>JAJGRW010000350.1:0-68722 GCA_025461045.1 Carex parvula | reverse complement strand
TGATCCTTATGCTACATATAAGTCTAATTTATTACAGAGTGAAGCTATGGTACTATGCATAGCGCGGATTGGTCCGTACTATGGATCAATATCATTGTTTACAAAGTTCAAATAGTCAATCTGAACCATTCAACATGATCTCCATATGAAAATGTACTCGCACCTAAATTTTACATTTTTTAGAATTTTTTTACTACAGGTAAACAATCACTAGCAGGGGCGGACCCAGAGTGTTCCGAGGGGGGGCAGCTGCCCCTCCCTAGATTTTTGAGTTTTAGTGGAGATTTATCAGTTCCGAACGACTTTGGTCCCCCCAGAATTTTTTTTGTCCTCCTCTGGATGTTTAATTTGTAATTCTAGTTAAATTTAGAGTTAAATTGAAATAAATCTGTTGAATTTTGATTGGTAATTATAATTATAAATCTGAATATCAAAAATTACAAGTCAAAGTATTGGAAAGTATAAGTTAAAGCATTGTTTTTTATCGAGTACCCAATTGGTTAATGGATTTAAACCCGATTCGATATTTGTTTGCCCCCCCCCCTCCCTCGACGACAATCCTGGATCTGCCCCTGATCACTAGTTCACTACCCATGAATGGTCTGGAATTTTAAGACTAAGTGATTTTATACCTATCTAAAAATATAGTAAAAAATTGTAAAAAATGTAAAATTTGATCTATAAGTACAATTTCATATGGAGGTCATGCTGAACGGTTCAGATCAACTGTTTGGACTTTGAAAACGGAGATATTGATCCATAGTACGGACCAATCCGCGCTACGCATGGTACCATAGCCTCACTCTTTAGTATATGTATTATATAATGCTAATCGGACTTTTGTTTCACATATGGTATGGTTTAGTATATGCATTATATACTGCTTATCAGGTTGTAAGGTCTGTATTACAAATTTTACTATTTTCTTTGTTATTATGCTGAAGATATCTATGGAAGGATCCAGGGTTGCTAAGGGAAAGGAGAGCCTCTTGATTCCTATCGAAGCACAGGTGCGTATAGCATTACTCATTGTGAACTTTTCACCATTGTCTGCTTGTTCAATTTTATGTCATATATTCATTTTTTTATTTCTACTTCAATTCACCTTGAAAGGTTCGGGATGCATCAATTTTGGATCGGTGCCCGCACAGATCAGAAATTTGTAGTGTAGTTCTTGCTGAATCTAAAGGTATGCTTCTTAAATGTAACCTTTTAGATATTTTCTAATTTTGACTTCAATTGACTTTGTTTGCTTAAATGTAAAATAATTTAATTTACTTTATATCTTGAACTATCGAAAGCCTTTTATAACAAATGTATTGTGGAATTGCAGGTGATAATTGCTTGATTTTGGGCACAGTCGATTCTTTTGGACATCTTATTGTATCCCAACTAGACACCACCTCTTCTGGTACCAAGTTCATTCCCTGCTAAAAACTGGTTTGAACAAAGGTTTTTTTTTACACAATAAGTAAAGTTTTCTTAGACATTGGCAGGCTGTCATACTCTGTACTGCCACATGATTTTGGAGTAGGAGAAGCCAGTTGGGCTGGCATCAGCTTCAGCCCAATTCACTGGTCCACTGTATTCTTCTCTTCTCTTTTACTTTGATTCAAGTAAAATAAGTATTCATAGTGTCTTCTTAAATGAGTAGGGTTCCAGTACCACAAGTTGAATTTATCTTTTACATGAATATTCCAAAACCAGAAATCTGACCAATTAAAGTGAGCGGGTAATCTTGTTGTATGTCACAAGCAATGTGTAAAATATACGAAATTTGTAAACTTCTTTTGCTGTTTTGTACAAGACTAGGAGACCGATCTAAATACAAAAAATAAATTCTCACATGCTTATTTACTGAGCTTTTGTTTTGTACGCTATAGTCCGGTATATTTGTAGGTGCACACATCTCTGGTGATGATGGATATTTTGTTTGGTTGAATTTCGAAATACTATTGCAAAAGTGAATGTTGTGGCAAATTGTGATGCCTAAAACTTTTGGCAGCAGTACCTTTCTCATCTAATTTTTTTTCATTTATAAACTTATATTTTTCAGGTAGCAGTTGCTAGGAGCTTTTGCAAGAGCATAGATGTCTACGATCAAGACATTCCTATACGTAGCTTTCGCACGTAGGCCCTCATCTTTTCTTGATTACAATTTTTCTAATTTTTGTTATGTTTGTACTTCTCTAAATTAGTGTCTTTCTAATGATTTAGATTATGGTATCCAAATTCATTAACATATATTGGAAATTCAACTCAAATGAATGGGAGCTCTCCCTTACTAGCTGTTGCTGAAGGCTCTCAGGTTAGACTTAATTTAATTATCTATATTTTGTGTTTTTTCCCCTGTCCTGTTATGTTATTAATTTACTCTCTGTAGCTGAGTATATGGGACTCGAGAACAAATAAAAATGGTGGGTGCGTTCAAAGAATTTATAGTTCAGTAGGAGATATGATATATGCTGTCTGTGCATCTCCTTCTGGTTCCATTGCAATTGGTGGGTCCGACCGAAGTTTGACGATTCTTGACCCTAGAAGGTTATTTTTTTTTATTGTCAATTGGTTCATACATTTAATTTAAAATCCTCAAGAAAAAAAATTGATCTTTTGTTTAAGTTCTTAAATTCCTTTCTTACTGATGACAGGTGGACAGCTTTATCAAGATGGAGCAACTGCTCCAAGTATGAGGTTGGCTTCTTTATTTATTTTTCAAGTTTGGCACTTGTGTAGAAATATTGGTCATATTGTTTTTTTTTTTTGTACTCTTGTGCAGATAACAGGGCTGTCATTTTCATCAATTAATCCCTCTTATATTTATATTCAAGGCGTGGATTATGAGGTACATATCTACTGCTTGTGCTTTTCTTTTTCCTTAATAGTTAGCCTGGTAGATAAGATAAAATATTCGTTGCATTTATGTACTCACAAAATATCAGGATGTCATTTGTACCCTTGCAGACTGACAAATATGGTGTATAATTTTAAATCATAGAGAATTTGTTATGCTTCGTTACTCCCAATGTTTTTTTTTTCCTCAAATATACTTAAATTGCTACTTGTCTCTCTTATGTTTTGCGGGGTGCATACAGTATTTCTCTTATTAGAGAGTATACATGATGCTTTTAGGTTTTGCAAGGGCACATTATACTGAGATATTCAAATATCAAGCCCTCTCTATCTAATCATGTTCCTTTGTTATATTGCAAGTGTTCCTTTCTATAACCGTCATGAGTGCTTCATGTAATAGTTTTCTATTAGAAATAGTTAGAACCTTTGCAGCTAGTTTCTAAGTAAGGATGGCATATTAATCTTTTAATGTGCAATTCATTCTCAGATAATGAATTTTTATTACAGGTAACATGTGGGAACTGGAAAGAAAGTGAGAAAGCTTTCGCATTTAGAGGAGATTCTAATTGGCTGGGATTTTCCAAGGTATTCTGGCTATTATCTCTTTTTTTTTCTTTTAATAACAGAACTCTCTTATCAGTTTCTTGGTCTACTTCTCGAGATAAAAAAAACAATTAGCTTTCCGATATTCACTTATTGGTAATATGGCACTTAAATTGCTTTGTTCAACTGCAGTGTGCAAGCAAAGATGTAGTTGCAGGGTGGTGTGAATCAGGCAACATATTTATTGCTGATGTAACGAGTTCATAGAGAAAGATAACGTCTTTTGTTTAGATTGTATGCGCTCTATAAATGACTACAAATTAGTCAACATATCTTTATAAGACGCTCTTCATAGCTGTACACTTTGGTGTGAAATTTTAGTCTTTGTTCTTTGTTCTTTGTGTTTTGGATTAGGGTTTTATCTAAATGTTTTAGATGCTAACAGAGATATCTCCTAGCATTCTCATCCTTCTTTAATTGGAATTTTATTTTTCTTTAAATGTCTTAGATGCTAACAGGATGATACATAACACGGGAGTACTTGGCATCTATGGTGATTTAGTTGATTTATTAATAGAAACTGATTCGATCAAATAACCTGTTAAATCTAATGTCCAAACCTTCTTAGGACATGCTAAAAATAAATTATATGTTCTCATCCGAATTGGAATAAAATCGCAAAAAAGAAGTATTCAAATACAAGTTCACAAAATCTGAGTCGAAATATAATCCAATCCACCTGATGTTAAGTCTGCATCTAAATTATCGGTGGCACACTATAATTTGAAAGAACGATAAATTGACACTCGAGTCTATCCATATCCACATCAGTTCAAAACTCGATAAAACAAAATTGAGTCCGATGATAACTGACACAATGCAACCAGAATATCGATACTTGTCTCAATCTCTTTTTGTGAAATACATATACTTGTCTGAATCTCAAAAGAGCTTTCTTTCATCATAGCCAGATAAAGGAATTCACATCCTCCCCGGTACCGTAAAAGGAAATTTTATTAGAATTACTGGATACGGACGTTCTTTTAACTTTGCATGAATCTCAAAGCCCAAATAATGTACCCTTGCACTAGCCCGAACCTCAAAGCAGCTGAGAGTAAATCTCAAACCGTAAATGAAGGGAATCTTTTACACATACTGGAGAGGATACTCTTCCAGATAAAGAGGGCAAAAACTACTTAACTGAAATATATACTTATTTATATTCAGAAAAAAAACAATACAATACTTCACATTCTACCAGCTCGCCAGATAAACGGGGCCAAAGAACAACATAGGAGTATGAAGATATACTTCTATATAAATAAAATAAACAATATGATACTTCCGCATTCTCTCCTGGCTTGCTCTCCATTCTTACACACCTACTGCTCAAACAAACTTAATTTAACAATGGCAAGTACAGTCATTGCTAGCCTTGTGCCTACACAAATACCCAATCTCTCTCATAAATCCTTTCAGCTCTTGGGTTTCTCTGAGCATCCCCATGTTATGTTAGCATCTTCAGAAGGGGATGTATTTAAGCAAGACCAACATTTTCTCTACCACTCCATTGAATTAGTTCTTTTAATCTTTCGTTTTGGTCTTTTACGTTCGGTAACTGGAATAAGGTTTTCCATCAACTGCACAAAATTCAAATTATATAAATTAAAATCAGTGAAAGATATTAATGTATTAATGCCCACAACAAATATTAACAGAAACGCAATTCCCCACAAGGCAAGATATATATTGTTTAGGAATAAGCTACTAAATGTGATCTATACCTGCTTAAGCCTCTTCTGTTGCTCCTCCTCCTGTTATTGAATACAAACTAGTGAGTTAAACTCGTTCATATGAAATATCAACTCATAATAAACAAAAAAGGAATATTTTGTACAGCTGAAAGAACATTACTTCCACATAATATTCAAAAATATGCCCACACAAAATCAAATTCACTCATTCTTTTGCCTTCTGAAAACTAAAAAAAAAAAAAAAAACATTTACCTGATATCTCAATAATTGAGCATTCTCTTCCTCCAGTTGTGCAACCAGTAATTCAAGCTCAGCAACATATGCCTACAAAAAAAATGATTCAAACCTTTAGGAACAATAAATCCAAAGCTGCATAACCTGGCTTGAACTCACACATGATTTGAAGTAAAATAAAGAACTCATAAATAAAACAAAGTGTATAACATAAAATTTTAGGGCTCGGTGTGTTTTAAGGCCAGTATCTGAAATCAGCATGAGAAAAGAATGCAAGAGTCTGACTTTAATCCCACTTCGATATGCCTTGATTCTGTCGAAAACACTGATCACTCTATTTCTAATTCAACTAAAACCAACTTCCTACTCCAATTTGATTTTAGGAGCAATTCCTACTTCAATTTGATTCAGCACCAAATTACTATTCCTATCAAGGAAAGGGAAAAGAAAGCTAAATCTTACCTGTTTTCTCTCTCTTGATCTCGCAGCTGATTCTCTGTTCTTAATCATTCTTTTCTGTCTCTGAACTGTAGCTCGATCAACCGGATCCAAAATTTGCCTCTTTCTCCCTCTCCCAGTTCCATTATTTCCATTTCCACTAATTCCATCTCCATTAATTCCACTTACAGATCCTACCAATCCGCTCAAACCCCTAACTCTAGGCTTCCCTTCGTCCTCCCTTGCCAGAAAGTCCTCCAGCGTCATCTCCCCTCCGGGAACAGCTGCTCCGGCGGTGCTGGCGTCAGCCATGGGCTTTACCGACGAGATCTCCCGCCACACCTCATCCACCGTCTTTCCGCTGCTGACGTCAGTCCGGGACCCACCTATAGCTCCGACCCCACAGCCTACTCCTTCATCGTTGTAGATACTTCTAAACAGATCTTCCATATTCATGGATCCGAGCGTTTTACCGGGGGAACCCATGGGGATGGGGCTCTGCATCTCGGAGATCGGAGGGGAGAAGATAGACGGGGGTGACGTCACCCTCGACGACGCCATGGCCACAATTTTAGGGTTAGGGTTTCTGTTGCTTTCTGATTTCTATTAGTAGTTCGTTCGAGTAGATTCGCTTCAGGTTTCTTCTTCGATTGTTCTTCTTTGAGAGAGTCAAAGAGTAGATTGCAATTTGCTGGGTTCTACTGGAATGCCATGTCAAACAGCAATTGCTTCCCCTGTTCCCCACTATTGACCTGTTTGGCGAATGGCCGTATCCCTAATCCCTGGTTCGATGTTCCTTTACCTGTGTGTATTTGTAACGGGTCATATCATATCAATAGAATGACCCGCAACACAAAATTTGGTCTTCTGGAAGATATTATTATCGGTCTTTCTAGTATCTAATAAAGCGATTGAATGATTGCCGATATGTTTAGCGATTTACACGTACCCGCAACCTTTTTTTCTCTTTTTCCTGTTACTTATCTAATTTTGTACTGATACTTCCGATTCCTCGTTGTTTCGATTAATGACTATAGATTGTTTTAGGCCCAATTTGATAAATTACAAGTTGCTCTGTAAAATCACGAACAGAAAAACCCTCTCAAATTAGTTGCAAACATTCCTCAAGGAACTCGTGATTTGATAATTTTTTTTTTTTTTTTTTTGGTCTTTTGTTTCCTTCATTTTTTCTCTCTTCTAATGTATTTCTCATATATTTCTTAAGGATACGGTTTACAAAAGCCCAGCCCATTAACCCAAGCAGCGTCCAGAACACAGATGTGTAAGGTATGAGCTGGCCCATATTTCCTCTGTCTGATTAGTAATTTTAAGTTGGGTGTATACAGGCTTAATTAAGGTCAGGAAGTAGAGGTCTAAGCAGGTTTTCTCTCCCTTTGCGTATTTATTTGTTTATTTAAAAGTAAAAGTTTGAAAAAAATCTAACAATTTAATACGACAAGTATGTCTATTGTTCCCCAAAACAATAAAAAATGGCCGTTTTACATTTAATTAAATTTGTGAAGCTCGTTACTTTTTTTTTTTTTGTCCCTCAACTCCTTTTGCACCTTGGTATTGACAAGTGCTAATGTGCTATAGAGCAACAAGAGCTTAGAACCTGTTCGTTAAGGGATTGTGCGAGATGAGATTTTATGGGTTTGAAAATCTAATAATTAACTTATGGGATCTCTTACCCATGAATATATACGGAAATGATTATGAAAATATGCCAAAATGAATATTCAGTTGTACTGTGGCATTAGCTGTGGAAAATCCTTTTTTTTTAATATACTTGATATTAAACAATTGTTCTTATCAATAACACTTTTATCATAACTAAACAAAAGTGAATTTAAATAGCATAACAATACTTATTAACAATTATTTCATAAATAAAAAAATATATTTTTATATTTAATTTGTTTGATAAATGCTATTGGTTAGCATGGTACTGGATGAGTATTTGGCATTAATGTATTTCAACTGAAAATAAAAAATAATGAAAATTAATTAGTTTGATAATTTAGCGCATCAATCCAAAGTGCTTTGTGTCTGGTAAGGAGATGCAGAATTAAAAAGTATTTGAGCTGCTACTGGTGCACTTGATTTATTTATTTTTTTTGCATTGAATGCACTTGATTAACAAACGACCCAAAACAAAAGAGGCAGAGCAATGCACACTTGCCCCCTATGGCTAAGATTGTGTTATGAAGTCGAGTTGTGGTGAAAAGTACTATGTTGATTTGACTCAAGGAAAAGGAATATTGGAAAGGGAAGTAACCTGAAGGCTGATGGAACATTGGCCGCAGCTCCCAGTTCACTAAAACTGGTAAATGCCGGTGCCGCATAAAGGCCGCAGCTGCCACCAGTCTTTAGCAGACTTTCCATACCAAGATCAAATTTGGCATGTTCATGACAGCGGTATCTACCATCTTGTTCTTTACTTTGTTGGCCTTTGGTGCTTTTTTGCCCTGATCTGGTGTATTATCAAATTCTGACAATTTTGACTGCATTAAATTCCTCTCCATCTCAACCTGCATCAATATAAACATTGAACGTAAGTATCTATATTAGTCATGACAACAGCTAACAGCCTACCCCAAAAAGGTAAAGATTATTATGACACGATAAAGTAAGCATTGTTTTAAATGACTATTACTATGAACAGTTTCATGTTGTGAATCATACAAGCACAATTTTCAAGCACAGTACATATTCAATGAATAAAAACATTAAATTATAAATGTTTGAGTATGAAATTATTGCTGGTCACTTTTAAGATAATAAAAAAGGGAGTCATATAGAACTGTTACCAGTGAAACTACCGAATTAGAGGGGCGTATATAAGCTTAAAAATATAGATTAGAGTGATGAGATCAAAATTAGATTTAACAACATAAAAACTTTATAGAAATAGATGAAAGCATTGCACATACGATGCACTCTACAATACAGACTTGCTTGGCTTCTTCATACGCCATAGCGCGTAGTTCTTCAAAGCTCATGTCGCAAGGCAAGCTGCTAATAATTCAACAAAAAACAACATATAAATATATGATCATGGGTATCAGTAATAACAAAAAGTTACCAGCCAATGTTATAGCTGCTTTAGTTCATAAGAAGTTCATGCTAATATTTCAGACAAGTTAGAAATTCTTCATTGTATTAAAAGAGGAAAATGATAACTTTGAGAAATAATTGAAAAGAGACGTAAGCATATTTAAAATAATCAGCAATTATGTTTTGGCAGGACTCAGGATCTGTACAGCTGCAAAAAAAACAAAACGTGAATCACATACTGCTTTGATTCCAATTAGAAAAGAGAGAAGATACTACAGAAAAGTAATCAGTACTTATATAATACTTACATGTGAGATGATCCTTGTGCCTGTGAATCCATCTGCTTTGAGGCAGTCAAAGTTGAGCGTATCCATTTATTTTCAAATGGCTGGCCAACAGAATTGTTACGAAACTTCAATTATGAAATGATAATTTTCGAATTGCACTACTACAGGATGTGGTATGCATATACATGATTACCAGAAATGAATTTTTGGACAGAACTCATGTAAGGGTCTAAGCCTCCAAAGCAAATCCCTAAGTTGACCATAATAGAACAAGAAACAGAATTAAGAAAAAACAGCACAGAGTGCCTTTCAATTTAGGTGCTGCAAAATATTTGCTTCTAATATATAAAATCCGTTATCTTTTCTATATAAACATTAAAAAAAAAAAAAAACCTAAATCAACGGCTACCTTTGAAAAATCCTGAAATTGAGAGGTAGAAATTTTGTTAATTACAACTTTTCTCGTATCTTGTGGTTTAATTATAATATTTTTTTTTGGTTTAATTATATTTATTATTATTTTTTTCGTTTCCTTTATTTCTCTCTTTTCCTTCTCGTTTATTTCTAACTTTCCGGTTTAACAAAGCCCATTAACCCAAGCAGGATCCAGAACACAAATGTGTAAGATACTAAGCTGGCCCATATTATTTCCTCCGACTAGTAATTTTAAATAAGTAGGAATAGGGTTCTTGAGCTCACCAAGTCTCTTTATGATCTTAACTGAAAAATTCATCGAATTAATTTCAAGCGACGTATTCAAATTGTTGAAACCGATCTACTTCACGAGTGATAAGTTTACATGTCAAATTTATAAATTTTCAAACTAATTTAGTATAAAGTCAAGTAGTCAAAAAATGATGAAAAATAAACACATTAAAATTAACTTATAAACCAATTTTTTTTACAGCTTCACTTTATACTAAATTAGTTCAAAATTTTATAAATTTGACATGTAAATGCATCATTCGTGAAGTAGATCAGTTTTTTTTAATTAAGCTCACAAATGGACTTGGTGAGCTTAAAAACACCCTAGTTCTACTCATTTTAAATTAGTATATGAGGAGGGTTCAAATGCACTATGATTTTGTGCTCCAATATGCTCCACATCCTTTATCTCCGTTTTCAAAGTCCGAACAGTCGATCCGAACTGCTCAACATGATATTCATAATAAAATATTCTCAGAGACCAAATTTTATATGTTTTAAATTTTTGTACTATTTTTTTACATAGGTACAATATCACTTTTTCGGATGGTCTAGATTCTCCTTAAAACAATGATTTTGTACCTATTTAAAAAAATAGTAAAAAAGTTCTTAAAAATATAAAATTTGGTTTCCAAGCATATTTTATTATGAAGATCATGTTGAGTGGTTCGGATCGACTGTTCGAACTTTGAAAACGGAGATATAAAAATGTGGAGCATATTAGAGCACAAAATCATGATGCATTTGAACCATCTCTTATCTTAATTTACAAAATTATCTTTTATTTCTTCAAAGCGTAGTTTATTTCGAAGTGAAGTCTTAGATAATATAATAATTAAATCATGCAATCTTAGAATTGTTCGCAAAACAAAAAATCTAACCTGTGACAAAATCTTAAAACACTTAGAATTTAATTTATTTGCATAAAATATAATAAAATAAATGTATTTATTAATTATCACGCAATGACCACTACTAGCTGTCTCCTATGCTGCTTAACTTCACCTTCCAAACAATTGAATTGAACAACAGAGAGATAGATTAATTAAGACAAGTACAAACGTCTTGATTGAATTATTTTATTTTTTTGCCAAATTGATTGATTTTTGTTTCATAACATTATTCATATAATTTTGTCCTAATTTTCTTTCATGTATTTTGCCTACGGCGTTTAAATTAAGATTGCACATGCACACCCATATATAATTAATTAATTTATCTGTACTTCTTTCTGGCTCGATATTTTGTTTAGGCCGTACCATGAAGGCTTGATGATTAACTCTTTAAAATTAGAGATTCTTCCACAACCTTTTAGGTTAGTTTAAAAGCTGGTACCCCAAATGAATATTCGAGATATTTTTAAAAATACCGTAGAGAAATATGCAACTTTTGCGGATGTCATTTTGGGTCTCATTGTAGCTGCTAAGAATTAAACGGTCCCTGAACACTATCGCCATCATAACAGCTGGCAGATGTATTTTTATTTTTAATACCTTCTCTACCTGGATTATTGGTAATTAATACCTTCCTTTTTTTTAATGGGGGAATTTCACGTATACCTCTCAAAAACTTTAAAATTACGTATTTTTCCCTCTAAACTTTAAAATTACGTATTCCCCCTCTAAACTTCAAAAACTCACAAATTTACCCATTTTATTGTTTTTTATATTAAAACTCATTCTAAATTTATGGAATACCCATTTTACCCTTTATTAAAAACATAAAAAATCTATCAGACTCAAATTTGAATATGAAGAGTTTCTCTACCGTCCGATCCACGCGCATCACATTAAGATATGTGTGTGTAGCTTCAATATATGTGTGCGTTGGCTTTAAGATTCGTGTTGATCTAGTGCGCACAAATTTTAAAGCAATTTCGATACGCGTGCATCGCATTAAGATCTGTGCATGTCGCTTCAATATCTGTGTTTGTTCGCTTCAAGATTCTCTGAACTATAGTGCACAGATCTTAAAGCAGTTCAGACAGTTGAGGAACCCTTCAGATTTAAATTTGAGTACGATGGGCATTTTATGCTTTTAATAAAGGGTAAAATGGGTATTTTATAAATTTAGAATGAGTTTTAATATAAAAGACAATAAATGAGTAAATTTTTGAGTTTTTGAAGTTTAGAGGAGGAAATACGTAAATTCAAATTTTAGAGGAGGAAATACGTAATTTTGAAGTTTTTGAGGGTATACATGAAATTCTCCTTTTTTAATTTATCTCCTGGAGTGACAAATCACACCAGCCTATAACAATAATTTATTATATTTATATCACCAAACCTCCATATAGTTCGTTCGTTCCTCCTCAAATAATGAGATTGTTATGGGGGCGGATTTAGGATTAGAGCAAAAAAAGTATTAAGTTGGATTTAAATTTATTAACTAATTGAATACTCGATAAAAAATAATATTTTAATTTATACTTTTCAATGCTTTAATTTGTAATTTTTGATATTCTAACTTATAATTCTAATTATCAATCAAAATTCAACAAATTTATTTTAATTTTAATCTTAAATTTAATTTGAATTACGAATCAAAGTTCTAAAGCAGCATCTGCCCGCATGGACCACGTGGATCCGCCCTGATCCCTGGTTGTTACAGTGAAAAGTTGATGATTGCTCCTAGAAAAAGATAAAAAGATCCTCCGAGACCAAAGGGAGTGTTGAACTAGTTTAGTTTGAGAACAATAATTAAAGAAAAGGGCGAGGTATGGACCTACAAGAATCACCGAATCATCGACTCGAAAGGGAGCTTGTCTGTTTGTTCTAAAAATTATATGGGGCCAGCCAGGCAGCCAGCTAACTCCAAAAATATTCAGTCCTTTATTTATTTAATTATTGTTGGCCAATTATGCATGTCACATTCGTTTTAGGTTAATTGATAAATGTTCATCAATTGATAAGTATGCATTCACAATTGATAATTTGACAGGTAATAAAAGTTGGTGTTTACTTTATTTTGATTAATTGATAATTTATGGTATAGTGATAGTTGATAGTTCATACATATAATAATTAGGTATGAAAACTAATTGGATATTATTCATCAGTAGGGGTGTTCATCGGTTCGGTTCGGTTAAAACTGAAATAAAATAGGCAAACCAAAGTTTATTTTGATTTTCAAAAATAGAACCGAACCGACCAAAGTAAACATAGCAACCGATTAAAACCGAACCAAAGTAAATTTCGGTTTGTTCGGTTAAACCGAACAAACCATTGTTTAGTTGAAATTGTTATAAAACAAGGCATTTACAGCTCACAAGTTGAGATTAATACACTGTAAATAATAAATTCAGCAATAATGTGAAACATTGTACCACTATACCACCCATGTACCACACTGTAAAGATTAAATTCACAAGTTGAAACCACCCATGTATCACACTGTAAAGATTAATACCCATGTACCACTGTAAAGATTAATACCCATGTTAAAGAAATCGGTCGGTTCGGTTATTACGGTTTTTAGATATTATAAACCGAACCATATTAAAGAAACCGATCTATATCAAAAATTGAACCGAACCAGACCAATTAAACCGAAAAAACCAAACCGTTTGAACCAAACTATTTCGGTTCGGTTAAAAACCAAATAAACCGGCCCCGATGAACACCCCTATTCATCAGTACCCGAAACTTATTTGGATTTTTAGTTTTTTACGGATACAATTATTAGCAGGTACTGATGAGGATGTAAACAATTATTCGAAATAATGATGCTCCTTGTTTTTTTAATTGAACTAATATAATGTTTAGGTTTTGTTCTGTCATTAGTCAGAGTTATATATTGTGAGGTTGATATTAATTATTAAAAACATTAACTGATAAACAATTTTACTCCTCAATTTTTTTTTTAAAAAAAGGACAAAAATCGTCCCGAATCTGGCGGTTTTACCGGGAGAGTGAAACGTCCAGATTCTTAGCTCTTAGGAAATTAAAAAAAAAAAATCGAGGGCATTTTGTAAATTTTTTTATTAAATGGAGGATATGGATAAAATTTCGGTGTGAATTACAATTTAATATTAGAGTGGGATTTTTTCGAATGTTCACAAAACGTGGGGAGCAATATCCAATGATCCAACCGTATCCCTGCAGCAACGTCATCCTCCATGGAGTAGTATTTTTAATTTTTTATTCGATTATTGGGTCTCGACCTGATTCCGATCAGGATCCAAACAAAACTCCATCCGGACCGGGGCTGTCAATAAGCTGGCTCAGGCCGAGCTGGGTCTTAGCTCGGCTTGCTAATTATGGACTGAGCTCTTACCGAGCGAGCTGGATCTATGACACCCGAGCTCAAACTTTAGCTTGAAATCGTGACAATCTAGCCTGAGCTGGACCGAGCTAACTCACAAGCTCAATGGGCTTTATTGGGCTACTATTATACAAATTCACAAATATTAAATAAAAAAGTCCATTAATCATTTACATAATCTATGCCATACAAATCCACACAAGTATAAGCACAAAATAATAGAAATTCAAGTCATACAAATTCACACAAGTATCAGCACAAAATAATAGAAATTCAAGCCATACAAATCCACACATAATCCAAACCATATAAATCATTTACATAACATAGCAATTAATTTATTATAAACACATTTAAACATACAAATCCACACAAAATAACACAAATTCACACAAATTCATACAAATTCATGCATAGTTAAGAATACAAAAATTCACAAAAAATCATACAAATTCATACGACACGTGATTAATTTAGAAGTTAGAACCAACATGCAACATGCCAACAGCCAAGCCAAAATCCTCCAAAATACCATAAAAAGAACCCTAACAACCAAGGCAACATGCCAAAATCCTCCAAAATACCATCAAAAGAACCCCAACAGCCAAACAACCATGCCAAATGTGTACAGTGCGCCGCTAGAGGAGAGAGGAGGAGGTCATGACCCAGGAGAGTGGTGACCCAGAACTTAGGGGAATTTTCAAATGTGTACAGTGCGCCGCTAGTGGAGACTGGAGAGAAAAGGTAAGTTAAATTCCTAAACGCTTAAACCCTAAAAGGCTAAAACTGAACGGACACTACTGGGCCATATGTAAATTTGTAATTCAAGGCCTATAGTGTATAGCTCGTTATGGGCCAAGCTGGCTCGGTTCGAGCTAGGTCTTAGCTCAGATTGTTAATTTTGGCCCGAGCTAATGGCGAGCTAGTTCGCTAACAGCTCGGTCTACTATCGAACGAGCTGTTACCGATCGAGCCAGAAATAAGTCACGAAAGATCCACGAGTTGCGAACTTTTTTGCCAGCCCTAATTCGGACCCGATTAAATTAGATATAGGTAAATAATAATAATAGATTGAATTGTGGATACTCTCGTAGAATAAAAATTAATTTCTACATCCAATTCAGACCCGACACTATATGCGTAGAGCATGATTATAATTTACCTACCAAATTCAAACCACAACTCGACAACTCGATGGGAAAAATTTGGGTTCGACATCCACTAACTCCACTAGACTCGAACTTAAATACAGTGTATTCCGCTTCTGTCCAATCTGTTTTAGAATCCGTGTTCACTAAATTCATGGAAATATTAAAGCGAACACGTACAAATATTGAAGCCACATGTACAGATCCTAAAAAGCGGACTGGATGGATACAACCCATCGTACTCTAATATAAGTCCGATGATCGTCAGATCCAAATTGTTCCTAACTCGATACCATATAAATGCCCAATGCAATACTAATATACTAATAATTATGGTTGGAAAATAAATATATATGATAATTAATGGTATTTAATCCAACCCGTAGGATTATATACATTTGTCAATTTATTAATTCTTCTTTCTTTAATCTTAAAAAAATGTATTTTTTTGCTTCTTTTTAGCTGACCTAATGCATGCGCTATGTTTCATTTTAATTAAACGGGTTTCGGTCTTTTAATAAAAAAAAAGAATGTATTTTTCATGAAAGACTGATCCTAAAGCATATATTTCCTGCAAAATGTTGCATAAGTGAAACAATATTTAAAATTTAACAGATTATAATTTGATTTGAATTTATTATGTAAGAGCATCCACATTCTTGGTACTATTAGAGTTTCTAATCTGACGTGGCAGTTTCTAATCTAGTTTTAGAGATGTGGGAGAGTTTCTTATTTAGAAACTATGCAGTAAAATTTTTTATTAAGAAACTGTTTATAAACTCCATCCTGATCAAATGATTGGCTCAAATTATTTCTGTTTTTTAATTTGTTGCTGACGTGGCTTAATAGAAACTCTAAAATTACTTTCAAGAATGTGAGAGCTAGAAATTTTATAGACCTTAATTTCTAAAAAGAGGTTAACAGTTATTTAGAAACTCATTTGAGTTGCTGGAGGCAGATACTCTAATGTTGTTATCACGTCGCATTATCAATTAAATTTTAATTTGAAGCTGTTCTTTTAATTTAGATCGTTTATAATAAAATATTTGAAGAGAGATGCGTAAGAAAATGGATTGAGATCCGGTGCTCTTCAAATCCCTCCTCTTCTCCTGCTATTATTTCTATCTCTCTCCTCTTTCTCTCTCTTCTCTCTCTCCTTCTCTTTTGAAGAAAGAGATAGACACAAATTGAAGAGCACCTGCTGTTATTCTTCTTAGAATAGCAGCAGAGTCGGACTCTAAGAAAATAAGACCAAAAGTGCAATATTTAAGAACAAATTATTCCCAACCCCGATTGGGTCGTTCTATCTATCAAATATTGTTAAACTTGATATCGGATCTAGATATAATGCTAACTCCGGTTTAAAAATGAAATATATACAAATCAAAATTCTGAATTTTAAGACTTTAAAATACGGATCTAGATATAATACTAACTTCTTCTTATTATTGAAAGACGTAGGGATTACCTCCAGTTCCCACCGATGAAAGGAGAGAAGGCACCGCAACTGTCTGTGGCATCCAAAGTTATATCCAGAATATCCCGCATCACTTCCTCTCCAGTACTGAATCTGAAATGGGGAGAGCGTTAAGCCAAGCCAATACCTAGAATAATTATTTGGCGGTCACTCTTGTTACAAGCCGGAAGAATATCCTCCCCGGTACCGTAAAAGATTCCCTTCACTTTACGGGTTTGAGATTAACTCCCAGCCACTTTGGGATTCGGGCTAGCGCAGGGGACAGTATCATTGGGATTTGAGATTGGTGCCAAGTTAAAAATAACGGTCCAGATCAAGTAATTGTAAAAGATTCCCTATTACGGTACCGGGGGTGATGTGAATTCGTTACAAGCCCACCCAAATTTCGCCGCCGCCTCCCCCTCCCTCCACGTGGCCATACAATTTAAGAGGAAAACAACGTCAAGCTATACTTGTTGAAAAATTGGGATCTCTCTGCAATTCTCTCCTATTTTGTTTTCTTTTTTTTGAGGAAAACCTATTTTGTTTTCTATTGAAGTCACCATACCACATACCACATACCACAGCTGGATTTTTTTTTCTTCCTTTAAATGCATAGTTGAATGGTAGATGGAGACTGGAGAACATGATTCGCCTTGAATGGTAGGTATGTAATTAAATCGTCATTCCCTTTTATGATTCCGTTACTAATTCTGTGTATAATCTGACCCGCTTTAATCAATAGCGATCCTCTTCAGACAATTTTGAGGTTTGTGAATTCGATTGTGCGATTTGATGCGGACCTGTGTTGACTGAGATGGCGAGAAATGACGAAATCGAGGTTTTGAACGAGTGTGAGGGGATTGAAGAAAGCGAAGGGAAGGAGGAATTGGGGGAGAGGCGAGGTGTTGTAGGTTCTTCTCCAGAGTTGATTGGACTTGTGGATTTTGTTGTTAGATCGCTTGATGAGAGGTTCTCTGGATCGGCTGAGAGCGATTCTGAATTTTCTTCTTCTCCTCAACCAGGTTCGTAAATATATCCAGTATTTGGTCCTAGAATCTGTTAGGATAAATAAATTTGAGTTTGCATAAAATATTTTATACCCTGATTGAGATATCTACTCGTAAAATCAGTTATTTTGACTATTGTGAGTAATTATTTTTTTTTTGAGCAAGACTATTGTGAGTAATTATATTACAGAACTGCAATTTTGTGTGAGTTGCAAGGGCAATGCTGGAAGTTCCTAGAATCGGAATGGTACATGCTCTGCACCAGTAAAAGGGACAAGTGGTATATTTGAATCAGTCTATAACTTAAGTTGAGAATGGCATGTGTCAGTTAACCGATGTAGACAAATGGGCTAAGCATGCATGCTTTTTAAGTTTGTTCTTTTTTATTTATTTTTTATTTATATATCACTCTACTCACTTGTTTATTGATATGGGGTAGTCTTAGGGCATTGTAATACTGCTCCGGCACGACCTAGTAGCTTAAGCCAATCATCCAAAAGTTATGAGCTTACTGGTTCTGAAAGGAGGGAAGCTATGAAGGTTGATTTGACACTTGACAAATTACCAGACAAGGAGAAGGTACATATTTTTACTTTAATAGTTCTATTTTTTAAATTTCATCTTCTAGTATGTGGAAGTGGGATTGTTTTTTTATTTAATATTCAGAATTATCAGCCAAAGCACCGTAGATTGCCCATTTATTCTAATTTTTTTATTTTATCAACAAACCACTACTGACAGATTCAATGCACGAGATCTAATGACTTAACAGAGTCTCTAAAACAATTAAACATGTCTATAAAATACTTTTTAAAACACTTGTTAAGATTGATTCTCTTTTTTTTCAGAAAAAAATAATTGAAAAGCTGGTAAGAATACAACAAGACGGTACAGTAGATGTGGATGTAACAAGTGGTTTTAATGTCGCATCAGAGCTTTTAGAGCTTGATGCTGTTGGATCCAGGTCCATCTCTTTTAATGTCAAAGAAACGGCCTCAGATTGTAACAAGTCAGTGCCAAGGTTAAATGTAGCTATGTTAGTTGTTGGCACCAGAGGAGATGTTCAACCTTTTATTGCATTTGCCAAGAGGCTTCAGGTACCTTTACATTATCATATTTGTCTTTTTTGAAGTTCTGACCTAACATACCAAAATGTTAATAAAATATGAGCATCCAAATTGCAATACTTTGCATTAAGAATCTCATTGCAATGACCTGAAGGAAGATTGAAAACAATATCATTACGACAGTATCGGAGATGCTTGAAAACTAGATATATTTGCATTGTGTTTCAATTTTGAGCTTGTTTTAGCCAGGTACTCTGCTTGCATGATTAAAATAAATTATACTTCTACAGGAGTTTGGCCATAATGTGAGGTTGGCTACACATGTAAATTTTCGTAAGTTTGTGAAGTCGGCCGGTGTTGACTTCTATCCCTTGGGCGGCGACCCCAAAATAATGGCTGCATGTACGTGTCTCCCCTTTTATCTCCTCCGAGATAAAAATTCTTTATGACAACCTTTTGTATTAACTTAGATCTCATAAACATTTTGAAATTGACAGATATGGCTAGGACAAAAGGTTTTCTCTTATCTGGGCCAACAGAGATTTCAACACAAAGGAAGCAGCTGAAAGAAATTATATACTCTCTTCTTCCAGCCTGTACAGAGCCTGATTTAGACACTGGTGCTCCTTTCCATGCCCAAGCTATTATTGCCAACCCTCCTGCTTATGGTGAGTCAGCAAGGTTTTAGGTACCTACGCATAGCGCGGATTGGTACTATGGTACTATGCATAGCGTGAATTGGTCTTTACTATGGATCAATATCTCTGTTTTGAAAGTCTAAATAGTTGATTTGAACCGTTCAACATGATCTTAATATGAAAATGTACTTGGAGATCAAATTTTACATTTTTAACAATTTTTTTACTATTTTTTTAGATAGGTAGAAAATCATTTGATCTAAAAATTATAGACCATTCAAAAGTAGTGATTTTCTACCTAACTAAAAAAATGGAAAAAATATAAAATTTAGTCTGCAAGTACAATTTCATATGGAGATGTTGTTGAACGGTTCGGATCGACTATATGAATTTTAAAGACAAAGATATTGATCCATAGTACGAACCAATCCGCGCTATGCATAGTACCATAGCCTCACTCCTGGTACATATTATCTGTGGAGTCCTTTTTGTCATGATTATAATTATTTTTTTTATATGCTGACAGGGCATGCACATGTAGCCGAGGCTCTGGGGATTCCTATTCATATATTCTTCACTATGCCATGGACGTGAGTCTTTATTTTCATTCCATTCTGAAATTTCTGCAAAACTCACTTGTATATCTTATTTAGCTTATCTCCTAACCGAAGAAAAGGTCTTTTTTTGTTACATCATATGGTAAACCTAAACCTAGAAATAAATTTGCAACCAAATCTTGAAAAATGATTTTCCCACGAGTAATTAGTATATACCTAAAGGTGGGAATCCATTGTAAACAAAATAAATCGGCAATTTTGACAACCGTAAACATAACTTGTAAGTTGAAAATTTGACTTTTAGAATGTAATCTACACATCATACGCGTGAAATAATGATGGATTTTGATGCAAGTTTCGTCGTTCATCAAATGACTTCAAATTTGCTGCAGTCCATAATGTACATCATGATGGAATGTTAAATGATTTTCAAATTATATGAAAATTGATACACGGACAATATATAAGGTAAACAAGATATTTATAATTTTTTTTTCTTGATTTGATAAAGTGCTGTCAAGGTTGTGGATATAAGGCACTATCAATGGATCTCCACCTGTCTTTAAAGGGTTGGGATCGATTGATCTTGACAATAATTTTACAAATCAAGCTAATTTTTTTTTCTGAAGTTAGAAAAAAGCCATAGACATGGTATTGGCCTTATAGATTGGTTGTGTATCAAATTTTGTGCAATTTGAGTGTTATTTGATATTCTGTCAAAGACCATTATAAAACTTGCATCAGAGTCCATCATTTTTTGCTTGCATGATACAAATATAACATAGATCGCATTCAAAAGTCTGATTTTAAAATTGCAAGTTAGTTGTGACTATTGTCAAGATTGTTATATGGATCCCAAACCAAAATTTTATGTACTTAAAATTGTTTCCATAATGATATGTTCTTAACTGGTACTTATAGTCAGGTCAACTAATGAATTCAAGATTGTTAAGTTAATCCATTGTTAATGGATCCCAACCAAATATAAAGGTACTTGTAATTTTTTTCATAATGATACGTTCTTAACTGGTTCTTATAGGCAGGCCAACTAATGAATTCCCTCATCCCTTTGCTCGTGTACCTCAGAGTGCCGCTTATCGGGTTTTATTTCTCTCTCTATCTCTATCTAACACAGACTTTCATACTGGCTGACCTTTGCATGCATATCTATAGTAAGCCTTTTTGCAAAGTGAAAGTTTTGCAATATTTCCTATTAAATTGCCAAAGTTCTTTTTGACGTCTCCAAATGCTATGTACAAAATCAACTTTAACTGTTTAAGATAAGCACAAATGTCACCTTAATTGAAAAGGCTGAAACTTAACTTGACATTTAAATCAAATTGGTTCAAATTTGATTGATTTGGTGTAGGAAATAAAAAAAAGGACTTTCTGGACACAAGGGGTAAAATTTTAATCAGTTTATATAATAGTTGGGTCCTTTGAACATTTATGTCACTTGCTATTTGTCAGTACAATAGAACATAGGAAAAACAAGACATACATAAAATATTCTAATTTCTGTTATGTTACCATTTCAGCTGTCATATTTAATAGTCGACTTGGTTGTATGGTGGGGTATCAGAGGGTACATTAATGAATTTAGAAAAAAGAAGTTGAAGTTGCCTCCAATAGCATACTTCAGCACATACCATGGATCCATTTCTCATTTACCAACCGCCTACATGTGGAGCCCACAGCTCGTGCCAAAGCCTGCTGGTACTTTTTTGTTTCATTTTGAAAATTCTCAATTCCTGGCAAATTTAATTTGCACAATTTACAAAGAGTGAGGCTCCGGTACTATGCATAGCGCACTTTGGTCCGCACTATGGATCCTTATCTTCATTTATAAAGTCTAAATAGTCGATTCGAACCATTCATCATGATCTCTACATGAAAATGTATTTGGAGGCCAAATTTTATATTTTTAGATAGGTAGAAAATCACTACTTTCGGATGCTCCAGAATCTTTAGATCAAGTGATTTTGTACCTTTTTGAAAAAATAGTAAATAAATTCTAAATTTGGCATGCAAGCATGTTTTCATATGAAGATCGCGTTGAGCGGTACGGATTGACTGTTTGGACTTGAAAATGAAAATATGCATCCATACTACGGATCAATGTATTGTATGCTATACATAGTATCATAGCCTCACTCATCTACAAAAGCCTACGCTGGTTGTAGTCATATGTAATTCTGAATTCAAAATTTAAGCTGAAGCGAAATCATTTTCAAATTGCAGATTGGGGTCCCCTAGTGGATGTAGTAGGTTACTGTTTTCTAAACCTTGGTCCGAAATACCAACCACCGAGAGAGCTTGTAGAATGGATCGAACAAGGATCTCAACCTATATACATCGGTTTTGGCTCTATTGTAAGCACTACATCAGATAATGATCATGCATTTATTTTATAACACTTTCTAGTATGAATTTTTCTTTCTCATTCCTGCTTTTGGTTGTAAGCCTCTTGATGATGAGAAGAATATAATGGCCATCATATTGGAAGCTCTGAAAGAAACTGGTCAAAGAGGTATCATTGGCCGAGGTTGGGGATCTCTTGGAAGTTGTAAGTTTATTTTAATGAATATTTTTTTATTTTCATTTCCATTTTTTTTATTAAGGCTCTATAGCAAGATACTACACAATTCAAAAATCGGAAAGAACTTTTCCCCTTGGAAAACCTCAAAAAAACTTGCTACGTTGCAATGACACAATATTTTGATACTTTGCTGGGATAACCATGAAATTCTCCTGTCTAAATTTTATTTCTTTTACTTTTTTTTGCAGTATCAGAGATACCTGTAGATGTTTATCTTCTAGATGACTGCCCTCATGACTGGTTGTTTCCTCGCTGTACTGCTGTGGTATGTAAAGAAAATTACAATAAATCTAAAAATGTAATTTTTATTTTATTGTATTCACTAAGTTCATGAAATATTTTTGTTACTATGCTTAGGTCCATCATGGCGGTGCTGGTACTACGGCTACTGGCTTGAGAGCTGGGGTAATTCTCTAACTAAATCTTTACTTTGTTTCTCCTTTGTCTATACAAGTACAATATTTGATTGCAAACTCAAAGGCTTCTTGTTGTAGTAGGTATTGCAAGGGTAGAATATTGTATGGTATGCTTTAATCTGTTAAGGTGTCCACATTATGAGGCAATATATAGTTTATTATATATAATCACACATATTAATTAAGCAATACTTATGCAGTGCCCAACTACGATAATTCCGTTCTTTGGGGATCAGTTTTTCTGGGGAGACAGGATCCATGCAGAAGGGGTGGGGCCAGCTCCAATCCCTATATCTGAACTCACTGTAGAACGCCTCTGCAGTGCTCTCAAATTTATGCTTGAACCAGAGGTAATTATTATTTTTTGTTTACTGACATTCCAAAACAAATTATAAAATTGAATTTCACAACATGTGGATATAGCGTGAATCACAAGTATGAGTTGGATTACACGGTTTAAACTTGATGTATATGGTAGCCATTTTTATTATGTATTTTTACATGCACAAAGTAATTCTTATGCGCACAATTTTTATATTAAAAACTATATTTAACATTTTAATTAGCTCCCTCACTAACATAAATCAGTGGTAAAGTTGCAATTGTGTTCTATGTAGCTAATTATTAGGACTACAATTTTAGTTGAAGCTTATTGAGATGTGAACACAAGGAACCAGAATAAAAGGAACTTAAATAAGTTCTGATATAATCATTCTTACCCTGCAAAGCTGCTACTGAATATAGGGTAAATTTATCTTTCGACATTTTACGCATTTTTTTTTTTTTTATATAAGTTGTTTTTCAATGCGATAAATTTTTTTTCTACTAGCAAATATGGATAATTATTGAGAGTCCTTTGAAAAAGGTAAGTGGATTTCTCTCTTATATTAGCACCAATTCATCCCTTCATTTTGCTTATCTGTAGGTGAAGTTGCGTGCAATGGAGCTAGCAAGAGAAATAGAGAATGAGGAAGGAGTTGCCAATGCAGTAAATGCATTTCACCGGCATTTACCTGCTGAAATACCGATTGCACCACCTGAAACTCCAGATTTGGAGCCTCCAAATCCATTTGAGTATCTTTGTCAGGTTTTCGAGAGATGGTGCTGCTTGCCTTTGGCTCCTTAGCTATTAGCTTTTAAAAAAAATACCTTCTGTAGTTAAAGAGTTCTCTTTGTTGATTATATTGTTATTTCATTTTAATTTGTTCTATGCTGTGAATAAGATGATGAGGAAGTAGCAGTGTTTAGTAATTTTTTGTAGGAAATAGTGCGACATGCTTTGACTGTTTTTGGTTTGATATTTATCAGCTGTTCTGATTATAATAAGGAAATTTGTTAAGAGTAGTTTTGCTTAGAGATGCCCATTCAAAGACGGAGTTTTTAAAGATTGGTGGAACCTTTTTGTGAAATTGGGGTTCTTTGTTTTAGACTAATCCTTTTCTTGAACATTCTAGAATAATATCAAGGACTGCCTCCTGAGATTAGTCGAATCAAAAGTCTTAATGAGTTTTTTTTTATTATTTAGACTATGCATCGAATTTAGTGCAATTTGATAATATTTGATTGAAATGTCAATAAAATCAGGTTATTAGTGTTTTTTTATATTGATTTTTTATTTTATTTTTTTAAAGTAGTGGTAATACCACCGATTTTATATTGAAACCAAAAGAACATCTGTAAAGGTATTCAAAATGGAAATCTAAAATAAGCACCGAGAGATTACATCTGTTCTTACAATATATCATATGCAAAATATTAGAACAGCTACTTATCTAACAAAAGAGAAAAGCTAATAGAAATAATTTACACCAAAAGACATAAAACATAAACTAAAGTCTGAAAATCATTCCAAGTCACTCCAGTCAATGGAGATAGCATCTTCATCTTCATTGTCTTGAGCATTTTCAACGCTCAGACATTGGATCTGAGGGGCCTTTCATCCCAGCAGGCGTCTGAGTGGCAGCAACATCCTTTGGTAGGTCCCCCTCCATGGTTGACATTGCTAGGAGCAGGGCCACTGCCTCCTCTGCCAAGATTTGATCTAGGAGACCCTTGTTTTTCACAGGGTACTATGAGAGAGAGTTTTAAATATGAATTATCATTACGAGATTGACACCAAAATGAGGTCAGAGATAGGATTCTGATACCCAAGGACTTGGCAGAGGTTGGTCTGGTACCATTGAAACAGACTTTATTTCTTTCTAACCAAACAATCCAAAGTATTGCACCTCTTATTAACTCAAGTAATAGACTATCTTTTAAGGGAATAACAACATCAAGGAGCCATAAATCCTCTACTTTTTCAAAAGTAAAGGAGAAACCATTAAAATCAGCAATCCATTGTCAGGTAAGTCTAATAGAGGAGCAATGGATAAATAAATGATCTATACTTTCAGATTGAGAGCAAAAGATACATGTAGTGTCACCCTGCCAGCCTCTTTGAGATAAATTATCTTTAGTTAAAATTCTATTTTGCCTGACAAGCCAAAGAAATTTTTTTATCTTAAGAGGCAATTTGGATGTCCAAATATTGAGGTACTCCTTATTAGGGATACCACCATATTGTAACCATTTGTAAAAAAAGCTAGCAGAGAAGAGATTATTAGTAGACCATCTCCAAATCAATCTGTCTACTAGAGTATCATCAAGTGTAAAATGTAAGAAATGTTGTTTCAGTTGTATCCATTCAGATAAAAAGATGCCAGTGAGTTGCCTTTTGAACTCCAAATATAAATACGGCTTGAAAAGACAGAAGCTACATAAATAAATCTATTATGCACAATAGAGAACAAATTTGAAAATTGATGTTGTAAAGGGTATTCAAAACACCATCTATCCAGCCTTTTGGCTGTAGTTGTATCATTTCCAATTTCTTCATTAAGACCTAGATTAATAAATGTCATGGTCTTTTAGAATGCCTCTCCAAAAGGAGAACAAACTGAGAGTGAAGTTCGAGAACTATATTTACTTTTAAGAATATATTTTCATTTACCATGAATATTATTATCTAAAAAATGAATCCACTATTGGCCAAAAAGGCTTATATTGATTATTATTATTATTATTAATCATTCAATGAAGTTTTAAATTATACCGAATTTGATAACGTTTTCTATTTAAATTGTAGAAAAGGTAGCTATAGTTTGAAGTTTGAACAATTTTAATATAAATCGTTATTGCGGTTAGAAAAAATTGTTCTTAATATAACTATTTCCAATAAAATGAGTGTTGAATATGTTGAACTGCTCTGCACAACTGATATTCGGTCCAAGTATATTTGTGTAGCCCAGAAAGTTAGCCACGTATGCTCACTGCATGGCTCATTAAAGAACATACTCAATGCAATCCAATTTGTGTTTTCTTGTTGTCTAAATATCCTGTTTTTTTTTATAATGGAGCCTCTTTAATATTTCTCTTCGTAAAATGCAAACTATGAATCAAATTTTTCATAGTTTTTTTTTATTAAAATAGCTCATTGTTTTTGCAATCATACCTCACATTCTTATATTAAAGTCCATATATAATTTTTATGTTGTACAATTTTTATACATAAAAACTATATTAATTTGTGTCTAGTGAAATTCAACTTAGGATCATTTATATCTATTTATTTATTAAGAGAGCAATTATAACCCATTTTACTTGAAAACAGAAAAAAAAAAAAAAAAAAACACTTGAGATATGCAGAAAAAAAGAAGAATTGGGATTTCATTGCTTTTAATATTTTTTAAATATTTATATAAAAATGTATAATTTTTAAATAAAAAAAATTCATGGGATTAACATATAGAACTTATCTGGTGGAGAGCGCATGAATTGTCAAAAAATTATTTATATCCTCAGGAAAAAAAAGTTACAAAGTTGCTATCACATATTATTTTTTTTAAAAACTGCCTCTATAGTTGGCTTTTTCAGCCGTAGACTACCACTGGAAAAGTCAATAGTAATATATAATCTACCGCTGAAAAAACCAGTAGCAGGAACAATTTTAAAAAAATATATATATAGAGGTGGGCTAATATTAAAAAGTTTGTTTCAGAGCTGTGGTGCAATCAATTGAGTTTCTGATTTTTAAAGTTCAAACGGTAGATCCAAACCGTTAGATGTGATCTCTATATTAAAATATACGTGGAGACCAAATTTTACATTTTGTGGAATTTTTTTATTATTTATTAAGACAGTTTTAAAATTGCTGATTTTAATAAACAGTAAAAAATTTCTGAATCATTGAAAATAACGATTTTAAAATTGGCTTAATAAATAGTAAAAAAATTTCAAAAAATGTAAAATTTGGTCTCCAAGCACATTTTAATACAGATTGAATGTTGAACGATTTGGATCGACTTTTTAAACTTTAAAAATGAAAAAACCAAAACGTTTGTTCCACTGCTTAGGAACAAACGTTTTGATTTTAGCCAATCTCTATATAACGTTTTGATATTAGCCAGCTTCTATATATAGAGAGACTGGTTGGCTAATATCAAAACATTTTGTTCCTAGAACGTGGAACAAACGCTTCCGTTTTTTTCATTTTTGTGTGAATGCAACTTTAGAATTTCTCAAAAAAATTCTTGAGGATATGAATAAAAATTTCGGCATGAATTGATATCACCCGGGCTAACAGAAAATTTGAGTTAAGATCCGGATCGTCTGATCTACTTAGACACGATTATTAAAGGATTCTACCTCGAGCTATCGGACGGTCCGATCTAAACTCGCGGATAACTCTCCTGAGAATTGATCCGGTACTTATAAACAAGGAAGATGGAGGTAGAGACTACAGAGCTCACTTGTCCCATTCATTGTACGAAAATGCTCATAGTAGAGGTATTACCGCCCCCGATCCCATTATCCGCATTATCCGAAAGCGAAGCCGAGGCCCGTTTTAATTTCCTGTGCAAAAAAGCCCCAAATGCAATTTTAGTAAAGATCCTTGACCTCGTTGGCTCTTCGCCTGACTCCAACCTCCGCTTCCATGGTGCTTACGCCCTCCGCTATCTCCTCCACCGCCACATCCCCAAACTCTGGCCCCGCTTCCACCCCAGAATCACATCCCGACTGAAAGAATACCTCATCAATATCAATTTTGTTACCCCGGAAAAAAAAAGATGTATTCTTGAACAATTGCGAGGTGCCCTGATTGCACTCGGTTCATATTTGTTACCTGACAATACTTGGCCAGAGCTTATCGGTGTATTATATCCGTCGATGGGTTCCACTTCGGCCCGGGTGCGAGGATCGGCGCTCTTTATCTTTTCCAATCTTGCCGAGCTCATAGTCATAGAACCGCAGTTGCTTCATCCACACCTTTCAACGCTACGCTTAATGATTGGCTGCTCTTTAGTAAGAGAATTGAACGGTCTGGATATACAGGAGGAGAGAAACGCAGCTTTACTTGCGGCTATTACCTTGAATCATCTTGTACCTCCTTCTGAGGATTGTCAAATGTTCCAAAACCTGTTACCACACATGATTTCTGTTTTACAAGAAGCATTTACTTGTAACCAACAAGAGTTTGTCAAAGAGGCCGTGATAAGGTTGACCAATTTAATCGCTGTTAGACCCAAATATATTCCCCCCTGCTTGCCTCAGGTTGTGGAGGCCATGTTGCATATCGCAGAGTTTGAAGGGGTAGATGAAGAATTGAGATGCAGGGCTGTGAATCTCGTGGTTAGACTTGCCAAGATCCGAGAGAAGGAACCGGGTACTGCTAATTGATGTTTATCATATTTAGTTGTTGTATTCAGTAGGAGTTGACTACCATAGACTGATTTATCTTACAACATAATGATGTATATAACTATTGTATTGGTTATATTTTGTAATTTGTAATCATGTGTTGATCATTAATATACTCTTTTGTCTTCTCTAACTAGCTAAACGAGTGTCCTAAAGGAATTTAATACATTTTTGTCCAATTAGTTACGTGTCTGTGGTTTCTTGTGATGAATTTAGTAATTTTTTTTTTCTCTTATTGAATTAACTGTACTATCTTGAATAGATGTCTAATCTCCATACATTGTATATACTATATACTTGCACTTCTATTGTACCAATCATCTCTGAAGCCATGCAAATTGACAAGATAGCATCCTCTATGTTGGTGTTATTTCTGTTTGTCATTCTTGTTTTTAGCAGCCTATATATATGGTAAAAATAAAGATTTACTGCTCTTCACCATATTGGTAAGGACTTCTTCCCAATATTTCTTTCTCTTCTCTCACATATTTGTTTTATTTTCTGGCGGGGTAATTGTGGCTAACAGTTATGGTAGAACAGCATTTAGTACCTGTTCTGGAACGGTTTGTTGCAATACTATTGCAAATGTTGTCAGACATGGAGGATGATGAGGATAAGGATACAGGTGAGGAGAATAACTTCTATTGTGCCAAAATATTCTCCAACGCTCTTTCAGCTGCTCTGGGCGGAGACTTGCTTGTACCAGTGCTCATCAGGTTGTTGCCGGCATACCTGACAAGTTCTGATTGGAAGGAGAGGCACGCAGCTTTGTTTTTCCTCAAGGAGATAGCTGAAGGATGTGCTGAGGTAAGTAAATGTTAGTAGTTTTATGATTTGGATATGGTGTTAGGTCTGATTAGGTGGGTGACTAATTACTATTGTGCCTTTTCTTTTAATATCATAGGTGAAATTTACTAATGGGCATATATATTAGTGTGCCTTTTTTGACACAGCTATAAAGTAAACCTTTTTTTCACTTGGTTTGAGATTTGGGTTTTCATTGATGATTGTATTGAAATTGCATAACTTATCCTAATTACTAACTACAAAAGTTTAACAATATTCTGTTGGAAATTAATTTTTGAATTCAGGCGATGAAAGAGAACCTGGAGCAATTTAAGAACAAGATGGTGCAATTGTTAAATGACAACCACCCGAGGGTCAAGTGGGCTGCGCTAATCGCGATGCATGTGCTTTTAGTAGATCTAAAACCCAATTTGGAGGCCCAATACCGTGGCAGAATATTCCCCATTCTAATCCTACAAGCCGTAAACATATTTAATCGCTCCACTCCTTTGCTTCAGCCTGCTCAGTCAGATTCAGAACTAATTGTTTCTTCAACTAACATGGATAATACTGAGTATGTACAAAATAATACTCATATTTACATTAAATACACAATCAATGGTATAAATTATGATACGATTACACAATTAAATGGATGCAGGGTTAAAACAGGCAAAGATGCTGGTGAAAAAGTATTGGATGAAAAAGCCTTAGCATGCAACATGCTATGCTGCTATGCTGATGAGCTCAAGGAGGATTTCCATCCATGGATAACCCAGGTTTTTCTCCTTATTTCTTTTTCTTTTGTTTTTAATACAGATTAGCACAGTTAGTCTGATCTCCTGCATACTACACTACTCATCGTAGTTTTGATTTAAATGCAGGTTGCTCTTTTCTTATTACCTTTGCTGAAAATTAAATTCCACAAGAAAGTCAGGAAAGCTGCTATTTCAGGTTTATTCTTTTTGCATTACCTGTTCATCTTTGTATTTCTCTGAATTGCGTGCTTTGTAGACTGATATTTTTCTATTCAACATTTCATTTAGCAATGTCAAAGCTCCTATGCTCGGCCAAATTGGTGGTGGAGAAGGGAGAACCATGTGAGGCAGTTAAACAGTGCTGTGCCAAGATGATACCTAATTCTCTAATTAAAGCTATGCATGAGGTTACTCAAGGCTTTTCTTATCATTCTCTTTTATTCACTGCACCAGTTTTACTGAAATAACAGAACACTTATATACTTAATTAATCTCTTTATAGGAAGATGACAAAGAACTGTGTTGTGAAATGGTGAAGTCTTTGGTGGATTGCATTCAGGTTCAGTTCTTTCATTAGACAAGTCTGTTCTTCTAGTTTTCTACACTACTAGCTTCTTACATAAATCCTTTTTCCTCTCCATCAGCTATCAAAATCTCGAAGAAGGCCACGTGATAGGCATAGTGAAAGAAATGAAGAATTTGACCATGGAGAATATATTTTGGAGAAGAGCTGTGAATTATAAGCAGAAGTATCTACTGCTCAATCAGGTATATACTTTCTTATTTTTTTAATTATTTTGTTAAACTTATTTTTCACACTTATTAGGTCTAAGTGGAATTAACATTGTATTTTTGTCTTTTGCTTTATTTACTGTGTACAGATTGCTAAGTGTTTAGTTATACTCATCAAAACCTTCAAGGGATCTCAACTTTATGGTACATTTTCTGATCTTTCTTTGGTTTTCTTTCTCTTTCTCTGGTTTGCAAGAAAGAGGGTCGTGACAAGCGCAATTGCCCTCAGTTGAAAAGATAACTCCTATCATAACAACAAGATTATGTTAATTTACTTTTCATTTAAGTAAGTTTTCTCTCTTTATTTTAAACTAATATTGTTAATGCGATTTGTTTTTTTTTTCCGTATGTTGCCATGGAGGACTAAAGGGTGTGATGAAGAGCTTTTTTGTTAAACCGTGGTATATGCAAATTACTGTATAAATAGTTAAAGCTATACAAATCACTGTATATGCCTTCAGTTTTAGTGTACCTACTAAGTTAAAAGCAATTTTTGTATAGAGTTTTTTTTCTCTCTAAAGTTGTAGTACTGTATTTTGTCTATACTATTTGTCATGGCAAATAGGAAGGTTTTCAATTTTTAGCTTTGATGAGTATTTTATTTATGTCATAGTTGGGCTTTTTGAACTCTTAAAGTATTGAGGGTATCACCTCGAAGGCTCTAGGTTCAAATCTCTTGCTAATCAACCTTCCTCTGAACTTGGCCCTTTGTTGCGACTCTGCTTCGCAATCTCCTTCTCAAGAAAATCCAAAATGTCATCGGTTATATATGATTTGGTGACAAACCCAACAGCAGCATTTTTTTTTTTTTTTAAATATTGGTAGAAGCTACCAAACAAAAAGAAACAAAAAAATAGAAAACTACACACTAAATGTATGCACCAAACAAAAAGAGCAAGGATGTACCGGACCAATTATCGTACCAGAACGCGATTCGTGTCCCATCTCCAATCCGCCATGTTGTGCACCAGTGATAAATATATCTGTATTTAAAGTCTAAATAGTCGATTTGTACCATTCAATATGATCTTCGTATGAAAATGTATCTGGAGGTTCAATTTTACATTTTTTAACAATATTTTTATTATTTTTTAGATAGATAAAAAATCACTTGATCTAAAAATTCTAGACCATTCAAAAGTAGTGATTTTCTACCTATCTAAACAAAACAATAAACAATTCTAAAAAATATAAAATTCAGTCTGCAAGTACAATTTCAAATGGAGATCTTTTTTAATGGTTTGGATCCACTATATGAACTTTAAAACAAAGATATTGATCCATAGTACGGACCAATCCGCACTATGCATAGTACCTTAGCCTCACTCCTATACATATTATCTCTGGAGTCTTTTTTCTCATGATTATAATTTTTATTTATATGCTGATAGGGCATGCACATGTAGCTGAAGCTCTGGGGGTTCCTGTTCATATATTCTCATGATTATAATTTTTCCGTTCCGTGAAGTCTGATCCGCGAACTCATCAAATGCAAATCAGACAGTTTAGGAGTTATTATAACTTTCGCTGAAATTCTAATGTTATGACATTATTGAATTTGGAAGGCAAAGACCTTCTATTTCAAAAAAATTAGCAGCTATGTACTACTGTGTTATGACATTATAACTTTTTTGCTCATGGTCATTCATGAATCCAAATATGGGTAATTATTAATTAATTCATAATCAGTATCAATTAATATTGAACAGGTTATATTCAGAATTTTCCAGAAATTATTATCTTTTTTTTGTAAATATATTAAATTAAACTAGTAGGGTTATTAAAATGATTGCATAATGATTTTTGGGAGACAAATATCTTTTCTCCAATGCCAAAAATAGTTTTGGCACAGGTCTTGGTCAGTCTTTCATTATAAAAGTTGAGGGGAAGGTGCCTGGTCATGTGCCCCATGCATCAAGTCTCTATCTAACCCACTATCCTTGCAATTTCTGGCAACTAACAAGGAAAACCCATATTTTTTTTCCCCTTCTAATTCATGTATCTAACACTGTCTCAGTTCCTTCCCCATATCTGACTGCCTGATATCATTTTCTCGTTGCCAGAAATTGACTATTATTATATTGTGTATGACTGAGAATTCGAAAAGACTGAATCTGACCAATGACTTAATAGTCTGTAATAATGCGTTGATGTAAACTGGAAAATTCACCAGTACTTACTAGTGAATATATAGGAAACTTAATTCGTAGAAAAGAATGCAATTTGACATCTAATTAAACACCTTACCCTGGATTTAATTATCTGTTATGGAGTTGTTGGGTTATTGGATAAAGAGATTAGTAAAGTTAGTTTGGCTCCATGTAGCACTCAAATCATATTTTTTTTTTTATCGCGATGTATGAAGTCAAAACAACTCTGTCAAATTATTCGGATTTTTTTTCATACAACTGAAGGGAACAAGTTGATACATATATATTGCTGCAATTTCAAATCAAATCGTAGATTAGTATATGTTAGCTCACAAGTATACATACATTGTGTAAATTGTGTAAACTAGTGTATGTTAGCTCACATGTATACATTTAGTTGTGTAAATCGTAGTGTATGTTAGCTCACAAGCATGGTTGGATTTTTTTTTTAATCTTATATCTTAGATACCTTAAATCATTTGAAGAGGGTCAACTGTCTATTTGGCGATTGAAGGAAAGCCAATATTTACTAACTTATGTACTTTTTCTCCTTATCTATTGATATTTTCTGACGAAGTCTGATAAAATAAATTGGTAAAACAATAAAAATAAAAAAGATACTATAAAAGATCAAATTGTCCACGAGTATTCTATTAGATGGTAACTAATTTAAGGATTAATTAAATGATTCGTGTAGATTAACACAAGTCATGGATTGTTTTAAAAAATGTTGCCATCACCAAATTTTAATTAATTGTTTTAAAAAGTTCTCAATTTTTGTGGGGGACTTGGCCACAATCAGTTACCAAACAGGATTATGGGTTTAAAACCCAAAAAATAATCTTAATAAAAAAAACAGCACTATGGGGTTTGGCAAAATAAATCAATAATATTTTATTCATCGCAGGATGGGGTCAATCTCAAGTTCTCAACTAACCCCCGTTGTTTCATCTTGACCCAGAGGAACTGAGGAAGCATGTGGGTAAGTGAGAAATTGTGTATTTATGTGTATTTACTTTAGGGGATCCGGACCCGGTTATCTCACCAACCCGCGCACGCATTCCCGTCCCCTATTTAAGTCCCATCCCATACTTACCATCAGCAATTCATCAGACATTCAGACCCAACCCCAATCTACTTCATTGTCAGCACCATTTCCGGTCCCCAAATCAACTTCTCTCGGTTCAAACAGCACCAGTAAATCTCTTCACAAATGGAGTTTCACTTAAACGGAAATACCAACGGCTCAATGACCGACCTGTGCTTGTCGGAAAAAGACGCCTTGAATTGGGGCAAGGCGGCGGAGGCCCTGAGCGGGAGCCACCTGGACGAGGTGAAACGCATGGTGGAGGAGTTCAGGGCTCCGTTGGTGAAGCTGGAGGGGGCAGATTTGAAGATATCTCAGGTGGCTGCTGTGGCCATGAAGGAGGCCGAGGCGGTCAAGGTGGAGCTGCTCGAATCAGCGAGAGAGAGAGTTAAAGCCAGTAGTGACTGGGTCATGGATAGCATGAACAAAGGTACTGACAGCTATGGCGTCACCACTGGTTTCGGTGCCACCTCCCACCGCCGCACCAAAGAGGGTGGAGCTCTCCAGAGGGAGCTGATCAGGTATTTCATTTTGGGTCCAGCAGTAGAAATAGTATACTTTTCTGAAAATAAAAGGTGGTCCCCTTGGTAATGCAAATTTGTTCCCCTCTGAATTCTGAACAACGGGGGAGATATTATTTAAAGTTGAATTAGTAATTATAGTTTATTACATCTATTAAGAAATTAATTTAGGATTGTAAAATTTTGAATTTGTATTAATATGTTAGAGTTGTAAGCAAAGAGCTATTGCCATTTGAAAAGTCAAGGAATTGTAGTATACCTAGGAATCACAGACTCACAGTTGACTGTTGCTATTCAACTAAAGAGAAATTTAGATATATGCCCAAACATAATCACCACTCATCTGTCATAGATTAGACATGCTGGCTCTAAAAAATATTAAATTCTGTAACTGATTAATGTATGCCCAAATCTCTCCCAAATCTCTCTGTTTCAGATTCCTTAATGCTGGGATCTTCGGTGCTAACAAAGAATCAGGCTGCACACTGCCATCTTCAGCCACCAGAGCAGCGATGCTTGTTCGCATCAACACACTGCTACAGGGCTACTCCGGCATCCGTTTCGAGATTCTAGAGGCCATCACCAGCCTTCTCAATTCCAACATCACCCCTTGCCTCCCTCTTCGTGGCACCATCACCGCCTCTGGAGACCTTGTCCCCCTCTCCTACATCGCAGGCCTCCTCACTGGCCGTCCCAACTCCAAGGCCATTGGTCCCGATGGTCAGGTCATGGATGCCACAGAGGCCTTCAAGCATGCTGGTTTCACTTTCGGCTTCTTCGAGCTTCAGCCCAAAGAGGGACTTGCGCTAGTCAACGGTACTGCTGTGGGGTCCGGATTGGCATCCATGGTACTGTATGAAGCCAACATCCTTGCAGTGCTTGCTGAAGTGATATCAGCAGTGTTTTGCGAGGTTATGCAAGGAAAACCGGAGTACACTGACCACCTCACTCACAAGCTAAAGCACCACCCAGGACAGATCGAGGCTGCTGCAATTATGGAGCACGTGCTTGACGGAAGCTCTTACATGAAGATGGCCAAAAGGCTACACGAGCAAGATCCGTTGCAGAAACCCAAGCAGGACCGTTATGCCCTCCGTACTTCCCCCCAATGGCTCGGTCCCCAGATTGAGGTGATCCGTGCTGCCACAAAATCAATCGAGAGGGAGATCAATTCAGTTAACGACAATCCTCTGATTGATGTCTCGAGAAACAAGGCGATTCATGGTGGCAATTTCCAGGGAACACCCATCGGTGTCTCCATGGACAACACGAGGTTGGCAATTGCTGCAATTGGTAAGCTCATGTTTGCTCAGTTCTCCGAGCTTGTCAATGATTTCTACAACAATGGATTGCCATCCAATCTGTCTGGTGGCCGCAATCCAAGCCTGGACTATGGATTTAAGGGGGCTGAGATTGCAATGGCCTCCTACTGCTCCGAGCTCCAGTTCCTTGGTAACCCAGTGACAAACCATGTGCAAAGTGCAGAGCAGCATAATCAGGATGTGAACTCACTGGGTCTCATCTCTTCCCGTAAAACAACAGAGGCGGTGGAGATACTAAAACTCATGTCATCCACATTCATGGTAGCTCTATGTCAAGCTATTGATCTCAGGCATCTGGAGGAGAATCTAAAGGCTACTGTGAAGAATACCGTGACCCAAGTGGCTAAGAAGGTGTTGTCTTTGGGTGTCAATGGAGAGCTCCACCCCTCTAGATTTTGCGAGAAGGACCTGATCAAGGTCATTGATCGGGAGTATGTGTTTGCATATGCAGATGATGCTTGCAGCGCGACCTACCCACTAATGCAAAAGTTGAGACAAGTTCTCGTTGATCATGCTCTCGGCAATGGCAACAAAGAGCTCGATGCAAACACTTCCATCTTCCAAAAGATTAGTTCTTTTGAAGAGGAGCTGAAAATTCATCTACCAAAGAATGTTGAGGCCACTAGAGTAGCATTTGACAAGGGCACTTTGGCAATCCCCAATCGGATTAAGGAGTGCAGATCGTATCCACTATACAGATTTGTGAGGGAAGAATTAGGCTCAGGTTATCTTTCTGGAGAGAAGGTCGTGTCGCCGGGAGAGGAATGCAACAAGGTGTTTAATGCGATTTGTGAGGGTAAGGTGATCGACCCACTGCTAGAGTGCTTGAAGGAGTGGAATGGTGAACCTCTGCCCATATGCTAGGAAAACTTGCCTTTTATTATCTGCAATATACCTTTGTTTATTCCTTGAAATTCTTTGTCAGCAAACCTTCAAAAGTTGTTGAAGGTGAGTTTTGGTGATCTTTATAAAACGAAATAAGAAATTCTTTACTATTTTCTATCTTTGTCTCATATTTAATTTTTCCATTAGCGCACATTACGTTATGTTAAAATTAATATAGAGGAGGATTGATCTCAGTCATTCATCATAGATCAAAGGGTCAAAATTAGATCAAGCATAGAATAGTCCTTTTGTAATTTAAGGAAAATAGGTACAGAGTTGGTACCAATAGGTTATCAAAAAAACAATACCAACGGTACAATAATATAGCCGTTTAGTTTTTTTTTATCAGATATAGCCGGTTAGTTTGTAATATAAATATAGCACTTAGGGCTTGTAAACAGAGATCCGAATATACAAAAAAATTCATTCATCATATTATCTTCTCCTCAGATCTTTCTCTATAAAAATAACATGGTATCAGAGGGACTTCTTACAATTTCTTCTTTCAATGGATCAATCTGATAAAAGGAGGGAACAGAGAACTGCTCAATGATGAACAATTTTTGGATAACATTTTAACACTCATTATTGCCGGTATTTAACAACATATATTTTTTACACTCTTGATTGTCTTCACATGTTATATCCATTCAAGAAGAAGAAGTTGAAAATTTGGATATTTGCATATCCAAAATACATTTGCAGGACAAATAACTACTGCAAGTGTAATTACATGGACGGTCAAGTACTTAAACCAGCATGCTGAGGTCCAAGATAAGCTAAGGGTTAGTAAATATTAAATATAGCTTAAATGCATAAAAACTCTAAGAGCCATTATTATTTCAAACAATATTTTTTTTTCGTTTTTATATGGTCAAATCAGGATTTGCAGTTGGATTGCAAATACAAAAATTCTGGTTTAACAATCGCACCGGGAACTCTAAATGACATGCAATATGCTTCCGAGGTTACTATACATTTCTTTTTGTATCTGAAAATTTTATTTTTTTCTTCAAATTATTGAAAATACCAAATGGTGAAATTCCCAGACTTGATGTCTTTTATTAGTTTATTTCCACAAGTTCTTTAAGGGTTATTATTGACAATGAATCTTATTCTAATGCAACTGTTGTCAAGGTATTAAACATGCATTCTTTACTTAGGTTTGGTTTACTATAGTTCTTTTTTATTATTAAAAGGCTAGTGCCCGTTTCATTAAAGAAACCATAGTTAAATTACACCTCAGTTCTCAGTACCTAATAGCCAGTTTTTGAGCTAACCCAACACTAGTGCTTAAACAATGCACTAGACAAAATAGCAAACTAAGCCCAGCTAAATCAGCCATCAAGGCTATCCAAAATACTAGATCACTACTGAAGGCAAGGTTTACTGTGGTATTATAATCACGAGAGTGGATAGTGCAAACAAGAATGGAATTCTCTTGGCAATGCTTGAAGTTCTAACAGACTTAACTCTTGCCATGAGCAAAGCTTACATAACCTCTGATGCAGGGTCAGCATTTCAGTGGAATATTGTACGCTGACTTTCATACCAGTTTTGTAAAAAAGCTGACTCGCTTGGATAATTCATGAAAAATTATTTTGCAAATTCACAAAAAAAGGGTGTAGGTTCCTAGAAAAAATCTAGTAATAGGAGGATTTAGTATCTAACCAAACTGATTAATTATACCTCGGCTAGGCTAGGCTTACAGATCAACGCATCCCTATCCCTTCCATATTCCCTGCCGAGTATTGTGCTATCTAAAGCGGCAATTGTATCTGCTATGATTCTGTGACAAATGAAACGAGGAGAACCAGTCCTCTTACAAAATTCAACCACCTCTTCAGAGTACTCATCGATGAAATTGCGGATGTCCCCTGAGCTCACTGGCTCTACCTCATTTATCACTATGCACTTCTTTAGTGACTTGTCCCCTAAAGCAGCAGTTGGCAGGTGAAGATCCTCTTCTTCGATTACTGTGCCTCCAGCAGCAACAAGCACTTTTTCGAGGAGTGACCGGATAAGAGGTTCCAAGTAAGAGCTTAGAAAGAACCCTAATCCACCAAACAGTTTTGGGGCCTGCCGTTAATTAGGGATATGGAAACAAAATCAATATATCACTCAGGGCATATCTCAAGAACTAAAATCAAGCTATTATGCCAACGGAGGGAGAGAGAGAGAGGAACCTTATTGGTCACCCTTATCCTTCCTTTCTTCGGGCCATCAAAGGATCCACATAAATCATGGTTCACTTCGTAAGGCTCTTCTGGCATCAGCCGCCCTTCTTGCAAGCAGGCATTGATCCCTGGTACAACCAAAACAAAAATGAAAAACATGAACAATCTCCTTTTTCAAATAAATTTTGAAAGGCGGTAAAAAAAACAGTAAATTTACTAATTTGTAACCTGTTTTTATTGACACAGAAGGGACAGTAAACATATACATAAGCTGTAAAAGTTTCTTACATTCTATGCTTACAACCCAATTCCCGAATAAAATAGCCATTAAGAACTCTGTATGCTCTCCTAAAGGTGCTACTATTGTCAGATGGGATCACCACATGAGTCACATTGTCCCTCCAAAGTTTATTTATGATAGCAGAGTTTTGAGTGGCAAACTTCATCAGCATGCCCTATATGATTTGTTTAGTGAAAGGACATAATGAAAAGAACATGCATTACTTTCTGAGAAGTCGTATTATAGAAAACAAAATGCAAAGGTGTCATTTGTATAAATTACCGACTCATGTGGATTCAGAGCACAGCCTTTTTAGTCAAGAATAGCTTTACATATAAATCATTTATTCAGCCTTTCCTTTCATATGCACTTATATACTTCTCTATTTCTCTATTAAGTAAGTTAAGCAAGTAATCAAATAATCAATTGTCTGATGTGCAAGGTTAGATTTGTTAATCTAAACGCAATGGAAAAGCATAAGGCCAAGGAACCCATTGATAAGGCAAGAGTAAAGAGAATCAATACCTAAAGAATAAAAAAAAATGAGAGTTTTCATCATTTCAATGTGTTCTCATCATTTTATTTTTCCCATGTTATTTGGTACCAACTTTTCATATTGGATTAAGTGATTGGATTCTATAGCAAAAGGCATTGATGTTATCTGAATTGATACACAGCTAAAGTTTTGATGTGTTAGTTTCTATCGCAAGTAGGACAATATTTAGGTCTTTGTAATATTGTAGTTTCTCAGACAAAAATATCCTTCAGTAATGCTTGGTATTGGCACTGGGGATGGAACCCTTTTTGCTTGTGCTTTTGTAATTAACTTGTACAAAGAAATTCAAGGCAGTGTAGTACCATAATGACTACGTTTTGGTGATATTTACATTGGTCATGACTAAATTATGATACTGCTACTTAATTTATGAACGAATTTTCATGTCCCCATACATCGTCAGATTTACTGGTATGAATTCATGGACAGCAGTACTAGTCTTGAGCATATTGCATTACATGACCAGATTTCACCATTACTTTGCATTACAAAAATTGGTATCAGCACAGGTCCTGAATTTCATTACTTTGCTATAAATACTGGATAGGGTGGTATCCTATATCTCAGTAGGTACATTTTATGGTGCAAAGGCTATTGATTTTGAGCACCTGATTTTGAGCAAAGTTGGCAGTGGCACTTCTGTCTCCAGTGAACATTACAGAGTCGATGGTACACACAGATACAATACACTAATCATTGTAAACAATTAAATTGATGAAAAAAAAATATTAATAAACAAAATCTGATGTGAAAAGAAACAATAAGGAATTTATCTGTTCAACCATCTACATATGAAAAGGTAAAAAGAAAAAGAACAACACTCAAGTACGGTTCTGTCTCCATTAGAATTCACTAAATAACTGGCCTTTTCTACTAAAGACAGAGATGCAAACATGATATTAATGAAGCTTGCATATAACACAATTACTGACCTTTGAGATGAAGCGCACACAACAATTCTTTGATTTCCAACAGAAGTATCTTATCCATTAAGAACTCTGGTAATCATTTGGTCTCGGTTTGGTTGAGTTAGACCGAGCATACTTGACCAGTGAGGCAGTGAGGATGGCATGGAATGAATGACTCGATTTTTTCTCTCTACAAAAAATCCAAGATAATTTTACTAATAAATAAAATTATGTCGCTATTCAAGCCCCCAAGTAACAACCTCTGTCTTGTCAAATGCAACAGGGCTTGTACAACATCGCCTCCAATTACATGTACAGTAGTAGTAGACAAAACAAGCACCAGCTAGGAGGAGTACCAACGCCAGGCAAAGACTTTCATGAGTAAATCAGTTTTTTAAATGTTCAAACCGGGAGCACATTTCATCAGAGGCATTTCAGCAAACACATAAGCTGCAACACCAATCGGCAATATGCTTGCTTCGGTGCCCCCATGATAAGGGAGTCCAACATGACGGTACTTGCACCGCATCCATCTCCCAGTATCGGATCAAGCACTCAGAATCCGACGTCCACTGAATTCATCCGAAATCAATCTAACTTTCAAACGCTACATGAAAGGTTGTAGGCAATTCCCACTACATACATCTGTGCTAAATTTTGATTTTGTTTATTTTTTCAAAAAAAAAAAAAGAAACAGTTCCATATAGTAGATGTAAGGCATGAATCTCAATAAAATATAATGGTCTTGATTTTATTTTTTTTGGTGAATTTAGTAGTGTTGATGTTGATCTACACCTCGATTCACACAAAATTATATCTGAAATCTCTGAATATACTCGATCAGAGGGTCCTGCAACGGCTCAGACTGATAATAGATAAGCCCATCAAATATTGCACATTGCATCCCAAAATATCGACATATTCAGATTTATCATCATTTATTTGCTTTTCTCTTCAAATAGTTGCCACTAATTCAATAAACACTACAAATATGCTGCATTATAAAGCACCTAAAATTCCATGCCACTTGACCATTGAATACACTACAATATCATTTATTTCCTTCCTCAAAACTTTCACCTACATTTTAGGGTTTAGCAAACTCTTTACAAAACTGCTGTGCACAACTGATATCCGGTCCAAGTATATTTTTGTAGCCCAGCAAAGGTAGCTACATATGCTCACTCTATGGCCCATTAAAGAACATAATCAATTGAATCCAATTTGTGCTTTCTTGTCGTCTTCATATCCCTGTATGGATCCACTAAATTCCTACATTACCGCCGGGCAGGAATGTAAAGAATCGGATATTATCCTATTTTATCCGGATCCGTTTACACCCCTGCCGCTAGGAAATATCCTGATTTTTCATATTGGTATCACTTCAATAATTTCGTTGCTTCATAAAATGCAGCAAACTGGGGACGCGCTGGGAGAGGCATATCGCATATGCCTCCCTATGAATCGAAATTTTTATATTTATTCATTAAATTTTAATTTCTAAAACCACTAATATATTTTTTTGGTCATCTCTATAAAATAAAATTACAATGCAGTCAATCTCATTATTCTTACTCCAACATGGATTTTTTTTTTAAATTTCTTAGATGTATGAGAATTTCATAATCAGCAACTTCTTTCTACAAAAATGACTTTCTAGTTCTGACGTTATTAAAATTATGAATTCTCATTTGTTGACTGTTATTTTATAATTCTAAATTTAATTTTTAATTTAATTTTCTAATTTAACATAACAATTTCGAATTAGTATTTTGAAATGAAGATATTCTAGATTAATTTTATTATTTATTTGATAGTTATATTGAATTCCATCTAATTTTATTATCAATAAGAATGGCTTATCGCCTACGAGCTTTTCTTCAAAAAATAAAATAAGAATTGGCTTATTTCCAATTTGGCGCCAAGTTTTTGAAAATTTAAGAGTTCCCGGCTTTTCCAGTAAGGGCATGTTGGGCTGTTGGTTCACTAAAAAAGTAAACAGTAAATGAAGCAAATGGAAAACTAAGGCAGAAACAAACAAACAGGCAAGTCACCTTTTTGCCCTGGAGTTGAGAGCACAGGCAGGGAATCTGAATATCTTCAAGTAGATCTTTTCAAACAAAATCAGATTTTATTTTTTATATCGTCTCCAATTCTTACATCGTGCCATCACTCTGAGATTGTCTCATTATCTGGAACTGAATTAATGGGTGGTGATTGGTGAAATATCAAGTTTATTTATTATGAATTTTAACATATATAATTGTTTTATGCTTATTATGATGTCTTCTTTCAATAAATGATGGAAAAAAATATACTTACTATTTAAGCTAATGTTTTTTTTCTCTTTTTTACTTGTCAGTTTGATGTATATGTGTTGGATTCCTTAATCAAGTTAATGACAATCTCTTGGTCAATTTAATTTGAAGAAATAATTTTCTCTTGATTATTTAAGACCTATTTACAATTTTTATTCTTTAGTCTAAAAGCTTGATATGTATTTAATTTTTCTAGAGGTGTAAAATATTTCAGTTCATTTAACACCTGTTTACAACGTCTGTTTTACTACCATCTAATTTCTAAAAGATTAATATCAAAATTAAAGCAATTTTAAAAAGTTTTATCTAGCCATATTTCAAGTTTCGAACAAGAAAAAACGGTTTTAGTATATAAAAGTTAGAACTAGGTTAGAGGTAGGTTAGTATAATTAGGGGCGAGTAAATCGCTCACAACTCGTAACTCGCTCGCTAAATGCTCATTAACAACTCGCTCATTAGCAACTCGCTATAACTCGCTCATTAACTTAATGAACCAAGCATGACCATACCCCAACTCGCTCATTAGCTCATTAAGAAATTAGTTACACAAATCCTGCCACATCTAATCCCTAGAATAGTATTTGATTTTGTAGCTAAAAATTTTGAAACTATTTGGGCGGCAGCAAAATTTTCACAGACTAAAAACTTTAGAGGCAAAACTGCAAAAGTGCAAAACTAAAGTCATAGAGAGTCAAAGACTCTCTCCGCCAAAATCTAAAGCCCTCTTAGAGATAGAGACCAAAACCTAAAACCCTGTCATTTCTCCGCCAAAACTTTAAGCCAGCAGCTGCGTACAGCCAGCCACCCTCCGCGTGCCTCTCCGCGTGCTTATGGACAATTTTTTGTTAAACTTACTTATGGATAATTTGTTAAATTCTATAAATGAAAATTAGTTTTTGAATGATGTATTTTAAACAACTCGGTAACTCGCTCGGCAACTCGCTCATTAACAACATGCTCATTAACAACTCGTTCATTAACAACTCACTCATTAAGCTAATGAGCCGAGCATGAGCATACCCCAACTCGCTCATGCTCACTCATTAATCACCCCTAGAATAATTATGTCTGTACCCGACATGAGTTGACATCTAAAGATTTTATTCAGCTCATGATTATATACTCTGCCGGGTCCACATAATTTTTTTTTTTAGCTGAAGCCCGTAGGCACTGGGTTCACATATAATCTGATGAGAGACGAATTCATATCACCCGAGTTAAATCAGATTTTGTGTTCAGATCCTGACCGTCCGATCTCATGTGGCACAAGTCTCCGTGCATTCCACGCTGATCGAACGGTCCTGATGTAATCTCAAAATTTGATTTACTTCAAGGGAGAGGGTCACGTTACTTTCTTGTGGACCGAGTAGTCGCGTCTCTGACTGCAAAATTACCATTTATATTTTCCAAATCCAAGCAGTTGTACGACTTTGGGTGGAAAGAAAAGAAGAGGAGGAAAGGGAAAAGGAGAAAGAAGGGAAGAAAAGAGGGAGGCTGTTGGGTGGGAAAAAAATAAATTGAGTGGTAAAGATTCTTACCGTAAGTATTTACGAACTATATTTTAAATACATCATTTCATTTTAAATATTTTTTAAATATATCATTTCATTGAGTGGTAAAAATTCGTATCGTAAGTATTTCTTTTTTCTTTTTAATATATCATTTCATTTTATTTACGAACTATCTTTTAAATATATCATTTCCTAGTAGAGATTTTGCCTCTTGAAAAACACCGCAAAAAGAATTAGTATGGTAAAGACACTTGGACAGAAGGCTTATGGACTTCAATTGCTTGAAACTAGTAGCGATATGAACCGTTTTGTACACATTTCTAACTGCAAATCAACATATTTTTATTGACATCTCCAGGTCCTCCATAAGACCAGGTTTGATTATATCTGCATCATCATGGCAGTCATCTGACGACTGTACAAGCAATACTGTAACAATTTTGCTCGTATGAATTTGTTGCAATTGTCCAATTGTCCAATTGTCCGTCTCAGTAGTTTTTGCGTATAACCTCTATGGACACCCCTACGCTCTACATATAACCACATAGGCACAAGTCTCCGTGCATTCCACCGCTGATCGAACGGTCCTGATGTAATCTCAAAATTTTGATTTACTTCAGAGGATCCAGACTTCAAGGGAGAGGGTCACGTGACTTTGTTGAGGACCGTGTAGTCGCGTCTATGACTGCAAAATTATCATTTATATTTTCCAAATCCAAGTTGTTCTACGAAAAAAAAAAATCTTGTACGACAGTCAACTCTCTGCCAACACAGCGATCTTCTGTAGGATCCTTGTACGGGAATATAATTGCGGGAACAACCGCAGCAATATCGTCTCAGGAGAGTAAATAGTCGTAAACATTAACCGTGGCGTTTCTGATTGTAGTCAAATTTTTAGTCAGCATCTCTTCTTTTTGTTTTGGCAATTTACTGACTGACTTGGTGCGAACGCCACACGTGTTATATTGCTAACTGCATAAATAAGAATGATTTATTTTTGTATAACGAACATAAATACGACGATCAACTAACTACTTTTTGGTACGTGTTATTTTGCTTATAAATATGTAAACTTCGTCATTTATATTCAAGTTTGATTTGTTCTTTCGTAATTACTGATTTTTAATTTGTTCCAATCAAGTTACTCTTTAACTTGTGCATCTAAAATATGATCAATCTCATTTTGATAGTGAATTACGTAAGATTTTGACTTAGATTTTGTCTTATTTTCTCACATTTATATTCAATTAATCCATTAAAAATGTTATTGTTGCCCAACTTCGGATTTTAGTGCAGAAACTATGTTTTGAGACTATTTTACATCATTTGGAGCAATAATCGATTTGATCGGAATAACGCTGCTCATCGACTAAAGCTCTGGTACGTGCCGTATTCACCAATACGGACCAGAGCCTCAATACTTCTACTAGCTAGGTCTTTGAATCGAGAAAAGTCAAAGTCTTTGAATAAAGAAAAGTCAACTTTCAATGTCTTCCATTTATTTTTCAGAACTTGCAGGTGACGTATGTTTTGAGCACTTCTATAGTTAAATTGGTTTCCGATGTAATTCCACTCGTCTGAAGAAGGGTTAAGGTTGCCTTCATTTTCGTTATTCCTTGCTTTTAACCTTTCACCTACTAGAATTATAAGTAGTTCGGTCTCTTGTCGAGTAAATTCAAGAGATCGTGGTGCTCGATACTTCTTATTTGTTAGCTTATATTGGTTGTTTGCACCCTTACCAATCCCCTTCTTTCTACCATTGCCACCCATCCTTGCACTTGATGAACTTATATTTGAATCTATGAAACTTATCCTTTGAAAGAACAAAGAGAGTTTAATATAAAAATATACATATGTGTGCATAATATTTCCTACATTTTGCTATGAAATGAAAGTTGTACAGTTTTAGTGGAAATACAATTTACCTGAATGATATGAACTGATCGATATCTAAATTATGGAGCAACATACATTAGTTGCAACTTAGATATATTGTTTATGGAAAAATACTTCATTCCAATATGAATGTCACTTCTAAGAATAACAAACATGCAAAATTGTTCCAAATAAACAGTTCAGAGTTTCTTCATTTTTACTTGGTGAGAAAAATAATGCTATTGGCCAAGATAAGAAGATTCTTACATATGAACAAGCCACTTTAGAAAGCAATCAGGATGCATCAGAACCATAAAATTGTACAAGACTAAGCTAAAAGTATATTAAACCGTAATGGGACTAAACTTTGTATTTTGCTGGGGCAACTAAAAAACAAAACTGAAACGAATTTTTTTATGCTAAAAAAACAGAATTTGTTTTTAATTTATGTGGTGATATACTTTGAAATTTGAGAATTTTCTTACCTTTCCATGGAGTTGGAATCGTCGGTAATCAGACGGTCTTGTCCTGAGAAAGCGTAACAATGGTGATTTAGGTACTAAATCGGTAGAAAACAAAAGGGGGAGAAAGAAGAAAGAAAAAAAAACCTAGACAGATCTCATTTGAAAGAGCAACTCGTGTCCATCTAATTTGAAGTCTTAAATTTCACAATATAGATAGTTTATGATAGATGCTCAAGTTAGCGGCAGCAGTTGTGTGCGTGCAAGGTCCATATTATTTGAGCATCTACATTTTGAAGGCGATCAAGTTGGTGACTAATTTTTTTTTAAGGTCCATATTATTTTTGCTTCTAAATTAAAAAAATATAGATAGATTATGTTCAAGTTATTTTGAATAGAAAATAAATAATTAGTTTATGTCATGATTTTTAGGTTATTTTGAATAAAAAAAACAAATAGTTTATGATATTATTAGAGATATTTTGAATAGAAATTTGGAGTTACATGTTGCTTTTTGAGACTTTAAATTATATTGATAACTAATAGAATTATATAATATAATTTTTAAAAAATAAAAATGTTATGTAGGATAACTTTTGTTATAACTATGTTATTCGTGATATATATATTTTTTTTAACCTTCTCGCGATCACGCAATAATTGCTATTTACAACCTTGATAATATCTGATTGTTAATTGTATATAAAGTGACAAAAATATCTTGGAATTTATAATATAATATTGAAAATATTCATGATTTGATATTTTGAATTACATATTCACGGTACGGAAAGATTTGCTGTCCTTTATATTTTTCGTTTCATGCTTTATTTTATTTTTATAGCAAAACATATAGTTCCATGGATAATTAAATTTTTTTTATTTTTATAGCAAATCAATAACAATTTAAAATAATAAATTGTTGTTAATTTAAAATTGATATTAAATTATTAATTCTATAAAAATATATAAATGAGGATAATTTTTTCAGAATATTGCGGTCATTTCATGGAGAAAATTCATATAGTTATGTTAGATTAGTTGAGGATTTTCACCGATTAAAAAAGTTTGAGAGAGTATTTGTAGGGGTGTTCATTGGGTCCGGTTTAGTCGGTTTTGAACCGAACCGAATTAGTTTGGACCAAACGGTTCGGTTTTTTTGGTTTAATGGTTCGGTTCGGTTTGCTTTTTAAAACCGAATTCTAATTTCGGTTCGGTTCGGTTTGAAAATTTTCAAAACCGAAATAACCGAACCGACCGAAATTTTATATATTGTGAATTTGGTCCGGACCGTCCCGGTTTATTTCTTAATACCCCGGTTTATTTCTTAATCAATTGATTTAAATACTCCGGTTTATTTCTTAATATCCCGGTTTATTTCTTAATATTTCGGTTTATTTCTTAATACCTCGGTTTATTTTTTTAATATACTTTGGTTTATTATAAATCAATTGCTTTAAATAAAAAAATTAATATATTTCGGTTTGAACCGAACAAACCGAAATAAAACTTTGGTTCAGTTCGGTTCGGTTGCAATGCTAAATCGGTTCGGTTCGGTTTTATTTTTGAAACCGAATTATAACTTTGGTTTGTCTAGTTCGGTTGAAACCGAACCGAACCGATGAACACCCCTAAGTATTTGTGCCCGAATAGAAGTTTAACAGTCTATTTTTCTTTTTTTTCTTCTGTGTGTGTGTGGTTCGAATCTGCTAAAAGAATTCAAAATTTAAGTTTCGAATCCTGATTAGGCACGTCTTATAATATTCCTGGATTGCTGCCTACAGAGGAGGAGCTAGATATTTACGCAATAGAGGTTAAAAAATATACGAGAGAAAAATGCTACAAGAATTCAAGTTATGTACATTGTATAATAGTATAGTTTTTTTTGAAAAAACATAGAGGTCAATTATATAACATTTATATAAAATATATGAGAATTATTTATGATATTTCTAGCAATTTATCGAAAAATATATAACAAAAACATTCAGTTTTTTTAAAAAAAATATAGGGTGAATTGACCTCATATGCTCTATGTGCCACCGCCTCTGGCTGCCATAGTGACAAGACTCGCGAGAAATTCGCGTTTTATTCACGTATTATTCGTTTTTTCGACGTTACCGACCGAACTCAGAATAAAATGCAGAAAAACGTATCATATGTTTTATTCGCAAATAAAACGCGAGTTGACGAATTATTCGCGAAAAAAAAAAATTTGAATATTTTTTCTAAATTTTTTTTTTTGCTTCCTTGTTGTACCGAATCATTTCCGAATTATACCCGAATCACGAATTTTTGACCTTGCCGAACCGAACCCGAATTTTTTATTTGTCATTGTGCTGGCTGCCTGGCTGGATGCACATTAGTTCATTATAGGCATGAGTGACATGAATAGTTAAAAACCTAGGGCTCACCGCTCACTAGTGGGTCCGTGCACGTTCAGGTTCAGCTTGGCATTGGACCCACGAATCAGATTTTATGACAGCGACCATTTATTTAGAGTTGGCTGGGGTCCTAATGCTAAGCATCTCCGAGATTTGAACCGTAGCATCAGCTTTGTCAATTGTACATTTAAGATATTAATATAATAAAAATGCTCCCAAGTTTTTGTTCATGAATATTTAAGAGGAGGGAAATTAGCTACTAATTGTATCCAATTTTTACTCAAACTAACTGTCATTTGATCAGCTTGGGTACAAACTGAATAAAGAAGGTTGGGTATCAAAACCTTTTCTCTTAATATAATACATATGTTTGAACTGATACAAATTACTTGTTAGTAAGATATAAGTGGGCCGTATCCTCTGCGGAGTTGTATAAAACTTCGCAGCTGCGGAGCAAAACGAACGGACCAAGTTAACTTTCAGCTGTTTTGTGATCGGGCTAACGGAGGGGGCAGTATTATTGGACTTTTAGATTCGTGCAACGTCAAAACTAACGGACCACTAACGGACCAGATTAAAAGCACCGTAGGTGCGGAGTTTTTAAGCTCCGCAGAGGATAACATTTCGATATAAGTGCCTCTATTTGCCCGGATCCATATCCTCGACGGTACCGTAAAAGATTCCCTTTTGCAGTTAGCTATTTACGGTTGAGATTAACTCTCAGCTGGTTTGGGATTCGGGCTGACTGAGGGGGCAGTATTATTGGACTTTGAGATTCGTGCAAAGTTTAAAATCACGGTCGAGATCAAGTAATTGTAAAAGATTCCCTTTTACGGTACCGTCGGTGATATGAATTCCTATTTGCCCTGGAGGCTGGAGATGGCAACAATTTCTAAGAAATAAATGTGTTTTTTTCTTTGGATCCGTCGTTGATTACGGACCGCATCTCCACATGGATCCCATATTCTAACTTTCTACAAAAGTAATCCGTAAAAAATTACGAGGCATGAAAAGTTGTGCTTAACAGGGTAAAGTCTCTGTGCTTGGCTCGGAGTTGCTTCCGTTTCTTTATATATTTTTTTTCTTGAAATGCAAACCCAAGTTTCATTAAACACATAACCTAGAATTAAGCAGGACTAGAAGGGTACCTGAGTGAATTCTAACCGAGGAAATTCTTTTTTTAAAACCCGTCTTAAATACAAGAAAGGTATTTAAGATTCGTGTCAAATTAAAATAAACAGATCGAAACTCATTCTGTCATATCAGGTATCTAACGGGGAAATAAATCTGTTGTTATTCCGATCTCAATGAAGTAAGTTTTTCATATACAAATCTCAATGAAGACTAGAAATCGAAATAACAGATTTGATTCCTGTTATTCCTTGGAAATAACAGATTTATTTCCATCTAAACGGGACCTCAATTCTGGTGAAAGGGCTTTAGTGTTTTTTTTTTTCTCCTTTTTCTTCTGTGATGGAAGGGCTTCGGTGCTAGAAACTTGTGATGAAAAGTTGGTGACGCAATTTCAGTCCCGAATCTCGACTCTGCTAGTGACGGGTCTCGAAATAGTTTAGTGGAATTAGAAACAAAGAGTGCTAAGTAGCAAAGCGAGAGAATAAATTTCTCTCGGAAAATATATTGATATCCAAAAAGTTAAAGAAGAAGAACTAAAAGTCCAACTTAAAAATTAACAATACATAATGACTAATTCTAGTACACTTCAACATAATTAAAATGACATAAAAAATATAAATAGTCAAACCTAAGAAATAGTAACATAATAAAGTTTTCTAGAAAAACACAACATAATTAAATATTGTAATTAATTATCATAGAAAATGATAAACTAGTGGAACCAGTGGAACAATTAACTCGTACCGAGTCCAAATTTGAGTTCGATTCCGGGTTCGAGTTCAAGTCGGAATTTCAGTTTTTGTCAGTTGGAGAACTCGTCATTGCAAATGTATTTTATCTCTCTCCAAATTTATTGTTCAAAGTGATTTCAAATAAGCGAAGGTTGCAATAGAGTTCTTAACTATTAACGATATAAATTTCTAGAAATTTTAAGAACTAGTTTTTGATTTAGTGTCAAAGACAATACTCTCTCATACAGAAGTAACATATTTGAAATCCAAATTAGAGATTTTTTTTTGGATATTTAACAGTTGATTGACTTGACTTCCAATCTTTACTTAAAAAACAATCTGGATTTTTTTTCCGACGAGTGTCAGTGGGATCACTTTTTAAAGAAATTAGGTAGGAAAAATTAACGAATTTACTAAATTTGTAAGGTAATTTTGTAATTTATTGAAATCATTTGATTCTAACTCTGCCACCGTGGCTATGGAAGAGCATTTTAATATTCATACTAGATAATTATACTTATAAACTCAGTCTCAAATAGCTCCACGTGGTTTCTCGTGCATTTTAGCAAGTGATTTTTTAGGCGTTTTAGAACGACACGTGTTTACTTTAATTTAAACATGATTGTAAACACCTGTAACGTATTTTGATAAAGTCAAAATATATTTTAAAATATATCAATAAATATTTTCACTTTTAAATTCATTATCCAAATCCTGCAAAATATATATTTTTATTAAATGTAATTAATATTTACCAAAATTAGGACCAACTCGGTTCGAAGTAAAATTAACGAGATCCATTTAATATCCGTCTCAAAATAGATCAGACGGTCTAAATTTAAAACTCAAAATTTAAATTAGTTCCTATCTCTTCTCTTATATTAAGCACGTAAGTGTCCATTCCTCGACAACTGTGATATAATTCTCTCAATTTTAAAAGGTTAAGATAAAAAAATTATACAATTGTGATTTGATATTGTAATGTATCGGTATTTATTGTGTTCAAGTCTGGATTTAGTTCCTGAACACTCGCTACACTGATTTGCTCCTTACAATTTCTTTATATAAATGTTGTCATAAAATCAATTAATTAATAACATTTCTTTCTTTCTTTTTTAGTTATTGATGACAACAAAATAAAAAAGTAATTATCATGTTTACTCACTAAAATATTGATTACTTTTGATTACTTGCTATTTAACGGAGAGGTAAATAGTTCATTTTATTGTAGAAGAAAGAGAAATTATAAAAAAGTAAATATTGTTAAAGATGAAAATATTTGACCTGATTTGCTTCTATTTGTTGTATATTTATTAGGATTCTAAATAGCTGCGATATAGTTTTTTCAGACCATAAAAGCTAGAGCACTATTAGCTATTTTCAGTGTTACAGCTAGCTATAGCTGCACAATAGCTAGTTATAACAATTTTTTAATCTTTTTGCGATGACATGATAATTGCTATTTAGAACCTTGATATTTATTGTTTGAATTTGGAACCCGTAACAAAGTACGGGTAAGCTACTAATGATTTGAAATCAAAGGGGATCTGTCTAATAAAGGAGGGAAAAGAAGATTCCGCATTCTCTTTAAAATACAAAAAATACTTCTCCTTTGATTTCTTTCTCTCTAAGTTTTCTCCGCTTCTTTACCGCACAGAGAGAATCAAATAAGAGAATTTTCAATATTCCCCCATGCTCTAAAAGTAAAAGTTAAAAGTCTTGATTATAATTAATTCCTTTCGGGCGGATGCGACTCATTTTTGGGTTGGAATGTAGAAGATGCAAGTTCTAAAAAACTATAAACAAAAACTGAGCAAAAAGGTATGAATTTGAACTATGTTCTGTGTTCATTTCTAGTGTCCTCTCTCTTTCTCTGTTTTTTTTTTCTTTAATTTTTTTTTTGGAATTCACCTCTTGCGTTTTTAGAAATAAAAAAAATTTATAAAATTTTGTTAAAAAAATATTTTTTCCAATTCAGAAGAACCCTATTTTTTTTCAGAAATTCAAAATTTTATTATTCGAAAAATAGATGAAACTACACCAATGGTACTATCTCACCAGGTGCAGGTTTCAAATGTTGAAATCTGATCACATGTTCAAGAAATTGATGGGACTGCATCATTGGTCCGACTCCATCAGCATATTTTGGTAAAACTGCACTATTGATTCGGTTTCATGTATTTCTCAAAAAATAAAAATCAGTTCCTTTTCTAGAAGTTCGATTTTTAATTCTAAAAAGATCATGTTGTTTTAATTTTTTTGTATAATTTTATAAAATTTAAATAATATTTATTACTCCTCACAACAATTTCAAAAAACAATCTGTCCTGACTCGGAAATACCAAGTCTCATTTAAATTTTCCACCATGAAATCTTAACAAAGTTCGTTCGTTCTTATCTACACTGAGCTATAAATGCCTTGCTCAAGCATTTCGTTATTACGAGTCATAAGAAGCTCCACTTAAACTTTGGTATTTACTACAGTTATGTGGATATGATGTGTGCCATATATATTTATGAGCTACAAGGGCCTCGCTCAAGTATTTTACTTTGGCATATTACAGCATAGAGTTCCTCACTTCCTCGCATATATATATATATATATATATATAGAATCTGGCTAATATGTTACGCGTAGCATAGAGGGCCTTTGTGCTACGGCTCAATTTTTGAGTTTTCAAAATTCTAACGGTCGATCCGAACCATTCAACATGATCTCCATATGAATGTGTACTTGCAAACCAAATTTTACATTTTTTAAATTTTTTTTACTATTTATTAAGTCACTTTGAAAATTAGTGATCCAATGGTTGGATGAATAAATATTACGTAATTTTATTTATAAAGAAATTAATGGTAATATTTTTTTGCAAAAATATAAAATAGAGGATAAAAATGCAAAATTCAATTTATAGGAGGTGCTTAGCTTTCTTTCTAACACCTTGCTTGGATGGAGAGTACATGAAGCTAGGGAATGAAAAGAAAAGAATTTTTTCTTCTTGAATCATGTTTGGTTGGCAAAATTATATCGAAGGTGACGGTACATGAGGAAAAAGTTTAACCTTACATGATTATAATTAATAAAATCAATTTCTCTCTCAATTTGGAGTATAACGTATAGAAATAAATTTTATTACAAATATTTTTAGAGAAAAGACACAAATCACAAATGTTCAACTTTATATCTTATCTATATAATTCTCATCTAATTTTTTTTATCACAAATCTATAATAACCATCAAATTTCTCATTAACTCTAAATTTTATTTAACCACAAAAAAATAAGACGAAAAAAAAATCATTTTCTTTATTAATTATTCAAACACGAAGATATTAAATATTTTAATCTTCATTTCTATTCCGTTCATTTTCCTTCTATTCTTTACCTTCTCTTACTTCGTGTGAGTCAGATATCCTTCGTCCACCCCTGCATAATACTATATCTAATTTATTATTTATATTTATATCAAAAATGCCTTTTCTAAATTAAAGGGATTATTCTTATATCTCTCGATTTTAAATTTTAAGCACTGAATTCACATTAAATCGGATACACTCTAGAATCATCCCAATTAATAATGTAAGAAAGGACGAACATATTAATGAAAAATAATACATGAATTGTATTTCTGCACAGCACATTTCTTTTTATTTTTGATATATTATTTTTTTAAGATCAGTTGGCGATGACAATCTGACAAATCTAGTAAAACAAATAAAAATTACGAAATACAAAAAATTTGGATGTCAAATCTAGTGGATTTAAGAAAGAAGCGAGAAAAATAAATTAACAAATTAACAAATTCTCAGCCTTTTTCAATGCACCTAAAACAAAGATAATAATCAACGAGGATGTTAAATTGTTAATTTTTTAATAGTAGTTATAATTTGAAGAGGCAGATTAAGGTTAATGGCAAAAGTAGAAAAAAAAATCATTCTATTCATTTATTTATGACTTATTTATTTCCCAATTAATTTGAAGGACAACAAATTTAACCCTCTTCATTTTTATTTTTCTTCTATTCTATTTACCTTTCTTTTCTTTTGTTCCGAAGTAAAGATCATACCCTAAGAAATAAACCGGATTAATATAACACTATCCGTAGTTACATAATTAGTGTGATAATTTTGATAATTTAAAATTTAGACAAGAATCAACATTTTCAACATCATATGTATTTACTGAGGTTATTATTATAATTTCAATCCGTAACAAACATTTATTAGATAATTTCTTACAATCGTCATAAATATAATTTTGATTATAATTACTATTTCGAGCTTGATCTATATATTATATTTGTCATGCATATAAGATCAAAGTTTGAATTTTTCAACAACTCTTCAGCAAAATGAAATTTAAATGGTACGAATCTTGATTAAAAAATTAGTATATTTCAAACTTCTTTCAATCATTATAGATCAATCCGAAATATTCACAAAGCTGTCTAATAATTTCATCATCATCAGCCTTTATGATTACACTGTAAAATCATACTTTTACAGTGTAAAACAAAATCTACAAAGCTACGTTACATTTCACCACAAAAATATTTTGACAGAACAGTTTTTTTTATTTATGTAGTGCACGAATTATATGTAACGTTATTTTACCTAAATAGCATCTGAATTAAAGCTTTAGTTTGAATATAAATTGTCCGATCAAAATTCACATAAATGTTAAAGAACTCCGTCAATTTTAATTTGAACCGGGCGGTCCGGATCCAAACTGAAAATTTAAGTTACTTTGGAGAATTTCAACGCCAAATAAAATAAAATAAAAAGACAAAAAGGGAAAAAGAGGGAAGAAACATGCCCTGTACGGCTGTACTTGAGCTGGAACGCAGCCTATTTCCTTCTGGTTTCCTCTATTGATACATTCATTTTAAGAGGAATTTCACGTATACCCCTCAAAAACTTCAAAATTATATATTTCTCTCTCTAAAGTTTGAAATTACATATTTTCCCCTCTATACTTCAAATACTCACAAATTTATCTATTTTATTGTCTTTTATATTAAAACTTATTCTAAATTTATAAAATATCAATTTTACCCTTTATTAAAAACATATAAAGCTCATCAGACTCAAATTTGAATCTAAACGGTTCATCTACCGTCCAAACTGCTTTTAGATATGTGCGCGCAAGATCGACACAAATCATGATGCGAACACACACTCATATTGAAGCGACATGCACAGATCTTAATGCGATGCGCGTGGATCAGAATTGCTTTAAGATCCATGTGTGCTAGATCAGCACGAATATTGAAGCACATTTCTTAATGCGATGCGCGCGGATCAGACGGCAGAGGAACCCTTCAGATTCAAATTGAGTCTAATGGCTTTTATATGCTTTTAATAAAGGGAAAAATGGGTATTTTAAAATTTTAGAATTAGTTTTAATATAAAATACAACAAAATGGGTAAAGTTGTGAGTTTTTGAAAAATTTAGAGAGAAAATACGTAATTTTAAAGTTTAGAGAGAGAAATGCATAATTTTAAAATTTTTGAGGAGTATACGTGAAATATAATTCCCCTTTCATTTTAAATACACCCCACCAAAATGTTGTTTTAGCATATAGATCCCTTCTTCCAACCAAATTTTTACAGTTTATTTTTCTTATTTTAAATTTTGAAGTATTGCAATCTCTGAAGAAAATTAAATAATTGATAAATTAATAAGATGACTGTTTCTACTGTTGATTTCATATGATATAAAAAAATAATTTAACGTTGTACAAGTTGTAAATTATGCTAAGTTCTTTTATGAATTATTTATACAGATTGTTCAAGTTGTAGATTATGCTACATTCTTTTATGAATTATCTATACAAATAAACTCAGATATGTATTTTAATCTCAAGAGAGTCCGTAAAAATAGATACAATTGGAGAAAAAGTTTATCAGATAAGAAAGAACTTGCATATATTCTACTGTCATGAAATGATTTTATCTTATCTTGTAGGAACTAGGAAGGTTTATGCTGTTTTATTTACTTGAATAATAGAGGTGTTAAAAACTTAAATAGAAAAAAGATATCACATTATATAAGCATATCTTTTTCATTAAATAAGTACAATGTTTAGAATTTTCACATGATAACATCTTTTTTATATTCAAATAAGCAAATAATATAATATATCGACATTTATAATCTACGAAAAATATAACTTAATTATCAAATATCAGTTAACCTTTTCTATGTAGAAATATAATTTGCAGCTTAACTAATTTTATTATTTTTCTATTTTTTGTCAGTATTTTTTGCTATGTTGAATTATACAAGAGACTAACTGTTCCTTTTTAAAAGCATGTGTGGTGAAAAATGAGTGTGGCTAGCATGACATCAGTGTTCAGCCTATATAACACTAACTCCAAAACCTATCGAATCAATTTTAAATGGTGAATCCAAACCGTTCGAACCGATCTAATTAGTTGTGCGTTTACATGCAAAATTTATAATTTTTCGAATTTATTTAGTATCAAGTCATACGGTCAAATGTGTGAGTTTTAAGTTAATTTTAATGCATTCATATTTCAACATTTTTGACTGCTTGATTGATACTAAAATAACTAGAAAATATAAAAATTTTGTATGTAAACACATTACTCATAAAATAAACCGGTTTGAACGATTTAAATTAGTCGTTTGAAGTCTATCCAATCAATTTTGTAATTGGTGTCATATGACACTGATATCATACTAGTCAGACTCGTGAAAATCCCAGGATACCCTTCTCGTATAATCATACTTTTACCATCGCATGGAAAAAAAAAACATACGTCTGCGTGATGGACGAGATAAAAACTCGGAGATTTTGAAGGGACTGGACAGAAAAGTACCTTTCATTCCATATTATACACTATTTTAAATTTTAATATTTTGAAGGGGTTTATGCAGAATCGGCTCCGAACTTTTTCACAGTGTTATGTGTCCCTTTACCGCGTCGCCTAGTTCTCGCCTTATTTCATGCGCCAGCGCCACCTTTCTCTCTTTCGTGCCCCTCTCTTCGTCTCCTCCACTTCCTCTCTTTCTTTCTCTTTGCAACAGAAGCTTTGTGCGTAGCGTAAGAGATAAACTCTTCGTAAGGTAGACAAACTACTTGCAAAGGGGAAAAAAACAAAGAGAAAAACAGTTTCGTTTCCACTCTCTTTCCGAGCGGGAAAAGGAATCGCTCTATTTTCGTGCATTTGCTCGCTTCATGGTGGTTTCTTCCTCTCTGAGCGATTTCTGCGTTTGATTTTGCTGAAAACAGCGATTCATGAAGTAGGCCTTTCAGAAAAAAAGGTGTTATTTTGTAAATTTTGAGCGATTTTAAACCAACTGAAGACGAATCGCTATCGTTTCCTGCATTTTCCGACTTCTTTCTTGGCTTCCCCGCACGCGTCACTGAAGTTGGATTTTGAGATAATTTGGGGCTTTGGTGGTTGTTTTTGGTAGTTCTTCGGTTGGTCTGTTGAAATTTGGGCAATTTTTTTGGGAGACTCCAGTCTGATGGAGTCTACTAGTGGATATTTTGTCGCAGGGACAAAAAACCAATTTTTAGTGCTCAATGCTGATGATTCAATCAAGGTGAGATCATTAAACTTATAATTTTTTTAAATTTTTTTTTCGTATTTTTCTTTGTAGTATGGATTTGATGCTTTGTGGAGTTAAGTTCACTAGCATGCAGTAGAATATTTCCTTTGCTTTTATTTTCATGTTGTGGTTGTTTGGTATTGAATGTAGCTATTTTCTACAATTTGAAACAATCTGACAGTTTCTTTTTGGGGTATTTCTTCTACAATATTTTAGGATTAATCTCTCCCTCCCTTCTCTTTCTGGGTTTTCAGTCAAAACGGTTTTAGTTTGGTAAATTTGGAGATTTAGTGACCTACAATTTAATTTTACTGCTATACTACAATTAAATTGGTCAAGGCACGTGTGACTTTTAGGCAAATACGAATTTATCAAATCGACCTCACTAATTTTCTAATAATTTCCCTGCATTTATTTAATTTTATTAGTTGAAACGATTTCCTCCTCGTACCCCTTAATAAATAATTTATTTCGTCATGTCCCGTGTTCCCTTCCTCCCCACAACCCAATTAAAGAAAGATGTTTAAATTTAGTGAAAATTCTTGAAGAAATATCACCTTTTAATTCGACCCTATCTAATTATGTCTTTTTATAAGAAATGTTCCTTGCACATTCTATAGGTGGCCCTACTAATAATAAAATACCCATTTTCACACCTCTCCATTTTATAATAAAGGCTACAAGCCATGGTCACAATGGTGAATCTCCTTGTGATTCTCTATTTTATTAACAAATTGAAGGATAAAATTTAGGAATTAATGCTTACTGGAGTACTTATTGTGACTATGTTGATGTAATATCCACTTTGATACACAAATCAACATCTTTAAGTCACTATTAAATTCATCTGCTACTGTTCTACATGCAGGCTAGATCCATTCAGCAGCAGTCAGAGCAAATTTGTCAAATCTGTGGGGATGACATTGAATATTGCGAAGAAGAGGGATTTTTTGTGGCATGTAATGAATGTGCCTTTCCTGTGTGCCGCACATGCTACGAGTATGAAAGAAGAGAAGGCACCCAAGCTTGTCCCCAGTGCAAGACTAGATATAAGCGTCACAGAGGTTTTAAACTCTAATTTGACTTATTTTTGATAGTTCAGTTGCTGCTCTGCAAACATATTCTTTGGATGAAATCTTTAATTCAGGCAAATTACAATAAAGGGGGAAAAGGAAGAATATAATTAAAAATAATGGGGGAAAAGATAGATTTGGGGTAAGAGTAGATATGGATAAAGGTTATAACTGTTTTCTTGTAGAACAGGATAATTTTATGTTCATATATGATATGGCCATAAAACATTGTTTTGTAGTCAAAGACGTGCCATTTTCTGGACAAAACATTTTAGTTACTATGGGAAATAATTGAATCACAACCCCAAGTATTTCTAGTCAGTAATTGACTCTTCCATGAGGCTTCATGTAGATATTTTAATGACATGAGTAAGATCATGTGTATGCCTTCTAATTTTTGTTAAAATACAATTTAAAATTTAGGAAGCCCTAGAGTTGAAGGTGACGCGGAAGAAGAGGGTTCGGACGACATTCTTGATGAACTAAATTTTGGTGGAATTAATGGGTCTAATAATTTTTATTTACCTCATAATCGGCTTCAAAGCCTGTCCAGTCTCGGCCAAAGCTCTAGCATATGGGCTTCTCCTGATGATTTATATCACGAGAAATCTAGCGTACCACTTCTGACATATGGTGAAGAGGTACTCAAGAAAACTTAACTAACTTTTGAAGTGATTTGAATGGATTAGCCCCTCCACTCTGCTGCCTTTTTTTTGGGTTGGGGGGGGGGCATTTGACTTTGATCAGATGGCCTACATGCTGTGCCATACTTTGTGGGAGCGGATTTGAAGTCATGAATTGACTAACCGGGGAGTATGGCACCAGCTGGTATTGTAAAGAAAACAATTTTCACTTGATATGTGAATTTGGTACCTGAAAGAATATATTTTTTGGCAAGTATCTACAAGAAATTGATTCTGTGAGCCAGTTAAATGGATTTTAACAGACATGTTTGCCCTCTCATAAATATATGTGAACCAATATACATTATTTTTAGTTTAGTTTTTTTTTTTTTTCATCTTTGAGGAGTGCTGGAGATTTCTGTACTGGATTGTGTAGTTTAGGTTCTGATCCCAGGTAATATTCCACATTGTTTTGCATGATTAATGGCCATCTTTTACAACTATCTGGTATGTACAAGTAAAGAGAATGAATAATTCAAGTAACATTCACACACAGAAATCCAATTAGCAACCCAAAGAAATGCAATTGCTGGTAACCTCTTAGCATATGACTAATATATAGCTGGTACGTGTTAGTATTAAATTGTTTTTCTCTTTGTGCCTCCATTTGCAGGTCGGTGGAATATCTCCAGATAGCCATGCTTTAATACTTTCACCAAATATTGGTTTTGGAGGACAGCTCGTCTCTCCTATCCAATGTAAGTTTTTGGAGGGTATGAATTTAGAATATTTTGATTGTTACAAAAAATAGTACCTCCTGATGAAAAAAAGATTAATAACTAAACTAAATAAAATGAAAAGCCGGGTCTTGGTATAGATTATTATTATGTTACCAAAATTTGAATTGCAAGTGATGTTCACGACATATTTTGTATGTGCAGATCACAAATCAAGGCAAATAAACCCAAATAAAGACGTGGCATTGTATGGATACGGAACAGTTGCATGGAAGGATAAGGAAGAGTGGAGACTAAAGGACCTTGTTAGATTCCAGAGCTCTGCTGATGGTGGGGGCCACTTTGATGACGGTGACGTAGAAAACCCCAATTTGCCAATGTACGCGTTTTCTTGCATTTTAACTATATTTATAACATCCCTGAAAGCAGATATATATTTTATAACACCTCTCAATTATGGCACTTGGCAAGACCAAACTGCCAATATATGAGCTACTATTATATGAACAAATTGAAGCAGTACTGGCATTGAATGTTTTTGTTGTCCATTTTCCATTTATGTCCTTTCAAATTCGTCTAATGGAAACAGGAATGACGAAAGTCGTCAGCCGTTATCAAGGAAAATACCTATTCCATCGAGCAAGATCAACCCATACAGGATTGTGATCCTGCTGAGGCTTGTGATTCTCGGGTTGTTCTTCCATTATCGGATTCTAAACCCGGTAAAGGATGCTTTTGGGTTGTGGCTCACCTCGGTCATTTGCGAAGTGTGGTTTGCCGTTTCATGGATTCTGGATCAGTTCCCCAAATGGTGCCCAGTAGAGAGAGAAACATATCTGGATCGCCTCACTCTTAGGTAATTAATTGATGGCTTGTTTTCTCTATTCTAAAATTCACTAAAAATAATCTAAACTTGTATATTTTGATTGCGCTGCATGGAATATATTGCCGAAGGCTTCTTTTTTAATAAGAGCTGATTGATTTCCTTCTGCTTTATGCTCAATTAATGGGTGAAGTGAGAATTAAGATATATTCTATATACTTGTTACCATTATTGCTAGTGTATGTTACCTTTTGAAGTGCAGACTACAGAATAGCCATTCAAAATAATATTAAAAAATGACACATTGTAATAATCATGAATGAGGTCACCAAGCTTTAAATTCCCAGACATTGTTCTTGCTTTAAAGTACAAGTAGTAGCATCTGAATTTGAATGTCGCATGAATTTTGATGCAGGTATGAAAGAGAAGGGAAGCCATCTGAGCTGGCAGACATAGACGTATTTGTCAGCACAGTGGATCCCACGAAAGAACCACCTTTAATAACTGCAAATACTGTGCTTTCAATCCTAGCCGTTGATTACCCAGTTGAAAAGGTCTCGTGCTATGTATCAGATGACGGGGCAGCAATGTTGACCTTTGAAGCAGTATCTGAGACATCACTGTTTGCCAAGAAATGGGTCCCATTTTGCAAGAAGTACAGCATTGAGCCACGTGCCCCTGAGTGGTACTTTTCGCAAAAGGTTGACTACTTGAAGGATAAGGTGCACCCAGAATTTGTGCGAGAAAGGCGTGCAATGAAGGTTGGATTATAGTTGCAAATTTCATCGCCCTTATTTTTTTTTGATTATTTTTTTGTTCACATGTTGGATTATTATTGTTTTTTTTTGGCAGAGAGAGTATGAGGAATTTAAGGTGAGGATAAATGCTTTGGTTGGGACGTCACAAAAGGTTCCAGAAGAAGGATGGTACTTGCAGAATGGTTCTCCATGGCCAGGAAATAATGTCCGAGATCATCCTGCCATGATACAGGTCTTCATTTACCCCCTTTTTGTGCACTTCATATTCCCATGTAAACATACCCCTCCTTGGATGCACACAAATACAAAGCAAGAGAGACTTGACACTTTTTGTCGGCATTGTAGGTATTTTTAGGTACGAGTGATATAGACGATGCTGGAAATCCTCTGCCAAAGCTGATTTATGTTTCCCGTGAAAAGAAGCAAGGTTATGATCACCACAAAAAAGCCGGTGCCATGAATTCTTTGGTAAATATGCTCTTTCTTTCTTTCTTTCTTTCTTATTTTGATTTCATGTTCTTTCTCATTGTGTCTTCTGGGGCATTACATTTCAAACTTTCTTAACTGAAAACTATAACAATGCATAAAGCAACTGTTGTTCTTCTCTCGCAGCTCTTATTAACTAGTTTGTTGTTGCAAAATTTAGGTACGGGTGTCAGCAGTGATGTCAAATGCGCCTTATATATTAAATGTGGATTGTGACCATTACATAAACAATAGCAAGGCGTTAAGAGAGGCAATGTGTTTCCTGATGGATCCAATAAGTGGCAAGAAAATATGCTATGTCCAATTTCCCCAGAGATTTGATGGCATTGATCGCCACGACCGTTACTCTAATCGTAATGTTGTGTTCTTCGATGTATGTATATGCTATTTCACTATTCATTTTCATTTTAATTCACTTATATTTGCATTCAGAATACAATTCTACATCAATCTAACAAAGAATAAGGGGAAAAGTCTATTTATTTAGCTAAGGCTTGATTAAGCTCTGATTGCAATTTAACACCAAGTAAACTAAGAAACTTGAAGAATCCCTGATAGAAGATGAAGGGGAAAAGAAAACCCGTATCAAATTTTCTATTTTTTTTTTGGAACAGATAAATATGAAGGGGCTAGATGGAATACAAGGGCCAATATATGTCGGTACCGGGTGTGTTTTCAGAAGGCAAGCACTGTATGGGTTTGATGCTCCAGCAAAGGCCAAGCCACCTAGTAAAACATGCAACTGCTGGCCCAAATGGTGCTGCCTCTGTTTTGGATCAAAAAGGAAGGGGAAAACGGGCAAGAACAAGAAGAAGCAGAGTCGGGGGAACAAAGATAAATCCAAGCATAGAGATTCTAGTCAAATTCATGCACTTGAGGATATAATAGAGGAAATTCCTGGTCAGGTTCTTATATTTTTCTATTTTGTATTCTAGATTCTTTTTGGAAATCTTCAATTAGCTTTTGAATAACTTTTAGTATACTTGAAAGATATTCTGGTTACTTCTTAATTGGATTACATTAATTTTTGCCAAGTGATATCATAAGACAACCCTTTTCTCTTGCTTAATTTTCAGGGGTGGGAATGGAAACTGAGCCATTAGTACCTCGTGAAAAGCTGGAGAAGAAATTTGGCCAATCTTCAGTTTTTGTGGCCTCAACCTTGAAAGAAAATGGAGGGGTTGTTGCGTCTGTTGATCTTTCAGAGTGTCTCCATGTAATTAGATGTGGCTATGAGGACAAAACCGAATGGGGCAATGAGGTCAGTTTTTCAACTAGTTTGGGTTCATACTTGTGAGCCTTGTTTTCTCTTTGATATCATGGAAGACCTTTCAATTGGTTTTATGTGGAGCATTCAATGCATTTCATGATAAATTCTTCCCATGATTCTTTGAGTTGTGAGTGTAAACTTACTATTTTGTTTTTTTTTCCTTCCAGAAAAATTGAATTTATGACAGGTCCATGTAAATATTGAGGAGGGTTCAAATGGCTCCATTTTTTGTGCCTCCATCATGCCTCCACTTTTTAATTTTCTAATATATTTTTTTTAAACTTATATGTCAAAATAAAACTTTAGATGTGATCTATATTATTTCTCTACACGCATATACAAAATTATCACTTTTCGGTTTTGTTTTTATAAGAATCACTAAGTTGAAAACTCAATGTCCAGAATTTATCCATATCAATATATTTTTGCAAGCTATTGATACCGATTGAAACAAAGTCGAAATGTCGTAATCTTTTATATATGCATAGGGAAAGTGAAATAGATCAAATCTAACAGTTTTATTTGTTATCTGAGTTTTAAATTTGAAGTTATTAATGTTTAAAAATTGGAGGCATGATGGAGGCACACAAAATGGAGGCGCATTTGAACCCTCGTAAATATTATTGTCTTTTGATAACAATATGGTTTTTTCTGAGAACACTGGAAATATCTTGAGGTGGAACTTGGCCCATGATTTTTCCGTTCTCACAGTTTTCCTTTCCAGGTTGGATGGATATACGGGTCGGTAACAGAGGACATCCTTACCGGGTTCAAAATGCACTGTCACGGCTGGCGATCTGTGTATTGCATGCCAAAGAGACCTGCTTTCAAAGGATCTGCACCGATAAACCTCTCCGATCGTCTCCACCAGGTGCTGAGGTGGGCCCTCGGTTCAGTTGAGATTTTTCTCAGCAAGCACTGCCCCATCTGGTATGGCTATAGAGGTGGCCTCAAGTGGCTTGAGCGCTTCTCCTATATTAATTCGGTCATCTATCCATTGACATCTTTTCCTCTTATTGTGTACTGTACATTGCCTGCTGTGTGTCTCCTTACTGGCAAGTTTATTGTACCTGAGGTATCATTTAGCTATTTTCAACTTTCTTTCTTTCTTATATCCATGACATGTAATATCATAAAAAATTTATAACTTATAAGCATATCATGACATATGTTTACTAAGTCATATATCCATTTTTAAAGTCCAAATGACAAATCCAAACCGTTTAAACTGATCTCCTTCATGAGAGCTTCGTTTACATATAAATCTTTAAAAATTTTGAATTTATTTAATATCAAGTCAAGCGGTCAAAAGATGAAGATTGTTTAGTTAATCTTGATTCATTATTTTTTTAGAAAAATCTTCAATTTCAAAAATTCTAAAAAGATAGTAAAAAATTTCCAAATAATGAAAATTTTGGTTCCAAGCACATTTTAATACGAAGATCATGTTGAATTGCTCGGATTTGTCATTTGAAGTTTGAAAATGGACATATGCCCTGATATGCTATTAAGTAGCGTAGACGGACTCTTATATCTCATGATGATTCAGGTGCTTATAACACTCAAATAAAAATGCCATGTTCTTTTGCTCGTGCAGATTGATATATATGCAAGTATACTATTTATGGCACTATTCGTCTCAATAGCAGCAACTAGTATTCTTGAAATGCGGTGGGGGCATGTGGGAGTAGACGATTGGTGGCGAAACGAGCAATTCTGGGTCATAGGTGGTGCTTCCTCTCACCTATTTGCACTCTTCCAAGGCCTTCTAAAGGTATTAGCCGGGATAGATACAAATTTCACTGTCACGTCAAAAGGAGGCGATGATGAGGATTTCTCAGAATTATACACTTTTAAGTGGACTACTCTGCTTATTCCCCCCATGACTCTTTTAATTTTGAACTTCATTGGGATTATATCAGGAGTTTCAAATGCGATGGCAAATGGGTACGAATCATGGGGCCCGCTTTTTGGGAGACTATTTTTTGCAGTTTGGGTAATTTTGCATCTGTACCCGTTTTTGAAAGGGTGTATGGGAAAGCAGGATAGAGTGCCGACAATTGTTGTGGTCTGGTCAATTCTTCTGGCTTCAATTTGTTCATTGTTGTGGGTCCGGGTCAACCCGTTTATTAGCAAGTATGATGGACCCGTTTTGGAGTTATGTGATGGGCTGAATTGCAATTAACAGGAACCTAAAGGGGGGACATTGCTAAAGAGAATATTAAGGGGTGGTTGGTGGTGATTTTTGACTATATTTAGCAAGGGAGTTGCAAAACAATTTTGCACCTTCCAATCACTAACCTTTTTTACTATTTGTTTTTCGTTTTTCTTATAGCTCTTACCATTTATTTAGCTTGTTCATCAGTAGGTATTGAATTGAAAAGCGAGATAGAATGGTTCTGGATAGTGTGACTGTGTGGTAGATATTACTGTCAGATTAGTTGGTAATTTCATGTTGTTAATTGTTAATGAATGGTAATGTGGTAATAATTCGCCATCTTCTTTAGTGTATTTCATTACTTCTCTGTGATTTTGCATTTGAGTATTTTGCAATAAGACAAGTATCTTCTCTTTATCGGGATGTATTTGGGTATGAAATGGATGAATGATGCGTATGTATTGATAGCTCTTCTTAGTTCATACTGTCTAGGTAACGAAAATTTCTCTACTAATTCCTGGAAATTGTATTGTAAATGCTCCAGTGAGATATGCTAATGTTATCATAATAAGAACCGGTATCACCTCCTGAGTGAGACATGATCGGTGCAAATCAAAACAGATACGTTCACATCAAAATTCGTGCATTTCTTAGAAATGAACAACATCGAGGACTCATTTATTTCCTAGGTATTTTCTGCGTCGCAAGTCGCTACAATGCAAAAGCCACATTGCCACAAATCTATTTCTTTGAGGTAAAAATTATTGTATTATAATGGTCACATTGGTCCGAAATTTTTATTAATAGAAAAAATATTAAATTAATGTCGACATAGAATAAAGAATTCGTCAGATTTTCATATCTAACAAAGGCGTTACGGTTCGTAACGTTCAGGGGACGTTACGAACCGTAACGGCCAGCTTAACTACATTCCATCGCTAATTGCAACTGTTAAGTGCTGGCTGTTGAGAACGGTGACGTCCAGGGAGAAAAGAAAAAAAAAAAAAAAGGTGTGGCCGTTGCGAACGATGACAGCCTGCGCAAAAAAAAAAAAAAAATTCGAGGCCGCTGCGAACGATAACGTCCCGGGAGTTGCTTCATCTGCTCAAAAAATTGGTATCGCTCTGTTTCCATTCTCTCTAAATATAAAGCAACAACAGGAGCATAAGCATCCCATGGACCATTAAAGATTGTATCCAAGTGAACAAATAAGAGCCGGTCTGCACTTACTAAAGATTGTATCCAACTTATTTTTAGTTCGATATTTTTATTTTAATTACGAATATTCAGCGTCGAAACTATTTTTATTTTTATTTTTTTTGTTATAGATAAAGGGATGTCTGTTGGGTGTTTTGTAAGAACTTGCAGTAGCAATAAATTTGCTCACAACCTTTCATTTAAAAAAAAAAAAACTGAAGAGAAAAAATGTTATTAAAATACAAAAGAAAGAGAACATATCTGAAGTGATATAGGCTCGTAATTTTATACTATACAGTCATATATTTTACAAGCAGGTATATACCATGCCAAACTTACATATTTTAATCTAATTAAAGAATTAAGTACTTTAAAATAGTCATGAGAACAAACTCGAAATTCATTTATAGAGGTAGTAAAAATAGAATCAATAATTTCAAGAGGGAAAATTAGTTATATGCCACCCCAAAACAGGGAAGTTATGAATTTGCCACCCAACCTCAAAAATGAATGATTAGTACCCCCAAATTTGTCTCCAGAATAAACTAGATGTGTAAACAAGGTGCATATTTAAAATTTTGAGCAAAAACAATTATAAATGGTATGATCAACCTGAA
>JAJGRW010000349.1:177136-219934 GCA_025461045.1 Carex parvula | reverse complement strand
TAACGAAACAATGTAATTCTTATCTACGTCGGCAAATCCTCAATTCACTATATCAAAATCTAAATATTTCATCTCCAAAAATGTCTATACAAGTGTAGTAAGTAGTAACGCATTGCATATAATTTATTAGCTATCAAATGTTGATAGTATCATTTGGACAAATTATCAGATTATATAAAATGAATTTTAATACACTTTGTTTTGCATTAACCAATATGATGACTAAGTTTTAGTTTTATACACAAAATTAATTAAAATAACCCATGAAATATATATTCGTGAAGCAATCTCTTGAGTTTATTTTTTTTTCTATTATATCTTTCTTCTAAGAAAAAAAAAATCTGATATGATCTATACAAGGAAAAAAAAAAAAATCTGATATGCTCTCCTCTTCAGCGATAAAACACAGTGTTATCTTTTTTTTGATAAAAGAACACTTCAAACATATCCTCATAATATTTCTACACAGATTTTTTTCGACACTTTTGCATTTTACAAAATATATAAAATATATGCAATCTAAAAAATTCACATGACTATGCTCATAAAATAACTAATTGCATCAATTGTCTTACTATCTTTTGAATTAAAAAAACAATTATTATAATCCACAAGTACGGCTGCCTATGGCAATATTGATGCATGTATCTAATAAAATTGCAGTAGAGATCAGAAGTCTCTGTTGAGGCTTACGCAATTGTACTGTCTCCCTTCCTCATAATTCAATCAATTATATGTGTATTATCTAGATATCAAAATGCGGTAGAGGATGATTATTAGCCACAATTTTTTAAACTTATCATATTAAAGCAATTCTTTATAAAAAAGATAAACAAAAAAAATCATGCGCTCATAAAATAGTTAGTATAAGTAGGGATTTTTTTTATATTTTCTCTAATAAAGGAGAAGAAATAGAATGTTTATTGCAGAATTTTTTCAACAAAGTACCGGCCACGTCATTTGTGTGTACTTCCGTAGAAGTTTACAGTGAGAAAATCAGAAAACTGTCCCGCTCCTCTACCCAGACCTCGGCATCTCCCCCAACTCCTCTCCGCTGAGCTCACCTACCCATCTAGAATCCCTCTTCTCACCAAACCCATAAATTTGGAGCGATACTCACAAAGAGAAAAGAGAGATTGAGGTGGGAGAGAAAGACAGAGAGAGAGCAGAGAGATGGAGATGACGCAAGGCGAGATCATCTCCGATCGCCGTGGCAGTAGCGGCGGTTGGTGCAGCTGCGGCATTCTACTTCTACAGCAACAAGAAGCAGAAAGGTTCGTCTTCCTCTAGGTCAAGTTTATTTGATGAATAATCGGTCTGTTCTGTATGCAATTCCTATCGTGTTGATTGATTTGATTCGATTTGATTTGCTTTTTGTTTGGTCCTGATAAAGATGCCAGTAAAGCAGATTTGCGTAAATATTGTTTGATTGGTCGTATGAAACGGATCATCCAATATATTTAAAAGGCTGGGGATCAAGACCGCTGATAAGTTTGACAACCTTGACACCTGTTCCTGATGGAAATGGGTGGCCAAAATATGATAGGTCCCAAACAGCCTAGCTTTGCTAATATATTCTTGAGTGGAATTAACTTATATTTTTGAAATCCGACATGAAAATTATAACCTATACTTTATACATTTTATATACATGAAAAATGATGAAATTTTATGCAAGTTTCACTGATCATCAAATGGCATGAAATTTGCAATAATTCATATTTAAGTATTTGACGGCATTTGATGGAATATCAAATATATTTAAATTGCATCAGAATTGATATAGAACCAATCTATTAGGAAATGACATGTAAGTTTTTCTTATGTTTTTAAATTTAGTTGGCATGATTTGAGCATGTGTTAGCAATGTTGTCAAGATAAGCCGTTGTCTTGGGGTCCCCACCCAATATAAAAATAGAGGGGTCTTAATTTGTATGATTGAATATCTGATAGGATGCCTTCTTATTTTCACTTGAATTTTTAGAGATAGATTAGCTCATTTGAGTAACTTCAATAATGTAGATCAAGTGCTGATATTTCACTAAAATCCTTCATGAAAGTTTGGTAAGTTAATCAGAAAACTTAATAATGTGTACTAATTACGAATTAGCCAGCATACACTTTTTTATACTTACATTTTCTTTATTATTGATATCTCTTTTAGAAACATTATTACTTTCTGGTGTTGCTATCCTTTTGTAATTAAGGTTATATAACTAAGTCAAAAATAATTACTTTCCAGGTTCTCTCGACCCAGAGAATTTCAAGGAATTCAAACTTGTAGAAAAGAAGCAATTGAGCCATAATGTGGCCAAATTCAAGTTTGCATTACCTACACCTACTTCTGTTCTGGGACTTCCAATTGGGCAACACATCAGCTGCAGGTTGGTTGGTCGTTCTTATTTAATTTAAATTCACACTTTGTTTTGGTCTTTAAAGTTCTTACGAAGAATCAGGTTTGATCTGAAACAATGATTTAAGTCAATGGTGAAGCTCAGTGATCAAAACCAGAATCTCACCTCATATAATTGGTGAAGTTGAAAGGATCAAAATTAGAATCTCGCTTCAAATTGATTTTGTCTTTCTTGTTATTTGTATTTATTTGTGGTGTTCCTATTAATGCAATAGAGGTAAAGATAGTGCGGGTGATGAAGTAATCAAGCCTTACACTCCAACCACACTTGATTCTGATATTGGTTACTTTGAACTGGTTATCAAGGTAATAATTAATATTATGTATTTGATACTTTTCAAGCTTTCACCATTACTTGATTGAAATAGTATAACTTGGTACATGTGTAATCTCTAATTAGATGTATCCACAAGGAAGAATGTCTCATCATTTTCGTGAGATGAAAGTTGGTGACTACATGTCTGTGAAAGGACCAAAGGTCATAATTTTTCTTTACAAATTTTGCTCTAATTTCTTATTATCATTTTATTTTTTCATTTAACATATCAATTCATCCCCCATTGTTTAATGCCATAATTATTTTATCGCCTTATTCTAGACAGCTCTATTTGATCAATTATGTGATTTATTGCTTAAATGCATTGTGCATTTGTGATGCTGTGGTTCTGGTTTGTTATTACCATGAGTCCTTGATCTTGTATTTTACATTTTATTATCGTGGTGAGCTTCTTAATCAAGAATAAGTGTATTTCTAGGGGCGTTTCTCATACAAGCCAGGACAAGTAAGGGCTTTTGGAATGTTGGCTGGTGGGTCAGGAATCACACCAATGTTTCAAGTAAATTTAATTTTGAATCTGCAATTGAATTTGTTTCTACAATTGTTTCAGATCCTTTTTTTTCTCTCGTTAATTAATTCATAATAAATGGCACCATACCTTCATCCTCTAATATTTTAGGTGGCAAGGGCTATTCTTGAAAACCCAAATGACAAGACGAAGGTTCATCTGATCTATGCTAATGTTACTTCTGAAGACATCCTTCTCAAGGTACTTCTACTTGTCACATTTATTCTTTTAAAATCTTGCAAGTCATTGGTTGAATTGAATTACTAATTATGGCATGAGAGAGTTTAATGTAGGATGAGCTGGAAGCGATGGCTCAGAACTACCCAGACCAATTCAAAATTTACTATGTGTTGAATCAGGTACCTAATGATTTCTTCTAATATAGTTGACTTTGTCTTAGTAGTTATCTGTTTTCTAAATGTTTTCTAAGTTTTTTTGTTTTTCTTTTACCTTTATTTTAATTCAGCCTCCTGAGGTTTGGAATGGTGGAGTCGGGTTTGTATCCAAGGATATGATCAAGGATCAATTGCCACCCCCTGCATCTGACATTCAGGTATAATCTTGTCCCAAAAATTTAGTTGAAAGTTGAAGATAGAAAATTGAATCTCTATTCAAGGTTGGTTTATATGATGGAATTCATTTATGCTAATTGATAGATTTTGAGATGTGGACCTCCACCAATGAACAAGGCTATGGCTGCACACCTGGATGACCTTGGTTACACAAAGGAGATGCAGTTTCAGTTTTAGATTCTGGAGCTTTTACTTCAGTATATCAATAATTTTTTATACTGTTTGTGATGGCATTGGTACTATGTCTTTTGACTATTTACTTATTTTGTCTAGTCATTGAGCTATTGGAAAACACTGGGTAATTAATTGAGGGGGCCAAAAAGAGAGAACTAGTGTGGCCCCCCAAACGGCTGTTGCAGTACAAAGAATTTTCTTTCTTAGCTTCTATCTGAATATTTATCAAAGTACATTAACTTAGTTCTTCTTGGAGGCTATTTAAAATTTAGAAATCCATAATCCTCAACATTTATTAACAGTACCAAATGAATAGTGTCATTCTTCAAGTCCTTTATTGTTTGTGCTGTTCATTGGCCCCATCTCTTTTTCTGGTGTTTGTTTTGGCAAGTGAAGTCTGTGTTATTGGACTGATCAGTCCTCTGTTGCTCTGTCGTTCCTTTTATGGTGTTTTGGTCCCGGTGTGTATTCATTGCTTATCATCTGAGCCTTTCTTTTTCTTATGGGGTGTCCTTCCTCTCTCTTCGTGAGCACTGTCCTTGATGGCTCTTTTTTGTCTAGGGATGCGATGCATTATGTGCAATTCATGTTTTCAAATCGGATTCTTTTGTCCTTCGGATATGTGGACAGTTCAGATTGGTGATGGATTTTTTTATTTGTTGCTGGATCATGCGGGGGACGAATATTAAAGGGTTCCAGTGCATTCTACCTCGGACTGGATTGACCCGAAATTTGATCGGACTGTCCGGATCTAAATAGAAATATTCTGTTGCCTCAGAGGATTTGGTTTCTCGTAGTAATTTTTTTTGTTTTCTTTGTCGCAAGGGTTTCCTGACGGTCAAATGCCTTTCTCTATTTTTAATATTTTTTTTTTGTGTGTATGATGCTGTAAATGTTAGTATTCTTGGTCTGTTAATAGGCCCTTCTTTTTTAATTTGATCTATCAAAATTTAGATTACCATCAATTGCATGCGAACGTCTAGTGGCCTCAACTATGGTGTTGGTATAAATGCGAAGTATGTCAAGCTGTCTAATATGCTGTAATAAAATATGTGTTGTAACTAAGTCAGATTTTTAGATTTTTATGTACCGTGATTAATTCGGAAAGATAGTTACGGTACGTGAATATCACGACATGTTAGTCATGCTGTGACTATGCGTGACATGTTCAAATATTATTGGTAACATTTGGTCATATTTAACTATTTTTTGAATTTAATTTAGTTTATTCAATATTCTCATTCGATTAAGATCTATAGTTCTAATTATATATGACCATGTGATATGATGTGTTATGCTATAACTAGATCTTTCACGTGACCGTGTTGTGCCGTGACAAGTTTTGAAAAATAATCACATCTACGCAAATAGTCATGTCACGGAACACATAAATCACGTCCTGCGCACGTGTCTTTGGGGACGGAACCGTACCATACCGTGACGTATTCGGTCACGGTGTTACTTTTTTACATCCATGTCGTATATAAATGTCAGTAGTTTTGGTCTATCAACAAGCTCTTTCTTCTTTCTTTATTTGATTTATCAAATTTGGAGTACCATCAATTCAATGCTAACGGTAACAGTGCCCTTAAATATGATGTTGGCATTGTCGTATTGAAGGTATTGAATGTGAGGTTCGTCAAGCTGTCATGCATGATAATTGGATGTGACTAGCGATCTACTGGCCTTTAAATGTGGTGTTGGTATTAAATCATACTTTAACTATGTCTATGTCAAATATTATACATGGTTATCGGCAAAAGAAAAAAAAAATATTATGCATGGTAATTGATCAAATGGTACTTCATCAAATTATTGTGGGTATAATAATGGTAACAATACTATCATTTCATGCAATTTGAGTACTTTCGATATTTGAATCAAGGATCATTATGAAAAGTTTGTTCAAATATGTATCCAATTTTATCAACCTGTACAATATAATCATCTACTTAAAATGTTGGTTTTTCAAATTCAAGTTTTATTCACGATATTTGATAAAATTGTCAAGTATTTATAGTTTTCATGGAATATAATTCTTAAAGTAATAGTCATGTCAATCGATTGTACCATGCATCCAATTGGTTATCTTTTTTCGAACTCAAAGAAGGTGCTTAATTGCTTGAATGAGGCTTAACTGGGGCTCATGGTAAGAGTAAAGCCAGCCCCATTAGAGTTTCTATGCATCATACTAAATGCTTTAGAGGAATGAGGAAAATATAAATGGCGAATTTTTTTTTTTTTTTTTTTGGTATCCTTCATGACCCTTAGGTCTTACAACTGTTCTATCATCACACAGCTACTGAAATCCGCAAAACATAAATCCAAACCCTGTTCTGTCCTATCCCAACCCACTGTTCTTCCCAAATTAGCTAGTAGATGAGCCATTTGCAGTTTTGTATCATTCCTGTCACAGTGAATCGCACAGAGTTGTTTACCACTCAAATTTTGTAGCTGCCACGCCTCACACACTTCATTTAAAAAACAAAGTTAATATATTTGCAATACGTCTGTAACTGGTATTTACAATACAACAACAACAACCACAACAACAACAACAACCAAACCTTTAGTCCCAAACAATGCATCTACTACTTAAAGCACTAAGCAGGTGGTATTTTTCTAGATATGTCATATCATGAAAGGAGAAGCAACGGAAACACATGGAGTAAGAAACACTTCTGAGAACAAAGCAGCAGCATTTCAATATTTGAAAAGATGGGAGGAAGGAGAAGAATAAGGCATCAATACAATAAGGTACTTCATGCAATTTAACCCTCAGATACATATCCAGCACATTGTCATTTAGTTTACTGACAACTAATTCCACACCACCTCAATTCTAAAAGCATGCTTTCCTTCAAATGGACCATTTTTGGAGCAGGAAAAAAAGGCATTGTGAGGTTAAATTTTGAGATTTTTGCAAGGATATACATGAAATTTTGCGTGAAACAATTTAGTACTCCCAGTGGCATTACTAATGCCAACAAGAACCGTAATTAGCTGTGTTGCACCTGAATCCACAGTGACAAGTTTGTAATCAGAATAATTTGGCAAAGTCTAAAATTGTATTGGGTATAATACAAATGCTATCCAGAGACCTTATTACTATGCCTGAACATGTGTACTTCTCAGGGAAAAGTGAGCAAGCCAAAATTGTTCCCTGTTTCACCACTTGCTTCTTTGAAGGTAGCATGCTTGGCTCAAAAACTAGCCATCCCATGATTTTTTTTACATAATTGTGCTAATCAATATAGCACAATTGACAGTAAAAAAAAATAACAAAAATAAAAGGCAATTGAATATAATAAGAAAGCTAATAGGAAAAATAGATTACTGAATCTCAACACACACATAATGAAAACACAGAACTATTGACAAATACAAATAGCTTTAATCTTCTAAAACAAAAAAAGGAAGCAATATTAAGAACTTTGAGAAACAATATATTAAAGAAAGAATAATAAGGTCTCTTGCAGGTACGAATGAAAGGACACAAGCAAATGAAAAAAAATATTGTCAAAAGTCAGTGAAAATGAAGTGAAATATGTGAATGAAATGTCAGATTCATATGATTTTATTAGTATTCAAATGCCTCAATCCTACAGGTACAGCATGAGAATCTATCAAATTGGATACTATTATTTGATCTCGACTCTATCTGCTTCTCTTTTCTGTTGCCATAGCAGGATCAATCGAGTCAAAATCATACTAACAAAATTAGAAAAAGAAACAGTTTACCAGTAGCATGCTGGTCTCATGTCATTCTAATCAGACAGCAAATTATCAGAACTCATTTTAAAGAAGAAGATAAATAAACAATAAGCATCAGTTTTACATATTTATGTTCAAAAATAGCAAGTTTAATGAAGTTATATGCCCTCAGAAAGCTTATGATTTCACTTTTCCAAAATTTCTTAGACAGCCAGAAGAGAATGAGCAAGCTTATCTTTTCAGTACCAAGTAGGATCCTCTAAAAGCTTTAGAGAAGGTGTCTGATATGATCCCTTAAAGTGTACTTAACCAGAAGGGGCAGTATCGGAAAATCACTACTTTCAGATGGTCCAGAATTTTTAGATCAAGTGATTTTCTACCAATCTAAAAAAATAGTAAAAAATTCTAAAAAATGTAAAATTTGGTCTGCAAGTACATTTTCATATGGAGATTCAGCTGTTTGAACTTAGAAAAATGAGAAATGGATCCATATCACAGGTCAAATCCATAATATGCATATCACCATAGTCTCACTCTTTCACTTTCCAAATTAGCATTTAAAAAAATAAATCCATCGCATCAAATTGCCAATATTCACCGACCAGTGAATCCTTTGTTTAATTTTTATGGACCCATAAAAACGAATCTGTATCCTCCCAGGTGCTGCACTCGGTACAATTAGCTCCAATGAGCTCCCAGCCGAGCTAACTCAAATTTTGAGTTAATATCTGGACCGTCCAATTTATAACTGCACTAATATTAAAGGGCCCCGTGCGTTATAGGCATAGGCTGGATTGGCCTGAATTGCCCGGCTGAAAAAATTAACTCAAACGGTACGTTAATACAGAGGATGCAGATTCGAGTGATTGGAATTTAGTGCCTATTTAGATATAGGGGGTCTGTTTTGATATTCGTGCCAGATTAAAACTGACGACTCAGATCTCATTCTACACAGTCAGGTATTGCACTGGATCTGAATTCTAAAAACAAGGGGCCAAATCAAATTCTACTTGCATCTCAAAAAACAAAGCTTGCTATGTTCTCATGCCAATGAAATCAATCCACCAGAAAGGCATCAAGCTGTCTCAATTTTCTTAAGGATCAACACTTCATCATTGGGCATAAAGCAAAACTAAGAGATAAAGAGGTAGAGAAGAATGAAACATCGAAACAAAAATACAAATACAGAAGTCACAATCACAATGTACTAATATGCATCTTCACAGAAGAACTAAAACGGCTTCAATATTAAAAGAATAAGCCAAATATTGGGGAGGTGGTGCAGTTTATGCCAGCATATTTAATGCTCATTTGGTAGAATAACTGAGGTCTAAACCCTTTATTCTATGGTTAGTCCTCAACCAAACATGGTGAAAAGTACCAATGCCAATGAGAACTGTAACTAGTTGTGTTCCACCTGAATCCACAGTGACAAGTTTGTAATTCAAGAATAATTTGGCAAAGTCTAAAATTAGTATTAGGTACAAATACATATGTTATTCAGAGACCTTATTACTGTGCCTGAACATGTGTACTTCTCAGGGAATAGTGAGCTAGCCACAATTGTTTCCCTGTTTCACCAATTGCTTCTTTGAAGGTAGCATGCTTGGTTCAAAAACTCCTGAAAGGAACATAATCCAAGGAAAACAGCCATCCCATGATTATTTTTTCATAATTGTGCTAATCAATATAGCACAATTGACAGTAAAAAATAACAAAAATAAAAATGCAATTGATATAATAAGAAAGCTAATAGGAAAAATAGATTACTGAATCTCAATACACACAGAATGAAAACACGGAACTATCAACAAATACAAATAGCTTCAATCTTCTAAAACAAAAAGGAAGCAATATTAAGAACTAGAGAAACAACATATTAAAGAAAGAATAATAAGTCTGACATGTACGAATAAAAGGACACAAGCAAATTAAAAAATATTAAGTCAAAAGTTGGTGAAATTGAAGTGAAATATGTGAATGAAATGTCAGATTCACATGGTTTTATAGTATTCAATTTTCAAATGCCTCAATCCTATAGGTACAGCATGAGAATCTATCAAATTGAATACTATTATTTGATCTCAACTCATATCTGCTTGCCAAAAGCGTACTGACAAAATTAGAAAAAGAAACAGTTTACCAGTAGCAAGCTGGTCTCATGTCATGCTAATCAGACAGCAAACTATCAGAACTCATTTTAAAGGAGATAAATAAACAATAAGCATCGGTTTTACAAAATTTATGTTCAATAGAAGCAAGTTTAGTAAAGTTACATGCCCTCAGAAAGCTTATGATTTTTACTTATCCAAAATTTCTTAGACAGCCAGAAGAGGAGCAAGCTTATCTTTTCAGTACTAAGTAGGATCCTCTAAAAGCTTTAGAGAAGGTGTCTGATATGACTACACATTCCTTAAGAGTACTTGACCAGAAGGGGCAGTATCTGAAAATCACTACTTTTGTACGGTCCAGAATTTTTAGATCAAGTGATTTTTTACCTATAAAAACATATAGTTAAAATAATTCTAAAAAATGTAAAATTTGGTCTACAAGTGCATTTTCATAGAGATCATGTTTAAGTTCGAATTAGCTGTTTGAACTTAGAAAATAAAAAATATTGATCCATAGCAAGGGTCGATCCATAATATGCATATTACCATAGCCTCACTCTTTCACTTTCCCAAAATTTCTTAGATAGCCAGAAGAGATAACAACAAGCTTATCTTTTCAGTACCAAGTAGGATCCTCTACCAGCTTTAGAGGAGGTACGGGTAGGGAGGGAAAGAGAGAGGAAAATGAGGGCCCCACAAGGCATTTTGTTAATAATTATAGAGGGGCATTTTGTTTGAAAATTTTGGAAGGTAGGGCAATTTGTAAAATTTCCCCAACACATACTTAACCAGAAGAGGCAACCTGCAGCACAACCATTTCAAATAGTGGGCACCTCAGAGGATACATGCTCATTTAAATCTTGGTTAAATTAATAAATTCAAATATCCAATCTCCTACAACCCTATTTTTCTTTCCATCACCAACTTTTTGACAGTTATCAAAAGGGATGGTCCAATCTGAGTGGATGGTAGATTTTGAATTTCCCAAAAAGTGATGGTAAGGTCAGAAATTTGAAATATTAAGATGGAAACTAAAAAAATCTCGGAGATATGTTCCGATTTTTTTATCCATGGCATTTAAACAAAACTAAATCCATCACATCAAATTGCCAATATTCACGGACCAGTGAATCCTTATTTTTTATTTTTATGGACCCACAAAAACAAGAATCCGTATCCTCCCAGGTACCTGACTGAGTACAATTAGTTCTCATTAGCTCCCACTCAAGGTTCTAAATAGCGATTACCGCGTCATCACGGAAAGGTTTCAAAAACAGCTATAGCGTTGAAAATGGCTAATAGCGCTATTGCTTTTTAGGCCCGAAAAAGCTATAGCGCATCTATTGCGCAGCTATAGCTAGCTAATTAGAACCCTGATTGTACTGGATCTGAATTCTCTGAATTCTAAAAACAAGGGGCCAAATCAAATTCTACTTGCATCTCAAAACAAAAATCTTGCTATGTTCTCATGCCAAAGAAATCAATCCACCACATCAAGCTGTCTCAATTTTCGTAAGGATCAACACTTCATCATTGGGCATAAAGCAAAACTGAGAGAGACAGAGATAGAGAAGATTAAAACATCCAAACAAAAATACACAATCACGATGTGCTAATGCAATTTGACAAAAGAACTAAAACAACTTCAATAGTAAAAGAACAAGTAAAAACAGAAGAAAAAATTAGGACAATCGACAAAGTAAAATCTTCTAGTTTCTTTAAAATATTCAAATTTACGGTGCTTAATCTCAAATAAGTATACCATTTATATAAGGTTTGCATAGAAGATGTAATTAGATTTGGTTGTAAGTCTTCTGGTAAGATTACATCATTATCAGCTTTTATTCGATAATAGTACACTTAAAAGGAGCATTCAAAATCAAGTGAAATGTCAAATTTAAAATATGAGTTGGTCCTAACTAACGATCTCATAAAGTTGAGAAACAATAAAAATACAAGTATATATTAGACTAATCAAAATAAAGAGAAGAAAAAAAAAGAAACAACATTGCTAAAAGGGACAAAATCGACTTAACTACACTACCGATCCAACAAATCGACGCAAAAGTTGCAATTGTACCTCTGGAGTTGCTCACAAGAAGCGATCAAAATAACCGGTCCTTGGTAGAAAAGCCGGAAGTGAAATTGGTACTAGGGTTTTCCGTGGTCCATTTTAAGGGCCCTTTTTTATTCGCGGTATTTAAAAAAAAGGCTAATTATCCATTTAATCGCTGAAACATAATAATTACAGGTAGGGCTGCACAAAAAATTCGTAGGTCGTAATTCGATTCGAGTTTGATTTGAAAAAGTTCGTAAAAAGTTCGATTCGAAATTGAGTTCATTCTAAATTAATTCAAACTAAACTTAGTTCGAAATTAATTCAAACCAAACTCAAACTGGATCTAGTTCGTTCGAAATAGGTTCGCAAACCAAACTTAGTTCGAAATTAACTCAAACATGAACCGTTGATTTCCGCTGATAATGAACTTTAATTTTTATTTAGGATAAATTTGGGTTTGTAATAATTCTAAGACTTTTGTTATCGTTCTGTACTTCTATTGATATTTAAATTGTACTTTGAATACTTTGGATATTTGAAAATTTTGGTGATGTTGCTCCTGTTGGCTATTTGGAAAACTTTGGATTCTGTGATTGTACTAAACTTTGATATTTGATATAAATTTTGATATTTGTAATGAACTTTGATATAAACTTTGGTGTACTGTGTAATTAGAATTCAGAATGCCCGAGTTTTTATTGAAGTGTTGTAATTTCGAACTATGGCCCAGCCAGAAGTCATAACTCGTAAGTCGTAACAAAGTTCGTAAAAGTTCGAAATTGAGTTCGTTCGAAATTAATTCAAACCAAACTCAAACTGGAGGTAAGTTCGATTCGGTTCGGTTCGTTTGCAACCCTATTTACAGGCATAATTAAATCATAAGTTAAATCAGAGAATTACCCTCTGGTCCTTGCTGTTTCTCAAAAGGAAATAAGTGCATTAACAAAACATCCAAGCAAATCGCTGATAATCTAAATTCTAGTTATGGCTAAGTTTCAAAAATAAGCTAAATTTACAAGTACTAAGCTATTGAGAATAAGGCTGAGGTCAATTCTAATCACAAAAAAGTGGTAAGTGTCTTTCATTCATCTGATAGCAGATCCAGGTGGTGGTTGGTAGAGCACCACTTCCATGCTAGAAGGAATGGCATTCAGATGTATAGCATCTTCAATCACTGGTATCCATCATTCTACAACTTGTTGGGGAATCATAAAGGCCAAACAATTACGCCTTATCTAGATATCAAACAATTACATCCCATCAAGGGGTCAAACACTTACATCCCGAGAAAGGAGAAACAGTTCCCCACCTTAACCTAAGGATCGTCCTATGCCAAAGAGACCCAAAACATAAATTAGAAGTGCGGAACATTATACCTGATTCCAAGCTGTTTGTCATGGAATATCTAAAACCTTGGTAAGGCAACAACTGTCTCCGTGAGCACGAGACAAGTCTTCAATGGCAAGAAGCCATTCTCGTCTTTTCATCGTATGGTCGTGGATCAAGTCTTCCAAGACAGCAAGATATGGCCCTTGAGAAATCATCTCCAAATTTTCTAATGGATTTCTCTTCTCTATTCTTTGATGGTGGAAGGAAAAAAGAAAGCACACAGAGCTACATTTATGGACCACATTCTAATGAATATATTGATTGTGTATTACCTTATTTGATCACTTTAATTGACAACCATATATGACAGTAAACAATCCAGAATTAGATTACATATATGGTCAATGTTGACATTAAATCTTGGCAATAAATCCAACACAACTTTCTTAGCTTTTTTCTTCACATTACTTGTCCAGTATGCAACAGTGGATTTAATTAGTAAAATAAGAGTCCTAGCAGATTTTGGTGAGCAATCATTAAAGCACAGTTCATTCTTATGCTTCCATAATATCCAACAACAACGCTAAACACTATCAGTAATCATGTTCTTTCAATAGCATATAGTTGTTGATAATATTGAAAGATATCATCCCAGGTATCCCATTGGTGCATGACATTTTGACTTTTACCTAACCAGAACCACACCTGTTGTGCCATGGGGCATTTGAGGAAGATGTGGTCTTTAGTTTCTAGTTCAACACAGAATTGGCAAGTTTGGTTTCCTACCCAACCTTTAACAGTAAGAGTATCTTTAGTAAGTATTTTTTTTATGCATTGTGAACTACATAAGATTATGATCTTGAGAGGCACTAGTGGAGACCATCAGAGGAGAGGTTGAGAAGGTAGTATACCCCTATAGTTTAAAATATTATAAATGTAATGAGTAGAGAACTTCCTTGAGGTTTCTCATCTTGAAGCTAGTTTATCATAATCATTGGTAAATGAGGTAGTGCTAATTATGTATAGCAGTTCCGACCAGTCAGTTTGGTAAACACCTAGTAGTAATTTTCTAAATTTAATAATGTTACCTTGGGAGTGGATGACCTATGGTACCAGGATATCTTTATTAATGCATAATTGGTATAAGTAAGGGTATCTAGAGGCTGAAGTACACTCCTAGTACCAGATATATTTTTAGAACCTAACTGTTGATTGACTCCCTGGTTCATAGCTAATACTAATGTGACCTAGATTGTCTAAATTACTAATTGCTAACCAGAAAACAAATTTATGCAAGATAGGACCTGAACAGTATTTCATCAGTATCAGAGTTTTCCAAGTGCTATTATATTCTGGATTTTTAAGTTTCCACTACGATTTCAACAGTAAAGCTGCATTCATGTCTCTAAGATTTAGAATACCCATCCCTCCAAACTTTTTTGCTAGACAAGCAATTGACCATTTCATCAGAATGTATTTTTTTATCTATCACTACCTTGTTAGAGAAATAGTCTTCTAATTTGGTCAATTCTATTAATGATTGTAATTGGAATTTTGTATATTGACAAGGTACATAAGGTATAGTAGATGTGACTGAGTTAATTAAAGTAACTTTACCACCTAAAGACAACACCTGCCCTTTTCAGCTAGGTAATATATGTTCAACTTTATTCACTAATAATTGCCAGTCTGACATTATCAATTTTTTTTACTTAGAGGTAAACCTAGGTAAGTAAAGGGGAAATCACTCCATTGGCATCTAAATAGTTGATTTAGGTCTGTATTTCTAAGACATTAATGAAGTACATGGATGTTATATCATAGTTCATTTTAATGCCTGATAATGCCTCAAAAGCCATCATTTTCTACTATGTTGATTCTACATTCTCTTCACTGGCTGCCAGGAAGAGAAAAGTATCATCTGCATAATGGCAATTTGTAGGTGCTCTATGATTAATACAAGGAGTCCCTAATCCTAGAATGACATTACTCTTCCTATCCTTAGCAAATATTTTACTTAGTGTATCTGAAGCTAACATGTATATAAATGGAGACAATGGATCACCCTGTCTTACCCCCACTTTTGTAGTAGAAGTAGTCTGTAAGTTCACCAATAATAGTGATACAAGATTAGGAGCTATAGAGTCAGTTGGTGATCCATTGAATCCATTTGGTACCAAAATTCCTACTATCTAGAACTTCTAAGAGGTAATCCCAGTGGATTTTGTCATAAGTTTCAAAATCCATTTTGACTACCACTCCTGGTTGTTTATTTGTTTGGCAGGAATGCAAAATTTCCTGACTAAGAATGACATTATCTAATATGTATCTATTTCTAATGAAGCATATTGACTCTTATCAATGATCCTAAACATGATGTTCTCTAATCTAATAGTAAGAAGTTTGGAGAGTAGCTTAAAACGACAATTAACTAAGCTAATAGTGTTGGCAGTGTAATAAAATGTGGTTCATGCGGCCGCATATGCGTATGCGGTTGGAAACCGCATGAAAAACCAATATGCGGTTTAATATGCGGTTCCGCATATTCAGCCGCATAATTATTACCACATATAATATAATCGGCCGCATAAGATCCGCATTCCGCATATTCGAGTTTAGGGAATCCGCATAACCTTCGAAACCCATTTCTCTGGTTCTCTCCCTCTGCATAACCTAAGTTTAAAAAACAATTCGCACCTCTTTGTGACGTTGTCTCTCACCCTCCTCCGCCGGCTCTCACCCTCCTCGGTCGGCTCCTCTCCACTCTCCTCCGCCGGCTCCTCTCAACTCTCCACCTATCGCCTCCTCATTGAGAAAGAAAAGCAACGAACTAGTTCCCCTAAACCTACAGAGAAAGAGAACTAGAGAAGCACCGAACTGGTTCGCATCGCCTCTCCAGTCTCTACCCTCCACCCATCGCCTACAGTGACTAAATCAACTAATAAAGAGAGATTTTGATTCCGCCCTCCACCCATCGATAGATCGAGACCCTCCTTTGCTCAATTCTATTGATACTGGTATAAGTCTTTTTTTTCTCTTTCTAAGTTTTGTTTGATTTTGGGTAAAATAGCCATTATTGGCTGACTTTTGCATGATTGGTTTGTTACTGCCTCAGTAATTTTTACTCTTTTTTGTGTTTGCTGGTTTGACTGGTTCATACGTCATACTCACTGTTATGTCAATTTTATGAAATTGAGATTTGGAGCATAGTCGAGATATGAGTTCTGGAGCATAGTCGAAATTGTAGAAATTGGGTGGCTTATTCAAGTTTGGTCTTGATTTAGAGAATTAATGGTAGTACTGTTATGTTAATGGTTTTGATATTTTGGGTTTTGAGTGAAACCCTATAACTGAGCATTAAAAGTGTCAAGGCATTAAATTTATTTGCTTAGTCTGATGACTCTGATCTAATAATTTCCGACTAATTTTGTACTGATACTATGAAATTTTTTTACATAGTAGTTCTCTTATTTGTTAAGACAATATAGGATATTATTATCTCTTATTGTTATATTATGATATGCACATTTTTTTAATAAGATCATGTCCAGTTCTGGTTCTCATGCAATGTCGACCTCAGATTCCATTACTTCAGATTTGTATAGGCCGTTAAACTCGATTGATCCTGGCTAGTAGTATGGGAGGTTGACGGATAAAAGTGACTCAAATTCAGTTAAGTGTTTATTGTGCAATTAGTTTGTACGGGGGGAATAACCAGGTTTAAGTTTCATCTTGCGGGGATCATAGGTAATATACGAAAATGCCCTAAAGCCAATGCAGAAGTGCAAAAAGAAATTGCTGAGTATTTGGAGAAAGTAAAAAAGAAAGGAGAAGATAGAAAGAGGGCAACAGAAGATTTAATTGCAGATGTCAATATAAATAGTGATGCTTCTGAGTCGAAGGAGTTGGAGACAGAGAGGGACAAGAAGCGGTCGCGGCTCAAGAAGCCGGTGAATTTGGTGAAAGACAAAGGGCTTTGGAAACAACAAGTCATTAAGGATACATATGGTAAGGAGCAACGGGATAAAGTCAATGACTATTTAGCTTTTTAGGCTTACAAAAGGCGGATTTCATTCAATTCACTTGCTGACCCGGATTTCCTTCGTTTCTGCGAAGCGGTAGGTCAATTTGGATTAGGATACAAACCTCCAACTCCTTACGAGTACCGTGTGCCACTATTGAAGAGACAAGTTTCAAAAACCATCATCAGTTTGGAGGTTCATAAAGAAGCTTGGGGAAAAAATGGTTGCACCTTAATGACGGATGCATAGACTGATTGAAGAAGTAGGAGTCTAATGAACCTTTGTGTGAATAGTGCGAAAGGAACAATTTTTTGGAAAGCCATTGATGCATCTTCAAAATCTCACACGGCAGAATATATACTCCAATTTGTGGAAAGCGGAGTAAAAGAAGTTAGGGAGGAAAATGTGCTTCAAGTTGTGACGGATAATGCTGTAGCAAATATGAAAGCTGCTAAATTATTTATGGCAAAATACCAATGTATTTATTAGACCTCATGTGCAGCACATTCCATTGATTTGATGTTGGAGAGCATTTCAAAGCAGAAGGAGATAAGTGATGCGATAAGAGAAGCTAAAGAGATTGCCAACTTTATATATAGTCATCATCAGGTGTTATATTTGATGCGTGTTCATACCGAAAATAAAGATATTATGCGACCTGGAGCTACAAGGTTTGCTACTTCCTTTCTTACCTTAGAAAGCCTTTCTCAAAAGAAGTTGCAGTTAAAATGTATGGTCCTTTCTAATGAATATAATGCATTGATTGATCCTTCTAAGAAAAAGAGAAAGAAGTTTGCTGATAAGGGAAGAAAGATTTCAAAACTTGTTGTTTCCAGTAATTTTTGGAAATTAGTGGCATTAGCAATCAAAATTTTGAAGCCATTAGTTCTTCTTCTTCGTATTGTCGATGGAGAGGAGAAGCAACCTACGAGATTTGTTTATGGAGGTTTGAAAGATGCAATAAAGGAGATAAAGGCGGCTGTTAGATACAATGAAGGTCAGTTCGAGCCTTATGTAAAAGCAATTGTTGATGGAATGAAGGGTAGACTTGATAAGAGGTTTAAAGAGATGAAAACATATCTTTCTATTATGGATGCTATTTCTAATTGTGTTGTACAGTTCTATCAGAATCTGAAGATTCAAGATATTGTCATGACTGTTGAAATGCGCAACTTTCAAGACTTAAATGGGCATTTTGGAAAAGATGCAGCAAAGAGACAAAGAGAAAATAATGACGAAGCTTTCAATCCAGGTTTGCATTCTATATATATCTAATTTCATTGCGGGGAGATTACTTGATAAGTTCAGACCAGCCTTAATGGTTCAGAAGCACCAGCCTTACTATACAAATCAGAAGCACCAGCCTTAATGGTTCAGAAGCACCTTTTTGCTGTGAGATTCTTATGGCCTCTTCTTTTTTTTATTGACAGCTCATTCTTGGTCTCTTCATGGTTCAGAAGCACCTTATTTAAAAAATATAGCTATCAAAATACTTGGTATACATGCAGTTCTTCTGGATGCGAAAGAAACAGGAGCACATTTGAATGGGTGCTGTTTTTTTTTTTCCTCTAATAGATCTTTAATATCATAATTAATCAGTGTTCTTTGTAGAGATTAATTATTTTTTCTTAACTTGTACAGACCCATTCAAAGAAGAGGGGCAAGCTGGAAGTGTATCTCAATGATATTGTTTTTGTTCAATTCAATGCACGTATAAATGATCGAAAGATATTAAGAAAATCTGATCCATTGTGTGCAAAAGAAGAAGAGCAAGATGAACATGTGAGGGATTGGATAGGAGGTCCAGCCTTAGATTTGCTCGAAGAAATTGTTTTAGCTTCAAGTTCAACTTCTTCCTCTACACCGATGGCAAGAAATAGAGACGAGGTGGGCATTGATGACATAGGTGATGATGATATTTCTGATGATGATGATGGTGATGATGACGAAGAACCTCATTTATATGCATCAGTGGAGGAAGAAGGGTAATAACTTATGTTTCATTTATGTAGAAGGGTAATCCAGTACTTTGAGTTCTAACTTATGTTTTATTTATGTTTATTTGTATTGTTGGGCTGTTGACATGTTGTCATGGATTATGCACAATGTATGTTTGTACTCTGGTTCTGCTGTGACATTTAGGTTTGTATTATGCTGTATTGGTGTGATATTTATTTGTATTCTGTTGTGAGAGTGAGATTATGCACAATATATAATTTCCTCTTATACCTTTGTGTATTGTATCTTAATTTCGTCTGATGCCTCTGTTGTATTTTGTTGTGAAATTATGCAAAACTATATTTGTATATTCTGTTGTGAAATTATAGCTTTGATATATTTATGTAAGTACATATTATTGATATCTCGCAAACTTATCTATATTTCGACCTCCAAATTGTACCAAACTTGTGTTTTAAATCATTAATTCAGTTGTATTTCATTGAATATCTTTAGAATGTGGTACTGCTGCAAGTTTATCTTATTTTGCAGGATTCGGGCGAAATCGAGGAGAAAATCTGGAATCAAGAAGTGTCCACACGGTCCGTGTCACATTCCACACGGGCCGTGTCAACCTCGACTCGACCGCTGATCCGACCACATGCAACTGCTGACTCGACCATTGCAGGGACACAAGTCAACACGGGCCGGACAAAATCGACACGGCCCGTGTCAAGCAAATCCGGAAATAGATCCAGATTTCTGGAAAGAAGGCTATTGATGGAAGGTCGACCAAATGAGCATATAATCGGGATTTCTCTCCAGAGAAGGTAATTCTGGAAGAGGAGAGCAAGTTCTAGGGTTCATCTTTGGCGGCTAACCTTGGAGGCGATTTTGAGAAGCGAAAGACGCGAGTTTTCGATTGATCTTCTTAGCTTTTTGGGTTTTGTCATGATCAACTCTATCTCTATTTGTATTTGCTGTTTTAGAACCATGAGTGAGTAATTTACTTTGTTTCTAGGGTTTTGATGTAATCGAATGTTTTGTTTTGCATGCTAGTTATTGAATCTTTGTATTGAAATTTGTGTTTGATTGATTGTGTAGTATTTTAATTGCTTAAATTGTAGTGTTTGACTTATATTGGTTTGCTACTAGATGAATGATCACATCTAGAAGGCATTAGAACCCTTTAACGTCTCTCAACCAACTTAAGTACATGAGGTAGGATTTGTGATCCGAGAGGTGAAACCAAGTAGTAGCCGAGAGGTGAAAGTTACTCTCTATCGACGGATAGGAGTTGCCTTTAGTATACCAATCAAGCAACTAGGTAGTAGGGGCCAACATACGAAAGTTGAGGTCTAGAACCCGACGAGGGCATATATTGCAGTTTCCGTACCAAGTTAATGAACCAACAAACGAGAGTTGAGGTCCAGAAACATTAGGTCCGGTCAGTAGAACCCTACACAAAGGAACGATACAAAGAAACAATAGCTGCTGCATTAACCCGAGGCTGACACGGCCCGTGTAGCAAAATGACACGGCCCGTGTAAACTGATACGGCCCGTGTAGGAAATGACACGGCCCGGACAGGACAGCCAGAGGGCAAAACTGAGATGAAGTCTTAACCCTGGGAACGCTTTTATTTATCGATTAAAACCAGTTTAATCTTCTTTATTGCACTTTATTACTGCCTTTGAATCTGTAGGAAACTTAAACAACCAAAATCAACCTTTTTCAACTTCTAATTTTTAATTAATCTAAGTAGAGTCCGGTTAACACTTGAACCGTCCCTGTGATCGATACCCGACGATATACTACACGGTAGGATTGTATACTTGCAGTCTGAACCAGAAGTGTATTAAAGGTTAAAAGGTACAGCTTGCTGTACTGAAACTTTGTACTATACCTTTTTGGTGTAACAAGTTTTTGGCGCCGTTGCCGGGGACGGCATCATTTATTTTCTTGATTTTTGCTTATTTTAATTAATCTAGATTTTAACTTGTATCTTTTTCTTTTCTTTTCTTTTTTCTTTTTTCTTTTTTTTTTTTATTTTTCTTTTTTATTTTTTTTTCTTTTTTCTCTTATCCACAGGAGCAAGCTGTACATTTAATGACATATTTGAGCGAGGACTACTTTCTTGAGCAAGTCAACAGCTCGCTAAGGTATTATTCTGATTTTTTATCTGAGTTGCAGGTCGAAACAAGTGAGCTAGAATCAGCATGTGCAGCAGAGGCAAAAACAGACCTGCCAGAGAAACCTGGACACGGCCCGGATGGATCCGACACGGCCCTTACAGAAGAGTCCAAGGAGCTGGAAACTAGGCTACACGGGCCGGACAAAACAGACACGGACCGTGTCAAGGCCCCAACAGAGCAACCAACACTTGAGCTCAAGCCTCTACCAGCCAATCTCAGGTATGAATTCCTAGACCCAGATAAATCTTGTCTTGTGATCATAAGTGCAGATCTTAAACCCGATCGGACTGCTACGCTCTTGGGGAAATTGAAAGCTCACAAAAACACGATCGGGTGCTCGATCAAGGACTTGAAAGAAATCTTGTGGATTCTTCTGATGCAAGAGTTTGATCGCGTTGTCCTTGTACCTCAGAAGTGGGTGCTCCCCCCAGTGCCACCCGATCCACCTCCCATCAACCAGTGAGGCGCCCCCGCCTCATCCCTCGCTCACCAACTAGTAAGTTTCCATATTTTCTTCTATTTACTTTTTCTTTGTGCAAATTCAAACATTGAGGACAATGCTTCATTCAAGCTTGGGGGGGTGGAATAGAAGAAAACTGTATCTGCATTTAGACATGTTTATTTTTTTTCAAAAAAATTGCATTTTTAGGTGATAAATTTGTGTGATTGCTAGGATTAGGGACTTGTTTGAAAACTTTTGGTTGTGATTTAGATTACCTTGAGAATTGGAAATGACCCCATAATTGATCAAAGAACTGCTTAAGATAGGATGTTTTGAGAAATTGAAAAGATGAAAGCTTGAATTGTATTGAAAAAACCTTTTGAAACTGAACTGTGCCTTTTAAATTAGAGAATTGGGATTTTAAACAAATAGAAAGATTGGTATGAAAGAATACCATTGGATGTGTGTATTCATGATATATGCAAATAAAAGAAAAAAAATAAAACAAATGAAAAAATGGAGAAAATAAGAGTACTGGCAATAAGTCCTACAGGGCGCCTTTGAGCTCGTCTCCAAATTTAGAAAAAAGAGTACTGGCACAATCCGGCGGGATGCCTTTGAGCTCTAAAACTTTCAAAAACTCTTGCATATATCAACACATGAAATCCGCGACTTTCTAACCAAAGCTTGTCCCAAGCTTGGGGGGGTTAAAAAGGGAAAAATCACCACAAATTAGGGCATAGATTCAGTGAAAGAATGAAATATTGATCAATTCGGGTTATTAGCTTTGCAAATATTAAAACATTTCAGAATTTGAAGTTTGATTAGTCAATTTGTGTGGTGAATCAAAATTGATCAAGGAAAATCCAAATTATACCAAAAGGATTCTCGAGGTTTTTAATTAAAGCAACTCATGTAAATTTTCACATTTAAGAGTTTAATTTGCATTTAGGTAATCCAAAGACCGGCCCGATTCCTAAGTTGGGATTTTTGCTTGAGGACAAGCAAGATTTCAGCTTGGGGGAATTTGATATCTCGCAAACTTATCTATATTTCGACCTTCAAATTGTACCAAACTTGTGTTTAAATTCATTAATTCAGTTGTATTTCATTGAATATCTTTAGAATGTGGTACTGCTGCAAGTTTATTCTTATTTTGCAGGATTCGGGCGAAATCGAGGAGAAAATCTGGAATCAAGAAGTCTCTACACGGGCCGTGTCACATTCCACACGGGCCGTGTCAACCTCGACTCGACCGCTGATCCGACCACATGCAACTGCTGACTCGACCATTGCAGGGACACAAGTCAACACGGGCCGGACAAAATCGACACGGCCCGTGTCAAGCAAATCCGGAAACAGATCCAGATTTCTGGAAAGAAGGCTATTGATGGAAGGTCGACCAAATGAGCATATAATCGGGATTTCTCTCCAGAGAAGGTAATTCTGGAAGAGGAGAGCAAGTTCTAGGGTTCATCTTTGGCGGCTAACCTTGGAGGCGATTTTGAGAAGCGAAAGACGCGAGTTTTCGATTGATCTTCTTAGCTTTTTGGGTTTTGTCATGATCAACTCTATCTCTATTTGTATTTGCTGTTTTAGAACCATGAGTGAGTAATTTACTTTGTTTCTAGGGTTTTGATGTAATCGAATGTTTTGTTTTGCATGCTAGTTATTGAATCTTTGTATTGAAATTTGTGTTTGATTGATTGTGTAGTATTTTAATTGCTTAAATTGTAGTGTTTGACTTATATTGGTTTGCTACTAGATGAATGATCACATCTAGAAGGCATTAGAACCCTTTAACGTCTCTCAACCAACTTAAGTACATGAGGTAGGATTTGTGATCCGAGAGGTGAAACCAAGTAGTAGCCGAGAGGTGAAAGTTACTCTCTATCGACGGATAGGAGTTGCCTTTAGTATACCAATCAAGCAACTAGGTAGTAGGGGCCAACATACGAAAGTTGAGGTCTAGAACCCGACGAGGGCATATATTGCAGTTTCCGTACCAAGTTAATGAACCAACAAACGAGAGTTGAGGTCCAGAAACATTAGGTCCGGTCAGTAGAACCCTACACAAAGGAACGATACAAAGAAATAGCTGCTGCATTAACTCGAGGCTGACACGGCCCGTGTAGCAAAATGACACGGCCCGTGTAGGAAATGACACGGCCCGGACAGGACAGCCAGAGGGCAAAACTGAGATGAAGTCTTAACCCTGGGAACGCTTTTATTTATCGATTAAAACCAGTTTAATCTTCTTTATTGCACTTTATTACTGCCTTTGAATCTGTAGGAAACTTAAACAACCAAAATCAACCTTTTTCAACTTCTAGTTTTTAATTAATCTAAGTAGAGTCCGGTTAACACTTGAACCGTCCCTGTGATCGATACCCGACGATATACTACACGGTAGGATTGTATACTTGCAGTCTGAACCAGAAGTGTATTAAAGGTTAAAAGGTACAGCTTGCTGTACTGAAACTTTGTACTATACCTTTTTGGTGTAACAATTATCAATTATTAGATATTCCTTTCTTATTTTAAATATGCCTCCAATGTGCACAATTATATCTTTGCATACAAATTATATATGAATTCTCATTTTAAAATCCGCATATGCGGCCGTATACCATATATGCGGTATGCGGTGGCCTTCCACATACCGCATGAAAACCGCATTTTATAACCTTGAGTGTTGGTTGTATGCAATCTTCTAATATTTTGTTTGACATAATTCGCAAAACATACATGAGTTGAGTTTAACTATTTCTATGATTGAGTGAGTTTGTAGGTTTAAGATCTGAATTGTAAGATTAATATGAAGAACCAAATAAATGTTCATAAAGATCTTAATTGCAAGACTAAATTGAAGAACCGAAGAAATCAACAAGACTTTACAAAGATATATATTTGTAATAATCAAATAGAAAAGTAAAGTAAATTTGAGATTGTTAATTTTTGTGGAGCAACCGTTCGGAATGGAACTATCCATATGAAACATATTAAATCATAAAATTATAGAGAGTTCCAGTTTGGTTCCGACCAGAACGATTGTGATCCGTTGGAACGCTTATCAAATCAATTGTGAGATAAATTGTACTAACCGTCCTGAACGGACATAGATGCTCAGAACAGTTAATATTAATTTAATAATGCGAAAACCCTAATTTCAATATTCGTATTATCCGTTTGGAACAGATCACTTCCGTCTGAACAGATCTGGCAAATCTGGAGCTCCCACTATAAAAGGAGTTACCCCACTTCAGATTTGACCAAACTCGCTGCCTCCCACATTAAAAAATATTTATTGTGCATTCTTGAAAGCTTCCATGTTGAGTGAGCTTAAACTTCAATATCCTCTTAACACTCTTAAATCCACTCGATTTATCTTCTTTTAGATATAGTTTAGTGTCTAGAATTTAGTTCTATAACCTTCTCATCCATAGTGTGGAGATCTACTTAGTGCTCTAATTCGAATAGCTTTGTGACTTCCCCACTTGTAGGGCATTAAGGGGCTCACTGGCTCGAGCATCTTCCGCTCACTATATATCCATAGTTGTGTGACGATCCTCTTTGTCGGGACTCTCTAACTCAAGCTTCTAGGCTCACCTTGTACACGAGTTAGGCCGTGACTTTCCACCTTTGTTGGACTCACGTGTCACGAGTTGTATCATTTCTTTTGAGGTAATAGAAAAGGGGCGCCGACGAGGTTGCTCTACCCCAGAGATGTAGGCATTTTAAGCCGAACTTTGTTATCATCTTGCATGTCAAATTTCTCTAACTCTACTCTATTTACTTTTACTTGACGCTTGCTTGTTGTTATTTGACTTGTTAGTTTAGAGAGCTTAACCGAAAAACGTCCAAGAGTCTTTAAGACTCTATTTACCTCCCTCTAGGTGCCGTTAGGGACTACAGATAGGTCTATATTTCTTAATGAGTTTGGCATCACTTTCTTTAGGTATGAAACATATGCATGACTTATTTATCCTATGTAAGTCTAGGTCATTGTCATAGAAGTAGTGTGCTAATAACATGAGATCTGATTTAACTGTTAACCAGAAGAATTGATAAGTTACCACCTCAAGATTTCTACAAAATTCATATATATGTGTGAGCAGGCTCAGAGTTGTGATGAGTTTCTTCTGTTTTCAATTCAATTTGAGCTAATTTGAAATTTGTGGAACTCGCCATCATGCACAGTATTAAACTTGGTCAAGCGCAGCTTGGTACTGCGCATGTGGTAAAATTTAATTTTTGCATGAATTAAGATAAGGTTAACATTGAGATGGTAACTAATTTTTCTTTTTGGAGTTTTTGGTCCAGGTCGTTTAATTAATTGGAGTATTTATACATTTTTTTATATTCTAAACAGGTCTTCTTAAACGTAGTGAGGCGAAATATTTGTCATGCGGATGTAATAGTGTAGCACTTGCATTGGGAAGCATTTTAAATTCCTGAGCATTATATAACAAAATAAAGAGATTGGGAGAGTGTATTATTCATATGCAAAGGTAATCTAAAAATCACGTACATAAAGACAGTTGTAGACTGTTTGCACCAAAGTGATATTCTCGTCTTTAAAGCTGATAGGAAAATTAATATAACAGGTTTCCCTGTGTTGCAGAGTATGCAATGGGATTAAATATGAAAAGTAACTCCCACAAATAAAATAGAACTCGAAAATGAATATAACAGGTTTCCCTGTGTTGCAGAGTACAGAACTCGAACTTTTTTTTTTTTTAAATTGTGTCAAATAGCATAAGAACGGATTCGGCTAGTACGTTTGTCGTTTAAAAATTTCTAGAAATTAAAGTTCTGATTATTTAGAAAAAAAATTGGTGTAAAGACTCGGAAATTTGGGCCTCCAGATATGTTGCCCTGACCCAAACCCGATCCATTAGCAAACTCACTCCCGTTGCTCTTATCCTCAGTCTCACTTTCTCATTTAGTTCTGGAGTCTAAACCCACGTTAAAACCCTCTAACCATGGCGACTCGCTCGCCTTTTCTTCTTCCCTCTCCGTCCTTCCTTCCCCATCCGAATCCGACTCGCTCCCCTCTCCCACTTACTCCGACCGTTGTGAGAATCGCCATTGACGGCGTCGTCTCGCGAAGTAAAAGAAGCTCCATCGCGGCAAGAGCTGTCTCTTTGGAAAGCATGGAAGTGGTCCAAGTGGTCAATATTGCCGATGATGTTACCCAGGTTGAACTGTTTCCTCACATTTGTCAATTCATTTTGTTGCACCGTTAGAAAAAATGGAATTTAATTTGTCTGAAAAAAAAAAACTGAAAAAACATTTATTTTGGATCAGTTGATTGGTAACACGCCAATGGTATATCTCAACAAAGTGGCAAAAGGTTGTGTTGCTAATGTTGCAGCCAAACTCGAATCCATGGAGCCTTGCCGAAGTGTTAAGGATAGGTATCCCTTTGAATTGTTAATTTAATAAATTTTCCTCACTATATGTTGTTCATGTTTAACATTTTTTAGTTTTTGCTTACTTTACAATTTTGCAGGATTGCATATAGCATGATAAGTGATGCTGAAGAACAACGCCTAATTACTCCTAAACAGGTCAGTTCATTTTAATAAACAACAATAAACAACCTTAAAAAAAAAAGAACAACAATAAACTATAATATACTATGGTAGTAGTCACGAGTCATCTTATTAATTGTACTGTGGGACAATACCAGTACATGCAAGTTGATATTATTGATACCGGGTACTGTTCCAATTTTTTTAAATCTTGTTTTCCTGTTTGACCAAAACTAGATGCATTATTCGTGATGTATGCATAGGATTTTAATTAAACTAAAATAGAAGAAAAATGCAAGAATGTGTATACATTAAACTAATAACAATAATCTGAGGTAAAAATAGTTTCATATGCACCATGGTAATATCTGCACTTGATTTTAGACCTGAATATCACATATGGATAAACAGTTTAGTAACTGTCATGTGTTATTTCTCTAATTTCTTAAAAAGTTTCTTCTTTTTTAAATATGGATATATTATGCTGAAATAGGGTTTACTTTGATACTTAGAAGTAAACCAGAAAGGGAAATACAAAATTTTCTGTAGTGGCATACTTACAGAATTCACATCCCCTGAGATATCTCAAACTTTGAGTTGATCTGTGGAAAATCCGGACCGTTCAAACCCTTTCTGCACAAATCTCAAAGCACAATAATACTGACCCTGTGCATTCCAAATAGGCACCGAAAAAAATTTGGCCCGGCTTTAGATTAACTGTAAATTTGAGATATCTCAGAGGATACGGACTCATACTTTTAGTAGTCTAGGTGATGCTTTCAATGTTTTGTGGCGGCGTGTATATGACATTTTCTCCATATAATTTTTTTTTTTTTTGTCTTTTCATATAGACGATACTAGTGGAGCCTACAACTGGCAACACAGGCGTGAGCTTAGCCTCTGTTGCCGCTGCAAAAGGCTACAAACTAATAGTCACCATGCCAGCTTGTATTGATGTGGAGAAACGTGTTATTTTGCGTGCATATGGGGCAGATATAGTATTAACTGATTCAGCTAAGGGCTTACAAGGGGCTGTTGAGAAAGCAAGGGAGATTGTTGCAAAAACCCCTAATGCATACATGTTTGAGCAGATTGAAAATCCTGCTAACATTAAGGTATTGCCATGTGCTAATTGAGCTTTGGCAATTTCAGTAAATTTATATCTGGTGGAGTTGATTAGATTATATATCCAGGAATTGGGTTGCTGTAGGAAAAATCTTGTTTCTTTTCCATTATTAAACCTAAATGTTAAACAGTTAAACTTCATAATGCATCATTTTTTTTCTTTTGGTTGCAATTATTCTGTGAAGAAGTTATTGAATGCATGCTAGCACACACATTGTTTGTCAAAACTAACTGGATGTTATCAAAATTACAGATGTCTTCTTTATGGTTTAGATAGGTTTGCATTAAATTTGGTGTAATTTGAAGACCAGTTATTCATCCATTGAGTGGTTTAAATAAATTAATGATTCAGTTTTAGCGGCACTTGATCGGTCACCCAAAAATTTTCAAGTTGCACCTAATTTTGATACACAATCTTTCACTACAACACATCTGCAATTTTTTATTTTTTTTAATTTCGACCACAACCGATCTATACTGTAGAGAAAATATCTATTCACCTTCTCTTTTTCTTTTTTACTTTTGATAACCATATTGTTGGTTGTCGTGGTTGTCAATAAATCCCTTCCTAATTTTAAATAGTTAATTAAAAGGACAATTTCGATAATGTACAGATACACTTTGAAACCACAGGCCCGGAAATATGGGACGATACAAAGGGTCAAGTCGACATCTTAGTTGCAAGCATTGGTACAGGTGGAACCATAACTGGTACAGGAAGATATTTGAAAAGAAGGAATGATAATATAAAGGTTTGTACCTTCCACTCTTCTTATTTTGATCAACTGCTGATTTATATTTTACTTTATATTGCAGGACAACTAACTAAAGAGTTAATCCTATGTACACTCAGAAATCTCAAATTCTTACAGTTGCCACAGTAAAATGAGAAATAGTATGCATGCCTGTGCAAGACAGAAGGATGTACCTGTATATTTAATTATTTGACTAACCTTTACTTGATAAACTTCTTGAAAATAAACCCACATTGTTCCCCCTTTGTCAGCATTTCTTTCTTTAAGACAAAGTAGATGTAGTGGTAGTTCATTACTTCCAAAGAAACAGGTAAAGGTTAGGCACATGTGATAGTTCCAATGTTTTGATGGGTGCACAATATACTTCTCATTTTTTCTGGGTAATATGTTGATATTTTGATACTCTGTTAGGGTTTGAGTGCCCTCTTAGTTAAATGCTTTCATTAAACAGTTTATACTGAGAACACTACGGTAAAAATTGAGAGTACCAAATATAGTAGTAATACCAATATCGACACCAATTAGAGTGGTCAGATTCACTACAAGTAGGTACCACTGACTGCCAATTGAACTCCTGCAATAACTGTCATGTCCATGGTTATGACAAACAAAACTGATAGCAAGTCACTGGTGATGTTTTATTTGATTAATATTGTATTGCGGGTAATATTATTTAGCTATTCATTTATAGGTTATTGGAGTTGAACCTGCTGAGACCAGTGCAATCTCTGGTTCTAAACCTGGTAATTAGTTGTATTTTTTTTTTTGGAAGGTCATCATACTTCAAATCATCATAGACGCTAAAAAGAATCAAGAGAAGTACCCTGTATTATTTGATTTATGTTACTGACCTAAGATAATCTGTCTTGGTACTGAGCAGCTTATGTACCCAGCATGTTGGATGTCACATTGCTTGATGAGGTTGTGAAGGTGAGCGTGAATTAACTTTGTATCTATTTTAGTATATGTAATGTAAGAAACTATTCAACTCTCAATAAAATCATGAACTGTTCGCTTCTGGTTAGGTTAAGACCAATCCCCATTGTTGCTTAATTGCCCCCATCCAGTTATATCTTGTCAATGACCTTTTTTCAAGTAAAAAGGGCTTTTACTCATATTGCCATCCTATCTTTACTTTTGTTTGTTTGTTTGTTTATTTATTCATATGTTTATTGAATTGATAGATAACCACAGCTGAAGCTGTGGCAATGGGAAGGACACTGGCAATCAAGGAAGGATTGTTGGTAAGTTAATTTACTGTTAGTTAATTTTATGATAATAACCATACCAGTTAATTCTAGTGGTGCCTTGCTTTATCAGTCTGAATGAATGGACATGATGTATCAAATGAGGTTCTTTGTGTATAGTCATGCTGACTTGTGAGCATTACTTTTGATCTTGAATTTCTGCTAATTCATACGTATGTTATAATATGGTTAGGTCGGGATATCATCAGGTGCTGCTGCAGCTGCAGCTATCCATCTGGCTAGAAGGCCCGAAAATGCTCAGAAGCTAATTGTGGTATATTATATTTTTTTTTCTTTCAAATAAGCCCCTTTGTGATGTCTTGTTTACTTGTATCAAATTTCGAAGTTACATGGATGCGCCACAGCAAAAAGTTTCTTAAAGAATGTCATAACAGTCTCCCTGAAAAAAAAAAAATCTATTTGTATGATTTTACACCAAAAGATGAAATAAAACATAAGTTTGCTCGAGAGGGAGAAATAACATGCACAACAAGTCCAATAGTTTAATATATCTTACTAAAATGTTCAAAATTAATAACAAAATTATCAGATTCTGTCAATAAAATATACAGTTACAATTAAGTTTGACTTCTGAGGTGGTACACAGTTCATAGTTTTAGCCTTTTAGGTGGGGGATATGTAAGCTCAAAAGTCTCAACAGCTTTAGACTATTAGTTGGCCTATTTCTAAACGTTATTATAACCATTGTTCTTATCCATTTCTGAAATGGATTTTTTCTTATTACTTCTTTTGTTTTTTTTTCTCTGTTTCCTTTTTTTTTTATCTTTTCTTTTGTGGTACAGGGGTGGGGAAGGAGGTGTTGGCGGTTTAGTGACTCAATTACATTATAAACCTTGAAAAATAAGCGGATTCCTTATCTGAATTTAGAAAATTAAATTAAATTGCAGGTAATTTTCCCTAGCTATGGAGAGAGATACATCCCTACAATCCTTTTTCGCTCCCTATACGAGGAAGTTAAACAAGCACCTGTGAGGTAGCTCCATACCAAACAACCTGTCATTCAATTTTTTTTCTGGTACCAAATCATCTGTTTGTTTCTCATTTGTTTCTTTCTTTTTGTTCTTCTTCTATTAGATTAGGGTAAAAATGTGCCATTTGATTTTCTTTAATGCTGTTGTAATGAAAACAAAATCAGGTAGTCAATCAAAGTCTTTTGATGAATGCTCAGTGCTGTGGGACCCACCGGGGGCTATTTAAGGGGCATTAAATAGGAATGGGTCAGGCCTTTCTGGTGAGAAGGAAAGTGGAAGGGGGAACTTGTGCGCACATTGAATACAAAAGAGGGGTGACTGGTGAGGCCATTTATTGAAAATTTAGAAATCATTTTCAAGATGAAAATATTATCACGGGTACCTGAGATAGGTTTTATTGCGTGCTGTAATGAACTAGTTTTCAACTCATGATTTCTTTTTCTTGGGCTTAGTGCTTTAGCTGTCTGAGCTCTGTTTTTTTTTTTTTTTTTTCCTTTTCTTTAGAGACAATAGTTTTGTGTATCATCCTTTCGGAAAATGAAATTATGGAATATTGACCTCTTATAATATTTGTTAAAGGAAAGAAATCATAGTTATAATTAGAGTTTTAATTAGGTGATAACTGTAATTTAGATCTTTCTTTTTAGGTTTTTCTTTTCTCTATATATTTGTGCAGAATTGTTAATTGAGAGATAGAAATTTCAATTTCCGCTTTCATGGTATCAGAGCCTTGACCAAAATCTAGTTGTTGTATTGTTCCGCTATGTAGCGCCGTACTGTTCTGTCATTGTAGTGTTGCACTGTTCTGTCACTGTAGCGTCGCACTGTTTCGCCACTGTAGCCACATTGTTTTGTGATTATAGCGTTGCATTATTCTGTCACTTTAGCTCTAACGCGGTTATTGTAGCTCCGATCAGCCCAAGCTATTGCACCCAGATTCTTCCTTCCATTCATGTTTTCTGCTTCAAATTGCTACTTTCAATCTGACTTGCAAGATGTGCGATCCGATTTGACCACACAAAGACTGTTCTCTCACGCCGCTCTCTGACTCTAAATTCAAATGGAGACCGGTCCAGGTTTCATGGTGCTCGAAGAATGTGCAGTGTCATTATTGCAAAGAGTGGGGTCACATGAAGTGGGACTGCTCGAAGCGCCCTAAAGGTTCTCCACGTCCTTGTGCTCAGGTGGCCACTGTCGATGAATCACCCAGTGAACGCTCCAATTCAGATGAAGTTGTTACAATTGTTCAGCGACTTGAGCAGCTAGGTTTCACTCGTGCCGACATGACCTCTTAGCTATAGATTATGAGGGCTAATTTAGCCCACTCAGATATGACTTCCAACTGTTTTGTAGCGTCAAGATTATCATGGATTGTTGATTCAGGTGCTATTGACCATATGACTGGTACAAAAGTATACTGTCAAGACTTACCACTACCTCACAATTGCCTGTCCAAATAGCCAACAAATCTACCTAAAATATTGAAGAAATTGGATCCACCCAAATTTCATAAAATATGCCCTTATCATCTGTCTTATATGTCCCTTCCTTTCCTGAAAACCTTATGTCTGTAAGAAAAATAACATAACAACTATATTGCTCAGTTACCTTCACTCCAACTAAATGTACCTTTCAGGAACTGGGGACGAACAAGTTGATTGGCACAAAAGGTCTGTATTGCATGGAGAGCTCACCTCAAAGAGTGGCATACTTGAGTACTGGGAGTGCTTAGGAGGTTCATTATCAGTTGAGGCATCCATCTCTCCAGGTTTTGAAGAAGATACGTCTTGAATTTCAGTCTATCTCAGAATTAGTTTGTGAGTCCTGTATCTAGGGAAAGCATGTCTGTGCTTCCCACCCACCTAGACTCATTAGTCAGTATGGCAATATTTTTTCTTTAGTGCATTCTGATGTATGGGGTCCTTGTTCGGTTAAATCTATATCATATTCTCGATATTTTGTTATTTTTGTGGATGATTTCTCTCGTGCAACTTAGATCTTTATTATTAAATCTAGACAAGAAATCTTTGCAAATTTTTTAGCTTTTTGTTCTTTTGTGAAAACTCAGTTCAAAACTACTGTTAAACCTCTTCGTAGTGACAATACGAAAGAATATTTTACAAATGAATTTGTGCAATATACAACTGATAATGGTATCATCCATGAATCATCATGTGCTTATACAACTCAACAAAATGAAGTAGCCGAACGAAAAAACAAACACATTCTTGAGATGGCTCGTACAATGATGATTCATGGACATGTTCCTTATCGCTTCTGGGCAAATGCGGTTCTAACCGTGTGTTACCTGATAAACCGCATGCCATTTTCTGTACTTGATAGTGCAATACCATATAATGTCCTATACCCGTCTACACCTTTATTTTCTGTTCCACCTAAGATTTTTTATTGAGTCTGTTATGTGTATGATACCCGACCAGACCGTACAAAACTTGATCCCAAATCACTACGATACATCTTTGTAGGCTATTCTTGGACTAAAAAAGGTTATCGATGTTATAATCATACTCTTAGGCGATATTTTATATCATCTGATGTAACTTTTTTGGAGTCTTTACCCTACTACTTAGATACTGAGTCTGGTATTTCTCCCACTCCTGCACCAGTACTATCTATTCTGAAATATCCTGATATTCTGATCATTTCTTCTTCAACTTCTGAGGATGGTGGGTCACCGACACTTCCTGCATCTGCTATTACTCAGGTATATACTCGAATGGGTAAGAACACCATGTTGGTACTAACTTTGTCCAGACTATGCATGATCATGAGACTTGTGCATCTTCCGTAACATTACATATACCTCCTGACCCAACCACCAAATCTGAACCTGACCCAACCAACGAATCTGAACCTGACCCAACCACCAAATTTGAACCTAACTCAACCACCAAATATGGCCCAACCACTGAATCTGCACAATCCCCTACACAAGCTCTTGACCCTCCACATCTAGTCCACCAATTCCTGCCTTTAGTACTCCACCTCATATCTCAGATCATGATCTTCCTATTTCCCTTCGCAAAGGATCACACACATGTACCAAATATCCATTCGATCGAATTTGTACCTATGCAGCCTTATCCATTGATCACCGTCTTGACAGTTACTCTATTCCTAAGAATGTGACAGAGGCTCTGCAACATCTAGTGTGGTTTAGCGCTATGCAAGAGGAAATGTCAACTATGTTAAAAAAATAAGACTTGAGATCTTTGTCCTCTCTCTTGGTAAATAAGCAGTCGGTTGCAAGTGGGTCTTCACAGTTAAGGTTCATCCTGATGGGTCACTTCACCGACTTAAAGCTCGGTTGGTTGCAAAAGGTTACTCTCAGTCATATGGCATTGACTATGATGAGACCTTCTCTCATATTGCCAAGATGGCATCTGTTCGCATCTACATGGCTCTGGCTGCCACTCACCACTGACCACTATACCAACTTGATGTCAAAAATGCATTTCTTAATGGCATCCTTTAGGAGGAGGTATATATGACTCAACCACCTGGGTTTATTGTTCAGGAGGAGGTATCCAAACTTTATTGCTTGCAAAATTTCTTGTATGGTCTCAAGCAATCTCCTCGGGCTTAGTTTGGTCGTCTATCTCAAGCTCTCAGTCATTTCAGTATGACCAGGAGTTCCAATGATCACTCAGTTTTCTACAGGCGCTTGAAGGGAAAGACTATAATACTAGTGGCGTATGTGGATGGTCTCATCATTACTGGAGATGATGACGACGAGATCTCTGCTTTGAAGAAGTTCTTGAGCGGGCAATTTCATATTACTGACCTGTGGCAAACTCAAGTACTTTTGAGGTATTATGGTCTCGTGGCAAGCTTCTCATCTATCAGAGAAAATATGTGCTAGATATGCTCTCAAAAAGCAGGCTGCTTGGATGCAAACCTGCTGATTCGCCGATGGTCCCTGAGACCAAGCTTATGCCAGAAGGTGGAGAGATACTACATGATCCTGAGAGATATCGAAGACTGGTTGGTAAACTGAATTATCTGACAGTTACTCTGCCTAACATTCTTTATCTAGTGAGTGTTGTGAGTCAGTTCATGTCGAACCCTCGCACTACACATTGGGATGCTGCTGTTCGGATCCTCAGGTATCTCAAGGGATCTCCACGAAAAGGGCTAGTATACTCTAACCAGGGACATGACAGGATAGCAGGCTTCACCGATGCTGATTGGGCTGGCTGTCCTACCAGTCGGAGGTCCTCTACTGGAGTTTGTGTCTTCTTTGGCGGGAACCTTGTTTCCTGGAAGAGAAAGAAACATATTGTTGTGGCTCGATCCAGTGCCGAGTCAGAATGCCGTGCAATGGCAAACACTTCCTTTGAGCTAGTGTGGACGAAGCGTTTACTCAATGAACTAGGTGTTCACCATGATAGTTTGATGACACTACACTGCGACAACCAAGCAGCAATGCATATTGCCAAGAATCAGGTCTTTCATGAGCGGACCAAACACATCGAGGTAGATTGTCACCTTGTTCGGAATTTTGTCATAGGCACAACTTTGCACCCTCTATGCATCCAACTGATTCATGTTCGAACATATCTTTAGCTCGCATATATTCTAACTAAGCTACTTCGAAAAGCACACATTGATAGTATATGTAACAAGTTGGGCATGTTAGATGTATATGCTCTAACTTGAAGAGGAGTGTTAAAGGAAATAAATCATAGTTATAATTAGAGCTGTAATTATGTGATAGCTGTAATTTATATCTTTATTGTTTTAGTTTTTCATTTTAGATTTTTCTTTTCTCTATAAATTTGATATCCAATTTCCAATTTCCACTTACAATATTCATTGACAAAAATAAATAAAAATATTACTACCAATAACTAAAATAAATCCATGCCCAAATTAAATGTTTACCAGGGAGAAAAGAATGATACACTAATAAATTGATATACTTTACCAAAAGAGTATAATTCAAAGGATACGATGATAAGGACTAAAAGGAATTTAATGAATAATACAATAAGCAAACGAATTCGAAAAAACGTGATGCTTGTTTTGAGCGGCAATCATTTTCATTGAAAACAATTACTACAGTTATTAGAAGCATTAACATCAACACAAATCATGAAAAGCGTTCAATCAGGATTTAATATGAATAGATGATACTATGCATATAGTCTTGAAGTGACCAAATATATATCTCTGCAGTTAGGTATTTTCCAAGAGGACGAGATGGAAAAGTTGTCTTCTTTCTTCTTTCTATCTTTATCTTTTTCATTCTAAATTTTTCTTTAGATTTTTTTTTTCCCTTCTTAAATAGTAGCTAATTCTTTCTTTACTTTTTATTTAGTACTAAAGGGGAGACCATGTGCTGTCACACTATCAAAACCCTGTAGATGATTAAGCTGCTTGAGACTTGTGACAATTAGAAATGTGGCGTTTTCCCGACCTCAAATTTTGCATGCAAGTCGATTTCATCACCAGCTCATGAGCACAGTGTACTGTTTATTGCCTTTTTGAGTTCACATAGGCTTACTGGCTTAGGATATACATTTGACTTTATCAAATGATATAACTGGGCACAAAAATACACTCAAGTCCAAACGAATACACAATAGCTTTCAAATATCTCTGTTGTTCAGTTTATTTTTCATTTTGTCTTTTCAGAGATGTGAAATGCAATTTCACATATTCTGAAATCAAACCAACCAAGCTTCATGATGGTTTATTTTACTGTCATTCCCTTAGAATGTAGAAGTCTATCTGATAATTTTGTTAATTTATTTTTATTGAAGCTGTACACTTAGCACATCTGATTAAGATATTGATCTCCATATAGAAAATCGTTGGTTCAAAATCCAGTACATGCATGCCATTGGAAGCTGTAGGTGATTTAAAAGCATTCACTCTCATCTCATGCTAAAAAATGTCTCAACATGTTGACAACATGTGTTTAGGACGGAAATTGAGGAACTGATTTTGCATTTTTATAATATCTAGATTTCATTACATAAGTTCCACGAAATCATCTGATATAATATTTATATTTTATCGGATTGGCAAATGAAGACGAAGCACATGACATGTATTTTAACGGAAGGTTCGGTTCAATACCAGCTGGTCTTTTATTTGTTGTGTGGCAAAGATTAGACCAGCCTTTGTTAGCCTCTTTATGTACTCCATACAGAAATATAAAAGGCCAAAGAGGACCAGCATTAAACTGGAAAATGCATTAATTCTTTTCATTGCATACTCAAATAGCATGTGCATGTGCAAAAAGGAAAGATATGGCACGATTAATTCTTCTAATAATTCCTTGGGCAAGGGGGCTCTTACCATAGCTGGTCTTACTAAATGGTCCCATCAATTTCAATATGCAAAGTTGACATTTTTTATTTCACTGTTACCTTATTATTCTTGGCCTTAGTAGTCAGTACTCACTGACAAACAGTAAGTTCCTGGTCAAATACTCAAATAGCATGTTCATTCATTAATTTCTCAGTTCCTCTTTCTCATGCAAACCCAAGATTAGGTTTACATAGACCGATAGTAATTAAGACAATTTAATAATAACACTAAATTTCTTTTGGCATTACTAAATTACATTAAATTATGATTTTTTCGATATTTTTAGTGACCTAAAGTACGGTGTACAACAGTTTGAAGTGCAGCTTTTGCAGAAGAAAAAATATTTAAGAAAAGTGTTTGCTGCTTTTTATGGAGGGCCATTTTGTAATAAATATGCTGACTGGCATCTCTACTCTTTGCTGGTTTTTGCTGCTTTGATTGATGGCATGTAGTACTTTGTGACTAGTAGGTGGCTAAACGGAAATGGTACGATCGATGCCGCATGTCCTATTTCCTTGGAGTTGAGGCGCTTCATTCATAATTTTATTATTGTTTGATTGTGTTTGGGGGAAGGTTTTTTTTTTTTTATGAGTTGGAAGGTGGTTTGTTTACAAGTAGTTGTGGTGTAAGAGCTATTAATAGGAAATAGGTGGTACGTTTATACCACTCATGTTCACAAAAAAAAAAAAAAAAAATCAAATGAAAGAAAAAACTACTTTACAGGAACATTGGGTAAAGCAAAAAATTAAGTTCCAAATCAGAAACATCAATAAATATCTCATGAAAAATCCATTAAAGAAATAGAGGGGATAAATAGCACTATTTGCTTAATTAAACATGGTACTGGTTCATAACATAGTTCTTTTACAAGAAGAAATTAATGAATTCGTAGTACAAAATTAATTAGGAAACTGTAAAGTATTTTACTCATTGACAGAAAACAATATAGTAAATAATTAAGAACAGCTATATTTCGTTTTGACCTCCTAGAGCTTCATCAAGTAACCATTTATCAAGCAACGACTCAAATTCATCATGCAACACTGGATCAACTTTCACTTCAATTCCTCCAAACTGATCCAAGTTTACGCTGCTATTGCTCCTATCCTCCAATCGTTTATCGTTAGAATACGATCGCATCCACCCATCTAGTAATTTTGAAATATTTTCTGTGCTTGAGGCATAGTTTGTAGGAGAAGAATAAGAACCAGAACTAACTTCCATGGGAGGAGCACTTGTGCATAAATCTACACTTACAAGTTCATTCTGAGTAGTGCTTGAACCGCTTGTGGTTATTTTACTGCTACTTGTTGCTTGCTGCTTTTTCATTTTTTTCTTTAAGTGAGTGTTCCAGTAGTTCTTTATGTCATTATCTGTTCTCTGAGGGAGATAAGATGCTATTGCTGCCCACCTACATTAAGAAAAATAAATGAAAAATAGAAATAATTAAGATGTCTTTGATATATATTACGGAGAACTATTCATCAATAATAACCTATACAATGTAGTTGATTTTTAGTCAAACTGAAAGCAAGTGTTGGTGCATGCCCGTTAGAATGACACCATGTTTTTCTTGTTTCTTCAAAACTTCAATTTACATCTTTTGGACACACCTTAATTAATAGTTGCACGAAGAAAGTAAAACATCTTTTAAATTAACATGAGCAAATAGAGTTAGCACAAATTTTGGCCCGATTTTTTTTTATCTGTAGCATTTACAAAATATTAGTTATAACCTATGACAACAAATTAACAAAATCTCGAAACATAGCATAGTGAAACAACATTTCTCTACTGAGGAGAATCACCCCTAGAGAAGCGTTTTACCTCTAAGATATACAATACTTGGAAATTGAGGCAGTCAGGCAGCATAGTGAAATGCAGCCAATGACAACGTTTGTGCTATGTTTCGAGATTGTTCATATTTAATGCTATAAGTTTAAATTATTATTTTTAAATAGAATGCGCGGTAGCTATGTATGCAAGTATAACTAACCAATGCAGTCTAATATTGCTTTATCAATGTCCAAAAAAGGGGCCTTTGTCACTTTGTCAACACAAATATATCGGTAAAATATATGATTAATTTCATATAAATATTTCCATGTGCTGCCTATATAATAAGTAAACAAATCATTCACTTCATTGATTAATTATTAATTAGCTATAAACATACCCACGGTGCTTTTAAGCAGTATAATTTGATTATTATCTAAAATGAGAATTAAGTGAGAAATTTATACCTGTTGCCTAGTAAAGCCTGAAGATGGATGATAATCCCTTCTTCACGTGGAGTAAAGTTACCATGTTTAATCCCAGGCCTAAGGTAATTAGTCCATCTCAGTCTACAACTTTTACTGCACCTCATCAATCCTACATTCACACAAATTTCAGTGTCAAATGAGATACTTATGACACCATCACTTATCCACTAAACAAAATAAAAATTACACCATTTCTTTATTATCCTGTACAATTACACAGCAGTGTTCAATGAAAGTTGTCACAGTATATGAATCTGCCTGGCATGGCAGACAGTACTGACAAAGCCAGGGGACTGAAGAACCCAAAAATATGAGAAAAGAAGTGTAAATGAACATTCACCAAGAAAAAATTGTTGCAAATAAAGACAAAGAAATGATGAATATTTACCGGTGTTTATTGGCACCGATCTCCAATTCCCGGGCCCATTCTGTTGGATGTAAGAGAACAATATGCCATCTTCTTCAGGCGTCCATGGCCCTTTCTTCACGCGAATTTTCTCACAACATGGACACTGTGGTCTTCCCATCTCTCTCTCTTTCTCTGATCTCCCTTTGATCTCTCTCTCTATTATGAAGCTTTCTTTTTCTGTGACTTGAGAACTCTTCATCAACATGTGAATGTGTTTATATAGGATGAACCAGGTGGCACAATGAGAATAGCGCTTTTGGGAGGTTTTAACTTATATTTTTTTCTATTAACTGACATCTTACCATAATCACATAAATTTCTCCGAGTTTTCCTCAACTGTCCTTTTTGTCTCTTGTGTGCAAATCTGCAGAAAGATTGAAAGCAATTTTCCTGTGGCAATCGTCATGTAGCAATTTGAGTGTCAGGTATAGTGACACTATAGGGTTATAGTAACAACATTAATTTGCAAATAATTTACGAATTATTTGTTTTCAACACCTTCCCAAGATGAATAGATGAATTAAATAGATTTCTGATTATTCTCTAAGTATTTACATAATTTGTTTACTTTATTAAAACTTCAAAAGTTTGATATATTTAATTATATGCATTACAAGAAAACAAAATATATTTGTATTAAATTATATCCAAATCATGGATTTTAAAATTGCTAATTATTATCAAATTAATTCTGACTTTGTCACTATAATGGGGGTGACATGTGCCACACAAGGGATCAAACTGTAGGAGGCACAAGAAACATATATGTGCTAGCTCTCGTGCTGGAGAAATATCAAATGGAACAGTTGATCCAATTCAAGTGTATGATTACTTTTAATAAATGCGCAATTATTAAGGTTTGCTTCAGATATAGAATGGTAGTTTATTAGCATTTTACTAAATGTAATTACACGTGAGTAGATCTCACTCTTTTGCCCTATTAATTGCATGTTAACATCAATCGCCATCGTATTGGTAACGTACTGCACATGTTCTTGATTTTTATTCCATTGCGTATTTATTGAGTTGTTTGAATGAATTCATGTTATGTATAGATATATACTGTTACTTTGCATAAATTAGACATTTATATATCTTGCATATCGTAGCAGTTTATTAGATTATAGCCTGGTCTACACTCTTTATTGCTTCGTAGTTTGGATGTTCTTTCACGTATAGCTTTTTTCTTTTTATTTAATATTTTTAAGGAAATACAATTTAATTTATTCTTTGTATTTAATGCTCAAAATAGATGGCTGTCTGAAGTGTTTGCCTACTACAAGTCAGCTAGCTGCTAACTTTCATATGTTAGACTAGTACAAAGCATAATTATTTAGGACAGGCAGAATAAAACATTTAGATATATTGGGGGCTGAAATGTAAAATTTATAATGTGTGGAAGCTGGAATGTGATCGAAGTTTTCACAACCACAAATTGAATTCTAACCAAAGCTACGAGCACACATTTAACAATTCATAGAGGGGCCGAACTATATGTAAACTTTTAAGAAAATAAAATTTAATTGATTTTCAATATACATAATTAAAAAAAATTAAACCAAAGAGGTGACTAAGTACCCCTTAGCTTGCATTAAGAATATCAGCCCCCTGATTTAGGACGTATAGCACTTGAAGCTTGGAGTCATGTTTGGTTGTGAAGTAAGAGGTGAAGTAAATTCCTTACTCTACACTTAAGCCGCCGCCAAACGAAGAGTAAATAGAAGTAAGATGGAGTAAGAGATAGGTTAATCGGAGTTAAGTTACTCCACATCTTCAGACGAATTAATTTACTCCACACTTACTCCACCTTTAGAGCCCACGTTATAAGCAAAAGGTTTATTTTCAATATCTTACTCATCGGATGGATTAATTTAAGCAATGATTCATACTACCAAACAAGAAAAAAATGAAAAATAAGATAGAATAAGTAATTTAATCCTCACTAACTTTACTCGACAACTAAGCATGACCAGGAATTATCATAGATGTATTTGTTATAGGTCTAGAAGAATCTCCAAAATAGAGACCGTGTACGCCCGAAGGGGGTTGGACTTAATTCATAAAAGACATGAAAGAAAAAACCAGAACGAACTTAGCTTGTTAATTAATAATGTACTGGCAAAGTTATAACGTTTAACCCTTTTTAATTGTGTCAACCATAACATGAAAGGTTAAAGAGGACAGGTTATAAATATTTCCTAGTTGACTACTTCCTAAGTAATGTCATAGTTAAATATCTCTATGTCAATAATGTGTGATGTAGGGGCATCAGAGGATGCTACTTTGTACTTGTTCTGTTGCATTATAATGTGGAGA
>JAJGRW010000349.1:28609-169739 GCA_025461045.1 Carex parvula | reverse complement strand
GAAATTGCCCGCTCAAGAACTTCTTCAAAGCAGAGATCTCGTCGTCATCATCTCCAGTAATGATGAGACATCCACATACGCCACTAGTATTATAGTCTTTCCCTTCAAGCGCCTGTAGAAAACTGAGTGATCATTGGAACTCCTGTCATACTGAAATGACTGAGAGCTTGAGATAGACGACCAAACTAAGCCCGAGGAGATTGCTTGAGACCATACAAGAAATTTTGCAAGCAATAAAGTTTGGATACCTCCTCCTGAACAATAAACCCAGGTGGTTGAGTCATATATACCTCCTCCTAAAGGATGCCATTAAGAAATGCATTTTTGACATCAAGTTGGTATAGTGGTCAGTGGTGAGTGGCAGCCAGAGCCATGTAGATGCGAACAGATGCCATCTTGGCAATATGAGAGAAGGTCTCATCATAGTCAATGCCATATGACTGAGAGTAACCTTTTGCAACCAACCGAGCTTTAAGTCGGTGAAGTGACCCATCAGGATGAACCTTAACTGTGAAGACCCACTTGCAACCGACTGCTTATTTACCAAGAGAGAGGACAAAGATCTCAAGTCTTATTTTTTTAACATAGTTGACATTTCTCTTGCATAGCGCTAAACCACACTAGATGTTGCAGAGCCTCTGTCACATTCTTAGGAATAGAGTAACTGTCAAGACGGTGATCAATGGATAAGGCTGCATAGGTACAAATTCGATCGAATGGATATTTGGTACATGTGTGTGATCCTTTGCGAAGGGAAATAGGAAGATCATGATCTGAGATATGAGGTGGAGTACTAAAGGCAGGAATTGGTGGACTAGATGTGGAGGGTCAAGAGCTTGTGTAGGGGATTATGCAGATTCAGTGGTTGGGCCATATTTGGTGGTTGAGTTAGGTTCAAATTTGGTGGTTGGGTCAGGTTCAGATTCATTGGTTGGGTCAGGTTCAGATTTGGTGGTTGGGTCAGGAGGTCTATGTAATGTTACGGAAGATGCACAAGTCTCATGATCATGCATAGTCTGGACAAAGTTAGTACCAACATGGTGTTCTTACCCATTCGAGTATATACCTGAGTAATATAGCAGATGCAGGAAGTGTCGGTGACCCACCATCCTCAGAAGTTGAAGAAGAAATGATCAGATATCAGGATATTTCAGAATAGATAGTACTGGTGCAGGAGTGGGAGAAATACCAGACTCAGTATCTAAGTAGTAGGGTAAAGACTCCAGAAAAGTTACATCAGATGATATAAAATATCGCCTAAGAGTATGATTATAGACATCGATAAACCTTTTTTAGTCCAAGAATAGCCTACAAAGATGTATCGTAGTGATTTGGGATCAAGTTTTGTACGGTCTGGTTGGGTATCATACACATAACAGACTCATATAAAAATCTTAGGTGGAACAGAAAATAAAGGTGTAGACGGGTATAGGACATTATATGGTATTGCACTATCAGTACAGAAAATGGCATGCGGTTTATCAGTAACACACGGTTAGAACCGCATTTGCCCAGAAGCGATAAGGAACATGTCCATGAATCATCATTGTACGAGCCATCTCAAGAATGTGTTTGTTTTTTTTTCGTTCGGCTACTTCATTTTGTTGAGTTGTATAAGCACATGATGATTCATGGATGATACCATTATCAGTTGTATATTGCACAAATTTATTTGTAAAATATTCTTTCGTATTGTCACTACGAAGAGGTTTAACAGTAGTTTTGAACTGAGTTTTCACAAAAGAACAAAAAGCTAAAAAATTTGCAAAGATTTCTTGTCTAGATTTAATAATAAAGATCTAAGTTGCACGAGAGAAATCATCCACAAAAATAACAAAATATCGAGAATATGATATAGATTTAACCGAACAAGGACCCCATACATCAGAATGCACTAAAGAAAAAATATTGCCATACTGACTAATGAGTCTAGGTGGGTGGGAAGCACAGACATGCTTTCCCTAGATACAGGACTCACAAACTAATTCTGAGATAGACTGAAATTCAAGACGTATCTTCTTCAAAACCTGGAGAGATGGATGCCTCAACTGATAATGAACCTCCTAAGCACTCCCAGTACTCAAGTATGCCACTCTTTGAGGTGAGCTCTCCATGCAATACAGACCTTTTGTGCCAATCAACTTGTTCGTCCCCAGTTCCTGAAAGGTACATTTAGTTGGAGTGAAGGTAACTGAGCAATATAGTTGTTATGTTATTTTTCTTACAGACATAAGGTTTTCAGGAAAGGAAGGGACATATAAGACAGATGATAAGGGCATATTTTATGAAATTTGGGTGGATCCAATTTCTTCAATATTTTAGGTAGATTTGTTGGCTATTTGGACAGGCAATTGTGAGGTAGTGGTAAGTCTTGACAGTATACTTTTGTAACCAGTCATATGGTCAATAGCACCTGAATCAACAATCCATGATAATCTTGACGCTACAAAACAGTTGGAAGTCATATCTGAGTGGGCTAAATTAGCCCTCATAATCTATAGCTAAGAGGTCATGTCGGCACGAGTGAAACCTAGCTGCTCAAGTCGCTGAACAATTGTAACAACTTCATCTGAATTGGAGCGTTCACTGGGTGATTCATCGACAGTGGCCACCTGAGCACAAGGACATGGAGAACCTTTAGGGCGCTTCGAGCAGTCCCACTTCATGTGACCCCACTCTTTGCAATAATGACACTGCACATTCTTCGAGCACCAGAAACCTGGACCGGTCTCCATTTGAATTTAGAGTCAGAGAGCGGCGTGAGAGAACAGTCTTTGTGTGGTCAAATCGGATCGCACATCTTGCAAGTCAGATTGAAAGTAGCAATTTGAAGCAGAAAACATGAATGGAAGGAAGAATCTGGGTGCAATAGCTTGGGCTGATCGGAGCTACAATAACCGCGTTAGAGCTAAAGTGACAGAATAATGCAACGCTATAATCACAAAACAATGTGGCTACAGTGGCGAAACAGTGCGACGCTACAGTGACAGAACAGTGCAACACTACAATGACAGAACAGTACGGTGCTACATAGCGGAACAATACAACAACTAGATTTTGGTCAAGGCTCTGATACCATGAAAGTGGAAATTGAAATTTCTATCTCTCAATTAACAATTCTGCACAAATATATAGAGAAAAGAAAAACCTAAAAAGAAAGATCTAAATTACAGTTATCACCTAATTAAAACTCTAATTATAACTATGATTTCTTTCCTTTAACAAATATTATAAGAGGTCAATATTCCATAATTTCATTTTCCGAAAGGATGATACACAAAACTATTGTCTCTAAAGAAAAGGAAAAAAAAAAAAAAAAAACAGAGCTCAGACAGCTAAAGCACTAAGCCCAAGAAAAAGAAATCATGAGTTGAAAACTAGTTCATTACAGCACGCAATAAAACCTATCTCAGGTACCCGTGATAATATTTTCATCTTGAAAATGATTTCTAAATTTTCAATAAATGGCCTCACCAGTCACCCCTCTTTTGTATTCAATGTGCGCACAAGTTCCCCCTTCCACTTTCCTTCTCACCAGAAAGGCCTGACCCATTCCTATTTAATGCCCCTTAAATAGCCCCCGGTGGGTCCCACAGCACTGAGCATTCATCAAAAGACTTTGATTGACTACCTGATTTTGTTTTCATTACAACAGCATTAAAGAAAATCAAATGGCACATTTTTACCCTAATCTAATAGAAGAAGAACAAAAAGAAAGAAACAAATGAGAAACAAACAGATGATTTGGTACCAGAAAAAAAATTGAATGACAGGTTGTTCGGTATGGAGCTACCTCACAGGTGCTTGTTTAACTTCCTCGTATAGGGAGCGAAAAAGGATTGTAGGGATGTATCTCTCTCCATAGCTAGGGAAAATTACCTGCAATTTAATTTAATTTTCTAAATTCAGATAAGGAATCCGCTTATTTTTCAAGGTTTATAATGTAATTGAGTCACTAAACCGCCAACACCTCCTTCCCCACCCCTGTACCACAAAAGAAAAGATAAAAAAAAAAAAGGAAACAGAGAAAAAAAAACAAAAAGTAATAAGAAAAAATCCATTTCAGAAATGGATAAGAACAATGGTTATAATAACGTTTAGAAATAGGCCAACTAATAGTCTAAAGCTGTTGAGACTTTTGAGCTTACATATCCCCCACCTAAAAGGCTAAAACTATGAACTGTGTACCACCTCAGAAGTCAAACTTAATTGTAACTGTATATTTTATTGACAGAATCTGATAATTTTGTTATTAATTTTGAACATTTTAGTAAGATATATTAAACTATTGGACTTGTTGTGCATGTTATTTCTCCCTCTCGAGCAAACTTATGTTTTATTTCATCTTTTGGTGTAAAATCATACAAATAGATTTTTTTTTTTTCAGGGAGACTGTTATGACATTCTTTAAGAAACTTTTTGCTGTGGCGCATCCATGTAACTTCGAAATTTGATACAAGTAAACAAGACATCACAAAGGGGCTTATTTGAAAGAAAAAAAAATATAATATACCACAATTAGCTTCTGAGCATTTTCGGGCCTTCTAGCCAGATGGATAGCTGCAGCTGCAGCAGCACCTGATGATATCCCGACCTAACCATATTATAACATACGTATGAATTAGCAGAAATTCAAGATCAAAAGTAATGCTCACAAGTCAGCATGACTATACACAAAGAACCTCATTTGATACATCATGTCCATTCATTCAGACTGATAAAGCAAGGCACCACTAGAATTAACTGGTATGGTTATTATCATAAAATTAACTAACAGTAAATTAACCTTACCAACAATCCTTCCTTGATTGCCAGTGTCCTTCCCATTGCCACAGCTTCAGCTGTGGTTATCTATCAATTCAATAAACATATGAATAAATAAACAAACAAACAAACAAAAGTAAAGATAGGATGGCAATATGAGTAAAAGCCCTTTTTACTTGAAAAAAGGTCATTGACAAGATATAACTGGATGGGGGCAATTAAGCAACAATGGGGATTGGTCTTAACCTAACCAGAAGCGAACAGTTCATGATTTTATTGAGAGTTGAATAGTTTCTTACATTACATATACTAAAATAGATACAAAGTTAATTCACGCTCACCTTCACAACCTCATCAAGCAATGTGACATCCAACATGCTGGGTACATAAGCTGCTCAGTACCAAGACAGATTATCTTAGGTCAGTAACATAAATCAAATAATACAGGGTACTTCTCTTGATTCTTTTTAGCGTCTATGATGATTTGAAGTATGATGACCTTCCAAAAAAAAAAATACAACTAATTACCAGGTTTAGAACCAGAGATTGCACTGGTCTCAGCAGGTTCAACTCCAATAACCTATAAATGAATAGCTAAATAATATTACCCGCAATACAATATTAATCAAATAAAACATCACCAGTGACTTGCTATCAGTTTTGTTTGTCATAACCATGGACATGACAGTTATTGCAGGAGTTCAATTGGCAGTCAGTGGTACCTACTTGTAGTGAATCTGACCACTCTAATTGGTGTCGATATTGGTATTACTACTATATTTGGTACTCTCAATTTTTACCGTAGTGTTCTCAGTATAAACTGTTTAATGAAAGCATTTAACTAAGAGGGCACTCAAACCCTAACAGAGTATCAAAATATCAACATATTACCCAGAAAAAATGAGAAGTATATTGTGCACCCATCAAAACATTGGAACTATCACATGTGCCTAACCTTTACCTGTTTCTTTGGAAGTAATGAACTACCACTACATCTACTTTGTCTTAAAGAAAGAAATGCTGACAAAGGGGGAACAATGTGGGTTTATTTTCAAGAAGTTTATCAAGTAAAGGTTAGTCAAATAATTAAATATACAGGTACATCCTTCTGTCTTGCACAGGCATGCATACTATTTCTCATTTTACTGTGGCAACTGTAAGAATTTGAGATTTCTGAGTGTACATAGGATTAACTCTTTAGTTAGTTGTCCTGCAATATAAAGTAAAATATAAATCAGCAGTTGATCAAAATAAGAAGAGTGGAAGGTACAAACCTTTATATTATCATTCCTTCTTTTCAAATATCTTCCTGTACCAGTTATGGTTCCACCTGTACCAATGCTTGCAACTAAGATGTCGACTTGACCCTTTGTATCGTCCCATATTTCCGGGCCTGTGGTTTCAAAGTGTATCTGTACATTATCGAAATTGTCCTTTTAATTAACTATTTAAAATTAGGAAGGGATTTATTGACAACCACGACAACCAACAATATGGTTATCAAAAGTAAAAAAGAAAAAGAGAAGGTGAATAGATATTTTCTCTACAGTATAGATCGGTTGTGGTCGAAATTAAAAAAAATAAAAAATTGCAGATGTGTTGTAGTGAAAGATTGTGTATCAAAATTAGGTGCAACTTGAAAATTTTTGGGTGACCGATCAAGTGCCGCTAAAACTGAATCATTAATTTATTTAAACCACTCAATGGATGAATAACTGGTCTTCAAATTACACCAAATTTAATGCAAACCTATCTAAACCATAAAGAAGACATCTGTAATTTTGATAACATCCAGTTAGTTTTGACAAACAATGTGTGTGCTAGCATGCATTCAAATAACTTCTTCACAGAATAATTGCAACCAAAAGAAAAAAAATGATGCATTATGAAGTTTAACTGTTTAACATTTAGGTTTAATAATGGAAAAGAAACAAGATTTTTCCTACAGCAACCCAATTCCTGGATATATAATCTAATCAACTCCACCAGATATAAATTTACTGAAATTGCCAAAGCTCAATTAGCACATGGCAATACCTTAATGTTAGCAGGATTTTCAATCTGCTCAAACATGTATGCATTAGGGGTTTTTGCAACAATCTCCCTTGCTTTCTCAACAGCCCCTTGTAAGCCCTTAGCTGAATCAGTTAATACTATATCTGCCCCATATGCACGCAAAATAACACGTTTCTCCACATCAATACAAGCTGGCATGGTGACTATTAGTTTGTAGCCTTTTGCAGCGGCAACAGAGGCTAAGCTCACGCCTGTGTTGCCAGTTGTAGGCTCCACTAGTATCGTCTATATGAAAAGACAAAAAAAAAAAAAAATTATATGGAGAAAATGTCATATACACGCCGCCACAAAACATTGAAAGCATCACCTAGACTACTAAAAGTATGAGTCCGTATCCTCTGAGATATCTCAAATTTACAGTTAATCTAAAGCCGGGCCAAATTTTTTTCGGTGCCTATTTGGAATGCACAGGGTCAGTATTATTGTGCTTTGAGATTTGTGCAGAAAGGGTTTGAACGGTCCGGATTTTCCACAGATCAACTCAAAGTTTGAGATATCTCAGGGGATGTGAATTCTATAAGTATGCCACTACAGAAAATTTTGTATTTCCCTTTCTGGTTTACTTCTAAGTATCAAAGTAAACCCTATTTCAGCATAATATATCCATATTTAAAAAAGAAGAAACTTTTTAAGAAATTAGAGAAATAACACATGACAGTTACTAAACTGTTTATCCATATGTGATATTCAGGTCTAAAATCAAGTGCAGATATTACCATGGTGCATATGAAACTATTTTTACCTCAGATTATTGTTATTAGTTTAATGTATACACATTCTTGCATTTTTCTTCTATTTTAGTTTAATTAAAATCCTATGCATACATCACGAATAATGCATCTAGTTTTGGTCAAACAGGAAAACAACATTTAAAAAAATTGGAACAGTACCCGGTATCAATAATATCAACTTGCATGTACTGGTATTGTCCCACAGTACAATTAATAAGATGACTCGTGACTACTACCATAGTATATTATAGTTTATTGTTGTTCTTTTTTTTTAAGGTTGTTTATTGTTGTTTATTAAAATGAACTGACCTGTTTAGGAGTAATTAGGCGTTGTTCTTCAGCATCACTTATCATGCTATATGCAATCCTGCAAAATTGTAAAGTAAGCAAAAACTAAAAAATGTTAAACATGAACAACATAAAGTGAGAGAAAATTTATTAAATTAACAATTCAAAGGGATACCTATCCTTAACACTTCGGCAAGGCTCCATGGATTCGAGTTTGGCTGCAACATTAGCAACACAACCTTTTGCCACTTTGTTGAGATATACCATTGGCGTGTTACCAATCAACTGATCCAAAATAAATGTTTTTTCAGTTTTTTTTTTTTCAGACAAATTAAATTCCATTTTTTCTAACGGTGCAACAAAATGAATTGACAAATGTGAGGAAACAGTTCAACCTGGGTAACATCATCGGCAATATTGACCACTTGGACCACTTCCATGCTTTCCAAAGAGACAGCTCTTGCCGCGATGGAGCTTCTTTTACTTCGCGAGACGACGCCGTCAATGGCGATTCTCACAAAGGTCGGAGTAAGTGGGAGAGGGGAGCGAGTCGGATTCGGATGGGGAAGGAAGGACGGAGAGGGAAGAAGAAAAGGCGAGCGAGTCGCCATGGTTAGAGGGTTTTAACGTGGGTTTAGACTCCAGAACTAAATGAGAAAGTTGAGACTGAGGATAAGAGCAACGGGAGTGAGTTTGCTAATGGATCGGGTTTGGGTCAGGGCAACATATCTGGAGGCCCAAATTTCCGAGTCTTTACACCAATTTTTTTTTTCTAAATAATCAGAACTTTAATTTCTAGAAATTTTTAAACGACAAATGTACTAGCCGAATCCGTTCTTATGCTATTTGACACAATTTAAAAAAAAAAAAAGTTCGATTTCTGTACTCTGCAACACAGGGAAACCTGTTATATTATTTTCGAGTTCTATTTTATTTGTGGGAGTTACTTTTCATATTTAATCCCATTGCATACTCTGCAACACAGGGAAACCTGTTATATTAATTTTTCCTATCAGCTTTAAAGACGAGAATATCACTTTGGTGCAAACAGTCTACAACTGTCTTTATGTACGTGATTTTTAGATTACCTTTGCATATGAATAATACACTCTCCCAATCTCTTTATTTTGTTATATAATGCTCAGGAATTTAAAATGCTTCCCAATGCAAGTGCTACACTATTACATCCGCATGACAAATATTTCGCCTCACTACGTTTAAGAAGACCTGTTTAGAATATAAAAAAATGTATAAATACTCCAATTAATTAAACGACCTGGACCAAAAACTCCAAAAAGAAAAATTAGTTACCATCTCAATGTTACCCTTATCTTAATTCAAGCAAAAATTAAATTTTACCACATGCGCAGTACCAAGCTGCGCATGACCAAGTTTAATACATGACGATGAGTTCCACAAATTTCAAATTAGCTCAAATTGAATTGAAAGTAGAAGAAACTCATCACAACTCTAAGCCTGCTCACACATATATATGAATTTTGTAGAAATCTTGAGGTGGTAACTTATCAATTCTTCTGGTTAACAGTTAAATCAGATCTCATGTTATTAGCACACTACTTCTATGACAATGACCTAGAGAAAGTGATGCCAAACTCATTAAGAAATATAGACCTATCTGTAGTCCCTAACGGCACATAGAGGGAGGTAAATAGAGAGTCTTAAAGACTCTTGGACGTTTTTCGATTAAGCTCTCTAAACTAACAAGTCAAATAACAACAAGCAAGCGCCAAGTAAAAGTAAATAGAGTAGAGTTAGAGAAATTTGACATGCAAGATGATAACAGAGTTCGGCGTAAAATGCCTACATCTCTGGGGTAGAGCAACCTCGTCGGCGCCCCTTTTCTATTACCTAAAAAGAAATGATACAACTCGTGACACGTGAGTCCAACAAAGGTGGAAAGTCACGGCCTAACTCGTATACAATGTGAGCCTAGAAGCTCGAGTTAGAGAGTCCCGACAAAGAGGATCGTCACACAACTATGGATATATAGTGAGCGGAAGATGCTCGAGCCAGTGAGCCCCTTAATGCCCTACAAGCGGGGAAGTCACAAAGCTATTCGAATTAGAGCACTAAGTAGATCTCCACACTATGGATGAGAAGGTTCTAGAACTAAATTCTAGACACTAAACTATATCTAAAAGAAGATAAATCGAGTGAATTTAAGAGTGTTAAGAGGATATTGAAGTTTAAGCTCACTCAATAACGAAAACTTTCAAGAATGCACAATAAATATTTTTGAATGTGGGAGGCAGCGAGTTTGGTCAAATCTGAAGTGGGGTAACTCCTTTTATAGTGGGAGCTCCAGATTTGCCAGATCTGTTCAGACGGAAGTGATCTGTTTCGAACGGATAGTACGAATATTGAAATTAGGGTTTTCGCATTATTAAATTAATATTAACTGTTCTGAGCATCTATGTCCGTTCAGGACGGTTAGTACAATTTATCTCACAATTGATTTGATAAGCGTTCTAACGGATCACAATCGTTCTGGACGGAACCAAACTGGAACTCTCTATAATTTTATGATTTAATATGTTTCATACGGATAGTTCCATTCCGAACGGTTGCTCCACAAAAATCAACAATCTCAAATTTACTTTACTTTTCTATTTGATTATTACAAATATATATCTTTGTAAAGTCTTGTTGATTTCTTCGGTTCTTCAATTTAGTCTTGCAATTAAGATCTTCATGAACCTTTCTTTCGTTCTTCATATTAATCTTACAATTAAGATCTTAAACCTACAAACTCACTCAATCATAGAAACAGTTAAACTCAACTCATGTATGTTTTGCGAATTATGTCAAACAAAATAATTAGAAGATTGCATACAACCAACACTCAAGGTTATAAAATGCGGTTTTCATGCGGTATGTGGAAGGCCACCGCATACCGCATATATGGTATACGGCCGCATATGCGGATTTTTATGCAGACTTATATATGCGGATTTTAAAATGAGAATTCATATATAATTTGTATGCAAAGATATAATTGTGCACATTGGAGGCATATTTAAAATAAGAAAGGAATATCTAATAATAATTGATAATATGTACTTGCATAAATATATCAAAGCTATAATTTCACAACAGAATATACAAATATAGTTTTGCATAATTTCACAACAAAATACAACAGAGGCATCCAACGAAATTAAGATACAATACACAAAGGTATAAGAGGAAATTATATATTGTGCATAATCTCACTCTCGCAACAGAATACAAATAAATATCACACCAATACAGCATAATACAAATCTAAATGTCACAGCAGAAGCAGAGTACAAACATACATTGTGCATAATCCATGACAACATGCCAACAGCCCAACAATACAAATAAACATAAATTAAACATAAGTTAGAACTCAAAGTACTGAATTACCCTTCTACATAAATGAAACATAAGTTATTACCCTTCTTCCTCCAGTGATGCATATAAATGAGGTTCTTCGTCATCATCACCATCATCATCATCAGAAATATCATCATCACCTATGTCATCAATGCCCACCTCGTCTCTATTTCTTGCCATCGGTGTAGAGGAAGAAGTTGAACTTGAAGCTAAAACAATTTCTTCAAGCAAATCTAAGGCTGGACCTCCTATCCAATCCCTCACATGTTCATCTTGCTCTTCTTCTCTTGCACACAATGGATCAGATTTTCTTAATATCTTTCGATCATTTATACGTGCATTGAATTGAACAAAAACAATATCATTGAGACGCACTTCCAGCTTGCCCCTCTTCTTTGAATGGGTCTGTACAAGTTAAGAAAAAATAATTAATCTCTACAAAGAACACTAATTAATTATGATATTAAAGATCTATTAGAGGAAAAAAAACAGCACCCATTCAAATGTGCTCCTGTTTCTTTCGCATCCAGAAGAACTGCATGTCAAACCAAGTATTTTGATAGCTATATTTTTTAAATAAGGTGCTTCTGAACCATGAAGAGACCAAGAATGAGCTGTCAATAAAAAAAAAAAAAGAGGCCATAAGAATCTCACAGCAAAAAGGTGCTTCTGAACCATTAAGGCTGGTGCTTCTGATTTGTATAGTAAGGCTGGTGCTTCTGAACCATTAAGGCTGGTCTGAACTTATCAAGTAATCTCCCCGCAATGAAATTAGATATATATAGAATGCAAACCTGGATTGAAAGCTTCGTCATTATTTTCTATTTGTCTCTTTGCTGCATCTTTTCCAAAATGTCCATTTAAGTCTTGAAAGTTGCGCATTTCAACAGTCATGACAATATCTTGAATCTTCAGATCCGGATAGAATCGTACAACACAATTAGAAATAGCATCCATAATAGAAGGATATGTTTTCATCTCTTTAAACCTCTTATCAAGTCTACCCTTCATTCCATCAACAATTGCTTTTACATAAGGCTCGAACAGACCTTCATTGTATCTAACAGCCGCCTTTATCTCCTTTATTGCATCTTTCAAACCTCCATAAACAAATCTCATAGGTTGCTTCTCCTCTCCATCTACAATACGAAGAAGAAGAACTAATGGCTTGAAAATTTTGATTGCTAATGCCACTAATTTCCAAAAATTACTGGAAACAACAAGTTTTGAAATCTTTCTTCCCTTATCAGCAAACTTCTTTCTCTTTTTCTTAGAATGATCAATCAATGCATTATATTCATCAGAAAGGACCATACGTTTTAACTGCAACTTCTTTTGAGAAAGGCTTTCTAAGGTAAGAAAGGAAGTAGCAAACCTTGTAGCTCCAGGTCGCACAATATCTTTATTTTCGATATGAACACGCATCAAAGATAACACCTGATGATGACTGTATATAAAGTTGGCAATATCTTTAGCTTCTCTTATCGCATCACTTATCTCCTGCTTTGAAATGCTCTCCAACATCAAATCAATGGAATATGCAGCATATGAGGTCTAATAAACACATTGGTATTTTGCCATAAATAATTCAGCAGCTTTCATATTTGCTGCAGCATTATCCGTCACAACTTGAAGCACATTTTCCTCCCCAACTTCTTTTACTCCACTTTCCACAAATTGGAGTATATATTCTGCCGTGTGAGATTTTGAAGATGCATCAATGGCTTTCCAAAAAATTGTTCCTTTCGCACTATTCACACAAAGGTTCATTAGACTCCTACTTCTTCAATCAGTCTATGCATCCGTCATTAAGGTGCAACCATTTTTTCCCCAAGCTTCTTTATGAACCTCCAGACTGATGATGGTTTTTGAAACTTGTCTCTTCAATAGTGGCACACGGTACTCGTAAGGAGTTGGAGGTTTGTATCCTAATCCAAATTGACCTACCGCTTCACAGAAACGAAGGAAATCCGGGTCAGCAAGTGAATTGAATGAAATCCACCTTTTGTAAGCCCAAAAAGCTAAATAGTCATTGACTTTATCCCGTTGCTCCTTACCATATGTATCCTTAATTACTTGTTGTTTCCAAAGCCCTTTGTCTTTCACCAAATTCATCGGCTTCTTGAGCCGCGACCGCTTCTTGTCCCTCTCTGTCTCCAACTCCTCCGACTTAGAAGCATCACTATTTACATTGACATCTGCAATTAAATCTTCTGTTGCCCTAAATACTCAGTAATTTCTTTTTGCACTTCTGCATTGGCTTTAGGGCATTTTCGTATATTACCTTTGATCCCCGCAAGATGAAACTTAAACCTGGTTATTCCCCCCGTACAAACTAATTGCACAATAAACACTTAACTGAATTTGAGTCACTTTTATCCGTCAACCTCCTATATTTCCAGCCAGGATCAATCGAGTTTAACGGCCTATACAAATCTGAAGTAATGGAATCTGAGGTCGACATTGCATGAGAACTTGACTGGACGTGATCTTATTAAAAAAATGTGCATATCAGAATATAACAATAAGAGATAATAATATCCTATATTGTCTTAACAAATAAGTGAACTACTATGTAAAAAAATTTCATAGTATCAGTACAAAATTAGTCGGAAATTATCATATCAGAGTCATCAGACTAAGCAAATAAATTTAATGCCTTGACACTTTTGATGCTCAGTTATAGGGTTTCACTCAAAACCCAAAATATCAAAACCATTAACATAACAGTAGTACCATTAATTCTCTAAATCAAGACCAAACTTGAATAAGCCACCCAATTTCTTCTATTTCGACTATGCTCCAAATCTCAATTTCATAAAATTGACATAACAGTGAGTATGACGTATGAACCAGTCAAACCAGCAAACACAAAAAAAGAGTAAAAATTACTGAGGCAGTAACAAACCAATCATGCAAAAGTCAGCCAATAATGACTATTTTACCTAAAATCAAACAAAACTTAGAAAGAGAAAAAAAAAGACTTATACTAGTATCAATAGAATTGAGCAAAGGAGGGTCTCGATCTATCGATGGGTGGAGAGCGGAATCAAAATCTCTCTTTATTAGTTGATTTAGTCACTGTAGGCGATGGGTGGAGGGTGGAGACTGGAGAGGTGATGGGAACCAGTTCGGTGCTTCTCTAGTTCTCTTTCTCTGTAGGTTTAGGGGAACCAGTTTGTTGCTTTTCTTTCTCAATGAAGAGGCGATAGGTAGATAGTTGAGAGGAGCCGGTGGAGGAGAGTGGAGAGGAGCCGACCGAGGAGGGTGAGAGATAGCGTCACAAAGAGGTGCGAATTGTTTTTTAAACTTAGGTTATGCAGCGAGAGGGAGAGAACTAGAGAAATGGGTTTTCGAAGGTTATGCGGATTCCCTAAACCCGAATATGCGGAATGCGGATCTTATGCGGCCGATTATATTATATGTGGTAATAATTATGCGGCTAAATATGCGGAACCACATATTAAACCGCATATTGGTTTTTCATGCGGTTTCCAACCGCATACGCATATGCGGCCGCATGAACCACATTTTATTACACTGCCAACACTATTAGCTTAGTTAATTGTAGTTTTAAGCTACTTTCCAAACTTCTTACTATTAGATTAGAGAACATCATGTTTAGGATCATTGATGAGAGTCAATATGCTTTATTAGAAATAAATACATATTAGATAATGTCATTCTTAGTCAGGAAATTTTGTATTCCTGCCAAACAAATAAACAACCAGGAGTGGTAGTCAAAATGGATTTTGAAACTTATGACAAAATCCACTGGGATTACCTCCTAGAAGTTCTATATAGTAGGAATTTTGGTACCAAATGGATTCAATGGATCACCAACTGACTCTATAGCTCCTAATCTTGTATCACTATTATTGGTGAACTTACAGACTACTTCTACTACAAAAGTGGGGGTAAGACAGGGTGATCCATTGTCTCTATTTATATACATGTTAGCTTCAGATACACTAAGTAAAATATTTGCTAAGGGTAGGAAGAGTAATGTCATTCTAGGAGTAGGGACTCCTTGTATTAATCATAGAGCACCTACAAATTGCCATTATGCAGATGATACTATTCTCTTCCTGGCAGCCAGTGAAGAGAATGTAGAATCAACATAGTAAAAAATGATGGTTTTTGAAGCATTATCAGGCATTAAAATGAACTATGATATAACATCCATGTACTTTATTAATGTCTTAGAAATACAGACCTAAATCAACTATTTAGATGCCAATGGGGTTATTTCCCCTTTACTTACCTAGGTTTACCTCTAAGTAAAAAAAATTGATAATGTCAGACTGGCAATTATTAGTGAATAAAGTTGAACATATATTACCTAGCTGAAAAGGGCAGGTGTTGTCTTTAGGTGGTAAAGTTACTTTAATTAACTCAGTCACATCTACTATACCTTATGTACCTTGTCAATATACAAAATCCCAATTACAATCATTAATAGAATTGACCAAATTAGAAGACAATTTCTCTAACAAGGTAGTGATAGATAAAAAAATACATTCTGATGAAATGGTCAATTGCTTGCCTAGCAAAAAAGTTTGGAGGGATGGGTATTCTAAATCTTAGAGACATGAATGCAGCTTTACTGTTGAAATGGTAGTGGAAACTTAAAAATACAGAATATAATAGCATTTGGAAAACTCTAATACTGATGAAATACTGTTCAGGTCCTATCTTGCATAAATTTGTTTTCTGGTTAGCAATTAGTAATTTAGACAATCTAGGTCACATTAGTATTATCTATGAACCAGGGAGTCAATCAACAGTTAGGTTCTGAAAATATATCTGGCATTAGGAGTGTACTTCAGCCTCTAGATACCCTTACTTATACCAATTATGCATTAATAAAGATATCCTGGTACCATAGGTCATCCACTCCCAAGGTAACATTATTAAATTTAGAAAATTACTGGTAGGTGTTTACCAAACTGACTGGTCAGAACTACTATACATAATTAGCACTACCTCATTTACCAATGATTATGATAAACTAGCTTCAAGATGAGAAACCTCAAGGAAGTTCTCTACTCACTACATTTATAATATTTTAAACTATAGGGGTATACTACCTTCTCAACCTCTCCTTTGGTGGTCTCTACCAGTGCCTCTCAAGATCATAATCTTATGTAGTTAACAATGCATAAAAAAATACTTACTAAAGATACTCTTACTGTTAAAGGTTGGGTAGGAAACCAAACTTGCCAATTCTGTGTTGAACTGGAAACTAAAGACCACATCTTCCTCAAATGCCCCATGGCACAGCAGGTGTGGTTCTGGTTAGGTAAAAGTCAAAATGTCATGCACCAATGGGATACCTGGGATGATATCTTTCAATATTATCAACAACTATCTGCTATTGAAAGAACATGATTACTGATAGTGTTTAGCGTTGTTGTTGGATATTATAGAAGCATAAGAATGAACTGTGCTTTAATGATTGCTCACCAAAATCTGCTAGGACTCTTATTTTACTAATTAAATCCACTGTTGCATACTGGACAAGTAATGTGAAGAAAAAAGCTAAGGAAGTTGTGTTGGATTTATTGCCAAGATTTAATGTCAACATTGAGCATATACGTAATCTAATTCTGGATTGTTTACTGTCATATATGGTTGTCAATTAAAGTGATCAAATAAGGTAATACACAATCAATATATTCATTAGGATATGGTCCATAAATGTAGCTCTGTGTGCCTTCTTTTTCCTTCCACTATCAAAGAATAGAGAAGAGAAATCCATTAGAAAATTTGGAGAGGATTTCTTAAGGGCCATATCTTGCTGTCTTGGAAGACTTGATCCACGACCATACGATGAAAAGACGAGAAGGGCTTCTTGCCATTGAAGACTTGTCTCGTGCTCACGGAGACAGTTGTTGCTTTACCAAGATTTTGGATATTCCATGACAAACGGTTTGGAATTAGGTATTATGTTCCGCACTTCTAATTTATGTTTTGGGTCTCTTTGGCATAGGACGATCCTTAGGTTAAGGTGGGGAACTGTTTCTCCTTTCCCGGGATGTAAGTGTTTAACCCCTTGATGGAATGTAATTGTTTGATCTCTAGATAAGGCGTAATTGTTTGGCCTTTATGATTCCCCAACAAGTTGTAGAAGGATGGATGCCAGTGATTAAAGATCTGAATGTCATTCCTTCTAGCATGGAAGTGGTGCTCTACCAACCACCACCTGGATCTGCTATCAGTGATGAATGAAAGACACTTACCACTTTTTTGTGATTAGAATTGACCTCAGCCTTATACTCAATAGCTTAGTACTTGTAAATTTAGCTTATTTTTGAAACTTAGCCATAACTAGAATTTAGATTATCTGTGATTTGCTTGGATGTTTTGTTAATGCACTTATTTTCTTTTAAGAAACAGCAAGGACCAGAGGGTAATTCTCTGATTTAACTTATGATTTAATTATGCCTGTAAATAGGGTTGCAAACGAACCGAATCGAACTTACCTCTAGTTTGAGTTTGGTTTGAATTAATTTCAAACGAACTCAATTTTGAACTTTTACGAACTTTGTTACGACTTACGAGTTATGACTTCTGACTGGGCCATAGTTCGAAATTACAACACTTCAATAAAAACTCGGGCATTCTGAATTCTAATTACACAGTACACCAAAGTTTATATCAAAGTTCATTAGAAATATCAAAATTTATATCAAACATCAAAGTTTAGTACAATGACAGAATTCAAAGTTTTCCAAATAGCCAACAGGAGCAACATCACTAAAATTTTCAAATATCCAAAGTATTCAAAGTACAATTTAAATATCAATAGAAGTACAGAACAATCACCAAAGTCTTAGAATTATTACAAACCCAAATTTATCCTAAATAAAACATTAAAGTTTATTATCAGCGGAAATCAACGGTTCATGTTTGAGTTAATTTCGAACTAAGTTTGGTTTGCGAACCTATTTCGAACGAACTAGGTCCAGTTTGAGTTTGGTTTGAATTAATTTCGAACTAAGTTTAGTTTGAATTAATTTGGAATGAACTCAATTTCGAATTGAACTTTTTACGAATTTTTTCAAATCAAACTCGAATCGAATTACGAACTACGAATTTTTTGTGCAGCCCTACCTGTAATTATTATGTTTCAGCGATTAAATGAATAATTAGCCTTTTTTTTAAATACCGCGAATAAAAAAGGGCCCTTAAAATGGACCACTGTAGGAGATTTCTTCGATGGCCCACGGAAAACCCTAGTACCGATTTCTTCTTTCTTACACTAAAACCTCAATCCAGTGGTTTGTTTATTATATTGTGACCTAATTTCACTTCCGGCTTTTCTACCAAGGACCGGTTATTGTGATCGCTTCTTGTGAGCAACTCCAGAGGTACAATTGCAACTTTTGCGTCGATTTGTTGGATCGGTAGTGTAGTTAAGTGGATTTTGTCCCTTTTAGCAATGTTGTTTCTTTTTTTATCTTCTCTTTATTTTGATTAGTCTAATATATACTTGTTTTTTTATTGTTTCTCAACTTTATGAGATCGTTAGTTAGGACCAACTCATATTTTAAATTTGACATTTCACTTGATTTTGAATGCTCCTTTTAAGTGTACTATTATCGAATAAAAGCTGATAATGATGTAATCTTACCAGAAGACTTACAACCAAATCTAATTACATCTTCTATGCAAACCTTATATAAATGGTATACTTATTTGAGATTAAGCATCGTAAATTTGAATATTTTAAAGAAACTAGAAGATTTTACTTTGTCGATTGTCCTTTTTTTTTCTTCTGTTTTTACTTATTCTTTTACTATTGAAGTTGTTTTAGTTCTTTTGTCAAATTGCATTAGCACATCGTGATTGTGTATTTTTGTTTGGATGTTTTAATCTTCTTTATCTCTGTCTCTCTCAGTTTTGCTTTATGCCCAATGATGAAGTGTTGATCCTTACGAAAATTGAGACAGCTTGATGTGGTGGATTGATTTCTTTGGCATGAGAACATAGCAAGATTTTTGTTTTGAGATGCAAGTAGAATTTGATTTGGCCCCTTGTTTTTAGAATTCAGAGAATTCAGATCCAGTACAATCAGGGTTCTAATTAGCTAGCTATAGCTTTTTCGGGCCTAAAAAGCAATAGTGCTATTAGCCATTTTCAACGCTATAGCTGTTTTTGAAACCTTTCTGTGATGACGCGGTAATCGCTATTTAGAACCTTGAGTGGGAGCTAATGAGAACTAATTGTACTCAGTCAGGTACCTGGGAGGATACGGATTCTTGTTTTTGTGGGTCCATAAAAATAAAAAATAAGGATTCACTGGTCCGTGAATATTGGCAATTTGATGTGATGGATTTAGTTTTGTTTAAATGCCATGGATAAAAAAATCGGAACATATCTCCGAGATTTTTTTAGTTACCATCTTAATATTTCAAATTTCTGACCTTACCATCACTTTTACCATCACTTTTTGGGAAATTCAAAATCTACCATCCACTCAGATTGGACCATCCCTTTTGATAACTGTCAAAAAGTTGGTGATGGAAAGAAAAATAGGGTTGTAGGAGATTGGATATTTGAATTTATTAATTTAACCAAGATTTAAATGAGCATGTATCCTCTGAGGTGCCCACTATTTGAAATGGTTGTGCTGCAGGTTGCCTCTTCTGGTTAAGTATGTGTTGGGGAAATTTTACAAATTGCCCTACCTTCCAAAATTTTCAAACAAAATGCCCCTCTATAATTATTAACAAAATGCTTTGTGGGGCCCTCATTTTCCTCTCTCTTTCCCTCCCTACCCGTACCTCCTCTAAAGCTGGTAGAGGATCCTACTTGGTACTGAAAAGATAAGCTTGTTGTTATCTCTTCTGGCTATCTAAGAAATTTTGGGAAAGTGAAAGAGTGAGGCTATGGTAATATGCATATTATGGATCGACCCTTGCTATGGATCAATATTTTTTATTTTCTAAGTTCAAACAGCTAATTCGAACTTAAACATGATCTCTATGAAAATGCACTTGTAGACCAAATTTTACATTTTTTAGAATTATTTTAACTATATGTTTTTATAGGTAAAAAATCACTTGATCTAAAAATTCTGGACCGTACAAAAGTAGTGATTTTCAGATACTGCCCCTTCTGGTCAAGTACTCTTAAGGAATGTGTAGTCATATCAGACACCTTCTCTAAAGCTTTTAGAGGATCCTACTTAGTACTGAAAAGATAAGCTTGCTCCTCCTCTTCTGGCTGTCTAAGAAATTTTGGATAAGTAAAAATCATAAGCTTTCTGAGGGCATGTAACTTTACCAAACTTGCTTCTATTGAACATAAATTTTGTAAAACCGATGCTTATTGTTTATTTATCTCCTTCTTTAAAATGAGTTCTGATAGTTTGCTGTCTGATTAGCATGACATGAGACCAGCTTGCTACTGGTAAACTGTTTCTTTTTCTAATTTTGTCAGTACGCTTTTGGCAAGCAGATATGAGTTGAGATCAAATAATAGTCTTCAATTTGATAGATTCTCATGCTGTACCTATAGGATTGAGGCATTTGAAAATTGAATACTATAAAACCATGTGAATCTGACATTTCATTCACATATTTCACTTCAATTTCACCAACTTTTGACTTAATATTTTTTAATTTGCTTGTGTCCTTTTATTCGTACATGTCGGACTTATTATTCTTTCTTTAATATGTTGTTTCTCTAGTTCTTAATATTGCTTCCTTTTTTGTTTTAGAAGATTGAAGCTATTTGTATTTGTTGATAGTTCTGTGTTTTCATTCTGTGTGTATTGAGATTCAGTAATCTATTTTTCCTATTAGCTTTCTTATTATATCAATTGCATTTTTATTTTTGTTATTTTTTACTGTCAATTGTGCTATATTGATTAGCACAATTATGAAAAAAATAATCATGGGATGGCTGTTTTCCTTGGATTATGTTCCTTTCAGGAGTTTTTGAACCAAGCATGCTACCTTCAAAGAAGCAATTGGTGAAACAGGGAAACAATTGTGGCTAGCTCACTATTCCCTGAGAAGTACACATGTTCAGGCACAGTAATAAGGTCTCTGAATAACATATGTATTTGTACCTAATACTAATTTTAGACTTTGCCAAATTATTCTTGAATTGCAAACTTGTCACTGTGGATTCAGGTGCAACACAACTAGTTACAGTTCTCATTGGCATTGGTACTTTTCACCATGTTTGGTTGAGGACTAACCATAGAATAAAGGGTTTAGACCTCAGTTATTCTACCAAATGAGCATTAAATATGCTGGCATAAACTGCACCACCTCCCCAATATTTGGCTTATTCTTTTAATATTGAAGCCGTTTTAGTTCTTCTGTGAAGATGCATATTAGTACATTGTGATTGTGACTTCTGTATTTGTATTTTTGTTTCGATGTTTCATTCTTCTCTACCTCTTTATCTCTTAGTTTTGCTTTATGCCCAATGATGAAGTGTTGATCCTTAAGAAAATTGAGACAGCTTGATGCCTTTCTGGTGGATTGATTTCATTGGCATGAGAACATAGCAAGCTTTGTTTTTTGAGATGCAAGTAGAATTTGATTTGGCCCCTTGTTTTTAGAATTCAGATCCAGTGCAATACCTGACTGTGTAGAATGAGATCTGAGTCGTCAGTTTTAATCTGGCACGAATATCAAAACAGACCCCCTATATCTAAATAGGCACTAAATTCCAATCGCTCGAATCTGCATCCTCTGTATTAACGTACCGTTTGAGTTAATTTTTTCAGCCGGGCAATTCAGGCCAATCCAGCCTATGCCTATAACGCACGGGGCCCTTTAATATTAGTGCAGTTATAAATTGGACGGTCCAGATATTAACTCAAAATTTGAGTTAGCTCGGCTGGGAGCTCATTGGAGCTAATTGTACCGAGTGCAGTACCTGGGAGGATACAGATTCGTTTTTATGGGTCCATAAAAATTAAACAAAGGATTCACTGGTCGGTGAATATTGGCAATTTGATGCGATGGATTTATTTTTTTAAATGCTAATTTTGGAAAGTGAAAGAGTGAGACTATGGTGATATGCATATTATGGATTTGACCTGTGATATGGATCCATTTCTCATTTTTCTAAGTTCAAACAGCCGAATCTCCATATGAAAATGTACTTGCAGACCAAATTTTACATTTTTTAGAATTTTTTACTATTTTTTAGATTGGTAGAAAATCACTTGATCTAAAAATTCTGGACCATCTGAAAGTAGTGATTTTCCGATACTGCCCCTTCTGGTTAAGTACACTTTAAGGGATCATATCAGACACCTTCTCTAAAGCTTTTAGAGGATCCTACTTGGTACTGAAAAGATAAGCTTGCTCATTCTCTTCTGGCTGTCTAAGAAATTTTGGAAAAGTGAAATCATAAGCTTTCTGAGGGCATATAACTTCATTAAACTTGCTATTTTTGAACATAAATATGTAAAACTGATGCTTATTGTTTATTTATCTTCTTCTTTAAAATGAGTTCTGATAATTTGCTGTCTGATTAGAATGACATGAGACCAGCATGCTACTGGTAAACTGTTTCTTTTTCTAATTTTGTTAGTATGATTTTGACTCGATTGATCCTGCTATGGCAACAGAAAAGAGAAGCAGATAGAGTCGAGATCAAATAATAGTATCCAATTTGATAGATTCTCATGCTGTACCTGTAGGATTGAGGCATTTGAATACTAATAAAATCATATGAATCTGACATTTCATTCACATATTTCACTTCATTTTCACTGACTTTTGACAATATTTTTTTCATTTGCTTGTGTCCTTTCATTCGTACCTGCAAGAGACCTTATTATTCTTTCTTTAATATATTGTTTCTCAAAGTTCTTAATATTGCTTCCTTTTTTTGTTTTAGAAGATTAAAGCTATTTGTATTTGTCGATAGTTCTGTGTTTTCATTATGTGTGTGTTGAGATTCAGTAATCTATTTTTCCTATTAGCTTTCTTATTATATTCAATTGCCTTTTTATTTTTGTTATTTTTTTTACTGTCAATTGTGCTATATTGATTAGCACAATTATGTAAAAAAAATCATGGGATGGCTAGTTTTTGAGCCAAGCATGCTACCTTCAAAGAAGCAAGTGGTGAAACAGGGAACAATTTTGGCTTGCTCACTTTTCCCTTAGAAGTACACATGTTCAGGCATAGTAATAAGGTCTCTGGATAGCATTTGTATTATACCCAATACAAATTTTAGACTTTGCCAAATTATTCTTGATTTACAAACTTGTCACTGTGGATTCAGGTGCAACACAGCTAATTACGGTTCTTGTTGGCATTAGTAATGCCACTGGGAGTACTAAATTGTTTCAGCAAAATTTCATGTATATCCTTGCAAAAATCTCAAAATTTAACCTCACAATGGCCTTTTTTTCCTGCTCCAAAATGGTCCATTTGAAGGAAAGCATGCTTTTAGAATTGAGGTGGTGTGGAATTAGTTGTCAGTAAACTAAATGACAATGTGCTGGATATGTATCTGAGGGTTAAATTGCATGAAGTACCTTATTGTATTGATGCCTTATTCTTCTTCTTCCTCCCATCTTTTCAAATATTGAAATGCTGCTGCTTTTGTTCTCAGAAGTGTTTCTTACTCCATGTGTTTCCGTTGCTTCTCCTTTCATGATATGACATATCTAGAAAATACCACCTGCTTAGTGCTTTAAGTAGTAGATGTATTGTTTGGGACTAAAAGTTTGGTTGTTGTTGTTGTTGTTGTATTGTAAATACCAGTTACAGACGTATTGCAAATATATTAACTTTGTTTTTTAAATGAAGTGTGTGAGGCGTGGCAGCTACAAAATTTGAGTGGTAATCAACTCTGTGCGATTCACTGTGACAGGAATGATACAAAACTGCAAATGGCTCATCTACTAGCTAATTTGGGAAGAACAGTGGGTTGGGATAGGACAGAACAGGGTTTGGATTTATGTTTTGCGGATTTCAGTAGCTGTGTGATGATAGAACAGTTGTAAGACCTAAGGGTCATGAAGGATACCAAAAAAAAAAAATTCTCCATTTATATTTTCCTCATTCCTCTAAAGCATTTAGTATGATGCATAGAAACTCTAATGGGGCTGGCTTTACTCTTACCATGAGCCCCAGTTAAGCCTCATTCAAGCAATTAAGCACCTTCTTTGAGTTCGAAAAAAGATAACCAATTGGATGCATGGTACAATCGATTGACATGACTATTATTTTTTAAGAATTATATTCCATGAAAACTATAAATAAAACTTGAATTTGGAAAACCAACATTTCAAGTGGATGATTTATATTGTAGAGGTTGATAAAATTGGATACATATTTGAACAAACTTTTCATAATGATCCTTGATTCAAATATCGATACTCAAATTGCATGAAATGATAGTATTTGTTACCATTATTATACCCAACAATAATTTGATCAAGTACCATTTGATCAATTACCATGCATAATATTTTTTTTTTTCTTTTGCCGATAACCATGTATCATATTTGACATAGACATAGTTAAAGTAAGTATGATTTAATACCAACACCACATTTAAAGGCCAGTAGATCGTTAGTCACATCCAATTATCATGCATGACAGCTTGACGAACCTCACATTCAATACCTTCAATAGGACAATGCCAACATCATATTTAAGGGCACTGTTACCGTTCGCATTGAATTGATGGTACTCCAAAATTTGATAAATCAAATAAAGAAAGAAGAAAGAGCTTGTTGATAGACCAAAAATACTTACATTTATATACGACATGGATGTAAAAAAGTAACACCGTGACCGAATACGTCACGGTATGGTACGGTTCCGTCACCAAAAGACACGTGCGCTAGACGTGATTTATGTGTTCCGTGACATGACTATTTGCGTGATGTGATTATTTTTCAAAAAATTGTCACAGCACGACACGGTCACGTGAAAGATCTAGTCACAGCATAACACATCATATCACATGGTCATATATAATTAAAACTATTAGATCTTAATCGAATGAGAATATTGAATAAACTAAATTAAATTAAAAAATAGTTAAATATGACCAAATGTTACCAATAACGTTTGAACATGTCACGCATAGTCACAGCATGACTAACATGTCGTGAAATTCACGTACCGTAACTATCTTTCCGAATTTAATCACGGTACATAAAAATCTAAAAATCTAACTTAGTTACAACACATATTTATATTACAGCATATTAGACAGCTTGACATACTTCGCATTTAATACCAACACCATAGTTGAGGCCACTAGAACGTTCGCATGCAATTGATGGTAATCTAAAATTTTGATAGATCAAATTAAAAAAGAAAGGGCCTATTAACAGACCAAGAATACTAACATTTACAGCATCATACACAAAAAAAAAAAAATATTAAAAAATAGAGAAAGGCATTTGACCGTCAGAAACCCTTGCGACAAAGAAACAAAAAAAAATTACTACGAGAAACCAAATCCTCTGAGGCAACAGAATATTTCTATTTAGATCCGGACAGTCCGATCAAATTTCGGGTCAATCCAGTCCGAGGTAGAATGCACTGGAACCCTTTAATATTCGTCCCCCGCATGATCCAGCAACAAATAAAAAAATCCATCACCAAATCTGAACTGTCCACAACATATCCGAAGGACAAAAGAATCCGATTTGAAAACATGAATTGCACATAATGCATCGCATCCCTAGACAACAAAAGAGCCATCAAGGACAGTGCTCACGAAGAGAGAGGAAGGACACCCCCATAAGAAAAAGAAAGGCTCAGATGATAAGCAATGAATACACACCGGGACCAAAACACCACAAAAGGAACGACAGAGCAACAGAGGACTGATCAGTCCAATAACACAGACTTCACTTGCCAAAACAAACACCAGAAAAAGAGATGGGCCCAATGAACAGCACAAACAATAAAGGACTTGAAGAATGACACTATTCATTTGGTACTGTTAATAAATGTTGAGGATTATGGATTTCTAAATTTTAAATAGCCTCCAAGAAGAACTAAGTTAATGTACTTTGATAAATATTCAGATAGAAGCTAAGAAAGAAAATTCTTTGTACTGCAACAGCCGTTTGGGGGGCCACACTAGTTCTCTCTTTTTGGCCCCCTCAATTAATTACCCAGTGTTTTCCAATAGCTCAATGACTAGACAAAATAAGTAAATAGTCAAAAGACATAGTACCAATGCCATCACAAACAGTATAAAAAATTATTGATATACTGAAGTAAAAGCTCCAGAATCTAAAACTGAAACTGCATCTCCTTTGTGTAACCAAGGTCATCCAGGTGTGCAGCCATAGCCTTGTTCATTGGTGGAGGTCCACATCTCAAAATCTATCAATTAGCATAAATGAATTCCATCATATAAACCAACCTTGAATAGAGATTCAATTTTCTATCTTCAACTTTCAACTAAATTTTTGGGACAAGATTATACCTGAATGTCAGATGCAGGGGGTGGCAATTGATCCTTGATCATATCCTTGGATACAAACCCGACTCCACCATTCCAAACCTCAGGAGGCTGAATTAAAATAAAGGTAAAAGAACAAACAAAAAAAACTTAGAAAACATTTAGAAAACAGATAACTACTAAGACAAAGTCAACTATATTAGAAGAAATCATTAGGTACCTGATTCAACACATAGTAAATTTTGAATTGGTCTGGGTAGTTCTGAGCCATCGCTTCCAGCTCATCCTACATTAAACTCTCTCATGCCATAATTAGTAATTCAATTCAACCAATGACTTGCAAGATATTAAAAGAATAAATGTGACAAGTAGAAGTACCTTGAGAAGGATGTCTTCAGAAGTAACATTAGCATAGATCAGATGGACCTTCGTCTTGTCATTTGGGTTTTCAAGAATAGCCCTTGCCACCTAAAATATTAGAGGATGAAGGTATGGTGCCATTTATTATGAATTAATTAACGAGAGAAAAAAAAGGATCTGAAACTATTGTAGAAACAAATTCAATTGCAGATTCAAAATTAAATTTACTTGAAACATTGGTGTGATTCCTGACCCACCAGCCAACATTCCAAAAGCCCTTACTTGTCCTGGCTTGTATGAGAAACGCCCCTAGAAATACACATTATTCTTGATTAAGAAGCTCACCACGATAATAAAATGTAAAATACAAGATCAAGGACTCATGGTAATAACAAACCAGAACCACAGCATCACAAATGCACAATGCATTTAAGCAATAAATCACATAATTGATCAAATAGAGCTGTCTAGAATAAGGCGATAAAATAATTATGGCATTAAACAATGGGGGATGAATTGATATGTTAAATGAAAAAATAAAATGATAATAAGAAATTAGAGCAAAATTTGTAAAGAAAAATTATGACCTTTGGTCCTTTCACAGACATGTAGTCACCAACTTTCATCTCACGAAAATGATGAGACATTCTTCCTTGTGGATACATCTAATTAGAGATTACACATGTACCAAGTTATACTATTTCAATCAAGTAATGGTGAAAGCTTGAAAAGTATCAAATACATAATATTAATTATTACCTTGATAACCAGTTCAAAGTAACCAATATCAGAATCAAGTGTGGTTGGAGTGTAAGGCTTGATTACTTCATCACCCGCACTATCTTTACCTCTATTGCATTAATAGGAACACCACAAATAAATACAAATAACAAGAAAGACAAATCAATTTGAAGCGAGATTCTAATTTTGATCCTTTCAACTTCACCAATTATATCGAGGTGAGATTCTGGTTTTGATCACTGAGCTTCACCATTGACTTAAATCATTGTTTCAGATCAAACCTGATTCTTCGTAAGAACTTTAAAGACCAAAACAAAAGTGTGAATTTAAATTAAATAAGAACGACCAACCAACCTGCAGCTGATGTGTTGCCCAATTGGAAGTCCCAGAACAGAAGTAGGTGTAGGTAATGCAAACTTGAATTTGGCCACATTATGGCTCAATTGCTTCTTTTCTACAAGTTTGAATTCCTTGAAATTCTCTGGGTCGAGAGAACCTGGAAAGTAATTATTTTTTGACTTAGTTATATAACCTTAATTACAAAAGGATAGCAACACCAGAAAGTAATAATGTTTCTAAAAGAGATATCAATAATAAAGAAAACGTAAGTATAAAAAAGTGTATGCTGGCTAATTCGTAATTAGTACACATTATTAAGTTTTCTGATTAACTTACCAAACTTTCATGAAGGATTTTAGTGAAATATCAGCACTTGATCTACATTATTGAAGTTACTCAAATGAGCTAATCTATCTCTAAAGAATTCAAGTGAAAATAAGAAGGCATCCTATCAGATATTCAATCATACAAATTAAGACCCCTCTATTTTTAAATTGGGTGGGGACCCCAAGACAACGGCTTATCTTGACAACATTGCTAACACATGCTCAAATCATGCCAACTAAATTTAAAAACATAAGAAAAACTTACATGTCATTTTCCTAATAGATTGGTTCTATATCAATTCTGATGCAATTTAAATATATTTGATATTCCATCAAATGCCGTCAAATACTTAAATATGAATTATTGCAAATTTCATGCCATTTGATGATCAGTGAAACTTGCATAAAATTTCATCATTTTTCATGTATATAAAATGTATAAAGTATAGGTTATAATTTTCAAGTCGGATTTCAAAAATATAAGTTAATTCCACTCAAGAATATATTAGCAAAGCTAGGCTGTTTGGGACCTATCATATTCTGGCCACCCAATTCCATCAGGAACAGGTGTCAAGGTTGTCAAACTTATCAGCGGTCTATAGATCCCCAGCCTTTTAAATATATTGGATGATCCGTTTCATACGACCAATCAAACAATATTTACGCAAACCTGCTTTACTGGCATCTTTATCAGGACCAAACAAAAAGCAAATCAAATCGAATCAAATCAATCAACACGATAGGAATTGCATACAGAACAGATCGATTATTCATCAAATAAACTTGACCTAGAGGAAGACGAACCTTTCTGCTTCTTGTTGCTGTAGAAGTAGAATGCAGCAGCTGCACCAACCGCCGCTACTGCCACGGCGATCGAGATGATCTCGCCTTGCGTCATCTCCATCTCTCTGCTCTCTCTCTGTCTTTCTCTCCCACCTCAATCTCTCTTTTCTCTTTGTGAGTATCGCTCCAAATTTATGGGTTTGGTGAGAAGAGGGATTCTAGATGGGTAGGTGAGCTCAGCGGAGAGGAGTTGGGGGAGATGCCGAGGTCTGGTAGAGGAGCGGGACAGTTTTCTGATTTTCTCACTGTAAACTTCTACGGAAGTACACACAAATGACGTGGCCGGTACTTTGTTGAAAAAATTCTGCAATAAACATTCTATTTCTTCTCCTTTATTAGAGAAAATATAAAAAAAATCCCTACTTATACTAACTATTTTTATGAGCGCATGATTTTTTTTGTTTATCTTTTTTATAAAGAATTGCTTTAATATGATAAGTTTAAAAAAATTGTGGCTAAAATAATAATCATCCTCTACCGCATTTTTTTTATATCTAGATAATACACATATAATTGATTGAATTATGAGGATGGGAGACAGTACAATTGCGTAAGCCTCAACAGAGACATCTGATCTATACTGCAATTTTTATTAGATACATGCATCAATATTGCCATAGGCAGCCGTACTTGTGGATTATTAATAAGAGTGAGCCTATGGTGCTATGCATAGCACGGATGGGGTCCGTGCTACGGCTCAAAATTTAACTTTTCAAAATCCTAACGGTCGATCCAACCATTCAATGTGATAACCATATGAATATGTACTTGCAAACTAAATTTTATATTTTTTCGAATTTTTTTACTATTTTTTTAGATAGGTAGAAAAATCAGTGTTTTCTGAAAATTCTGGACCATCAAAATTCTACCTATCTAAAAAAATAGTAAAAAAATTCGAAAAAATATAAAATTTAGTTTGCAAGTACATATTCATATGGTTATCACATTGAACGGTTGGATCGACCATTAGAATTTTAAAAAGTCAAATTTTTGACCGTAGCACGGACCCCATCCGTGCTATGCATAGCACCATAGCCTCACTCTATTAATAATTGTTTTTTTTAATTCAAAAGATAGTAAGACCAATTGATGCAATTAGTTATTTTATGAGCATAGTCATGTGAATTTTTTAGATTGCATATATTTTATATATTTTTGTAAAATGCAAAAGTGTCGAAAAAAATCTGTGTAGAACATATTATGAGGATATGTTTGAAGTGTTCTTTTATCAAAAAAAAGATAACACTGTGTTTTATCGCTGAAGAGGAGAGCATATCAGATTTTTTTTTTTTTTCCTTGTATAGATCATATCAGATGTTTTTTTCTTAGAAGAAAGATATAATAGAAAAAAAATAAACTCAAGAGATTGCTTCACGAATATATATTTCATGGGTTATTTTAATTAATTTTGTGTATAAAACTAAAACTTAGTCATCATATTGGTTAATGCAAAACAAAGTGTATTAAAATTCATTTTATATAATCTGATAATTTGTCCAAATGATACTATCAACATTTGATAGCTAATAAATTATATGCAATGCGTTACTACTTACTACACTTGTATAGACATTTTTGGAGATGAAATATTTAGATTTTGATATAGTTGAATTGAGGATTTGCCGACGTAAGATAAGAATTACATTGTTTCGTTAGAAGTCCGAAGTGCCAATAGACTCAGTGGTGATGCTTCTAGAAGATTTTGAATCCGCTTCTGTTATAGTAAACACTGAAATGACGGAGGAAATTTGAAAATCTAACTGAACATAGACTAATGACAAATCTCCAACGTGGGCCCTTTAGTCAGATATATAGTGCGTCTCCCGCGTAGAGTGGGAAAAATAGCACGGCAGAATCGGCTCCGTCACGGAACGGCACAAAACGGTACGGTTACGGCACGTCACGCATGTCAGTTACGTGCTATGACTCGCGTGTCCCGTGTCGTGATCATTTGTGTGCCGTACAGCACGACACGACACAGCATAGCACGACATGGCACGTGAAAGATTTAGTCATCTTTTGAAACTTCGGCACAGCACGACACGGCACGTGAAAGATTTAGTCACGGCACGGCACGACACGTAGTTACGCGAGTCACGTGTAATTAGAACCATTAGATATTAATTTAATGGTGAATCTTAAATAAATTAACCTAAATTATGATTACATAGTCACGCGAGTCACGTATGGTCAAGGCATGTTTAGGCACGGTGTGACTCATGTGGCGTGACCATTCGCGTGCCTTGACCACCCCTTGATATTTTGGTCACGGCACGTAAAAAATTAACTTGGTCACGACACGACACGGCACGAGACCAAAGTCACAGCGTGTTAGTCATGGCACGACACGTTTTTTCCACTCTACGTCTCCGTCTCCTCGCCAGTTTTGGCTTTTTTTGTTCGTTTGCTCCAGGTTCATGCCGACAAAAATAGTTGCTTTTAAAGAGTTGTAGATGCTCTAAAGAGTTGCTTTTAAAACAAACTTGCTAATTTAAAAACTGTAGTACATCCCAACAATTATATTAGCAATTAACACATCAGATTATCAATTTAAAAGAACTTACCGTTGTAGATGCTCTTAGATATCGTTGATCATAGTCAAAATAATGATGAATTATGTAGGATTTTGGCTTAGGTTTTGCATATTTTCTCGCACTTATATTTAATTATTTAGAGAAAAAGACTATTGTCACCATTCTTTATGTTTTATTGCAGAAAACATGTTTTGGGACTATTTTACATCAAATGGAGCAAGAATCGGATCAATCGGATCAGTGACGCTCATCGACTAAGTCTCTGTTACGGCCCATATTGCCTAATACGGACCGAGCTTAATACAGACCAGAAGATAGAGTGATAAGCATTAAAACCCTTAGCGACAAGGTCTCAATATGGACCGTATCACCTAATACGGACCATAACCGAATGCGCCTGTTGGGCATTAACTGCCGATAGTTGTATCCAAATCAGTTCCTTAGCCCCTACTCAAACTCCAGACGTCTCTCCACTCCTATATAAGGCCCCTGGGCAGAAGAAGAAGACATATTTATAATTAGGGTTAGATTTAATTAAAGAGAGAAGAGATGAGTGATTGTAACTATGCCGTTATGCGGCTAAGTTCATTTTCTTAGGGCTAGGCAGTAAACCTTGTTACTCTTGATGTTTCGATATATATATATATTTTTCTGTTGATTATAAATTTCTTGTTATTTAATCGAAATACTTTTGTGATTTATTATCTCTTCATCTAACTTCGATTATCTAGTTTAATCCGTTAGGGTAGTGACAGTGCTTTAATAGTAAGAGAAATTATTTGTACGAATTAGCCTCGTTGAGATCTATTAGGTTTATAGGTTTATGTGAAGACAATCTTAGCGGGGAAACCATAAATCAGAACAACAAAATGCGAACCAAGTTCTATCATTTGCGTAAGGAAAATCGCAGTGATCTATGTAGTAACTTGTGTATTTAAGAGATCAGTCATTTGCGTAAGATAACTCGCAGTGTCCTATGTAGAATCTCGATGAAAGATCTGTCATTCTTGCGTAACATAACTCGCAGTGACCTATGTGGTGTCTTTCATAAAAACAACAATAAGAAATCAGACCCGACAGGAATATATTATCCAAGCGGATTGAGTAGCAATAGTGTGCCGAAACCCTAGGAATTTTCATCTCTATATTTATTTTAATTATTTTTAATTGCTTCCTAATTTACATTGATCACAACAACAACTCTCAATTTTCAAATTTCGTCTAGCCTTTCGAAAGATTGTGATTCGATCGCTCAAAACTCTGAACCAATATTTCCTGTGGATCGACCTCCAATATACTACTCGATAGGATTGTGCGCTTGCAGTCCGAACCGATAGCGTTTTCGAGTTTATAAATATTAAAAGAAACATCGCTCTCTTTTGAGTGATCAATCTTCTGATCAACCACAGGATTACGTCTTGAGTTCCTCTCCAGTTTAAGAAGTCCCATAGAATAGTACAGGCAGATCTTAACTGTCCATTTTCAGTTCTCATGGTTAAAGATTGCTTCCAGTGACTAAACTTATAAACCAGTATCTGGGTTGGGTATTGGTGACTGTTGATTTAGACTTCCCGATAGGCAATGAATGATTTAGATTAGTGTGGAATATGGAGAAGAACAGAACGTAGAGTGGAAGAGAAATTGAATCTGCACCAGCAGGTGAACACTGAAATGAATGCTAGTCTCAAAATTAGTTTATGGGCAAAAAAGCGAACGCGTATCCTCTATATTGACTCAAAAGGGAATCTTAGAAAAAAATTTTAGTTAATAAATCTGGACCGTCCAATTTTAAACGGAATTAATTTGAATCTCCTTAAAACATAGGGGGTCATTTAATATTAGTGTAGGATCTAATTTGTACAAATTTTAAAACATATCGGATGATCGAGATGCATTAACTCAAAAGATTCCCTTTTGAGTTAATGCAGAGGATATGAATTCCAGAAATGCGGAGTTTAGAGAGAGTCCATACTCCATATCCATTCGGCCAACTTGGAATTCAGATCCAACGCGGTATCAAACTGTGTAGAATGAGATTCGAGTCATATATTTTATTCTGACACGAATCTACAAGCGGAAATATTCTACGTAATCTCACTCAGACACTCACTCGCCAACTTAATTGTGAGATTCCGTGGATTTCGAAATCTCATTTATATTATTTTTCAAACGGATTCGGACAATATTTTCTTTAGTTCATAAATTAAAATTTCATTGCATGTAAAAGTTGAGCAAAAAATTAGTTAGACTAAAATAATTTTTAATTTCATACGGAAAATACTACTTCTGATCATTAATTTGTTCATTAACTTGATGGGAATAATAGTTTTTTTTTTTAAGGTATATTTACAATCAATTATATGTGACAATAGTGACAATTGAATCCTTGGTAGCTTCTACCGCATTTTTTTTAAATACTCTAAAAATATAATAAATCTACCCTCCTATTTGAAAAAATTTCAAAAATAACTTAACCGCTCCACTAAGAGGCGGTCAACTCTCAATACCAAACCACCCCAGTGGAGCGGGTTTGGTTTTGCCTATAAATAAAGGAGTAGCTCTTCCGTTTTTTACCCACCTCATTCTCAATTTTCACACTCTCTCTCTCTTATCTTTTTCTCTCTTTCCCAAGCAATTTGCTCCAGTTTTGCATGTAAATCTCTCAAGTTTTTTTTATTTAAATTTTTAGTCCAAATTATTTCGAAATTGTTAGGAATTAATATAAATTATTAGGAATTGTTTAGAAATTGTCCAAAATTGTTTAAAATTAATATAAATTGTCCAAAATTATTTAGAAAATGTTCAAAATTGTTTCCAATTAATATAAATTGTTAGAAATTGTTTAGAAATTGTCCAAAATTGTTTACAATTAAAATAAATTGTCCAAAATTGTTTAAAAATTGTTAGAAATTATTTAGAATTAATATAAATTGTCCAAAATTGTTTAGAAATTGTTAGAAATTGTTTGGAATTAATATAAATTGTCCAAAATTATTTAGAAATTGTCCAAAATTGTTTAGAAAATTTCCAAAATTGTTTCCAATTAAAATAAATTGTCCAAAATTATCCAAAATTGTTTAGAATTAAAATAAATTGTCCAAAATTGTTACAAATTGAAAAAATATGTTACAAATGTAGTAACTTGATATTTTCAAATGTAGTATGGCCAGACATAGTCGGGACGATCACGAGATACGATGGAGACCGGAGAGAGTTATAACAAATAAAATTATAATAAACTTATAACAAATTATAAAACATTACAACAAATAAAATTATAACCTTAAATTATAAAACATTACACAACAAATTATATAATACATCGTTTGAACAAATTTATAAAACAACATAACATATATAAAACATCTTATAACAAAATTTTTAACATAAATATAGTAATACAACATTATTTAAAAAAATAAAACCGCCCCACTGGGGGGCGGTTTAGTCTAGAGCTGACCGCCCCACTGAGGGGCGGTTTGGTATTGAGAGCTGACCTCCCCTCAGTGGGGCGGTTAGGTTATTTTTGAATTTTTTTCAAGTAGGAGAGTAAATTTGCTATTTTTTTAGGGTATTAAAAAAAGCGGTAGCTTCTATCAAGTATTTATAAAAAAAGGAAGAATTGAAGAAAATGTTCATCATAGTCTCATAGATAAAAACTAAAACTACAGATGCTTATTGTTATTTAGGTACGGTGTATCAAGTTGGTGCAATTAAAAACTCTTTTAATTATTGATCAAATAAGTATAAATGTAATATTTTTTTTTTCAGATCAGTTGATAAATTATGAATCTATCTTTTAAACTGCACCAAAATTTTTACATGGTCTATCTAAGTCAGAATAATGCCTCTATAATTTATTTATTTTATGTATATTAGAAACGTATTGTGTCAGTCTGTTAGCTGTATAAAGTGATAATATAATCGTTCCTATTTTTCTAGTATCAAATTTAATTTAGTATGTTCATAAAATCATAATTACAAAACCGTGTTGCGAAATTATTAAATTTGGATTAGTTCATTATTCACTTTTACTAACGAGTTGGTTTTGATTAAACAACTATTGAATTTTATGGTACTTGAAGTAAAATTATTCAAACTATATATTTATTGTATAAATTAAAGTACAAGGCTATATTATCACTACAAAGAATATTACTCGCTTAGTTCGTATCGTCGTGTTTAGCTGCTACTTAAGTTTAAGAATGATTAAATTATTTTCTCCATATTACCACACTTATGTTTTTATATCTTATTTGACACGAATATTAAAGAATTCTGTGCATTCTATCTCAAATCAAATTTGTCTAAATTCTGATTAGACGGTCCAGATTCAAACTCAAAATTTGAGCTACTATAGGGGATCAGAGACATATGATTAAGCCTCATTTATATATAATTGGACACATTGCTTATGCATAGTTGCTACTTAAATTTGACGAGAATTAAATTGCTTATTCTTACTCATATTTTATGAAAAATATCTCGTTTAAAATTTGAAATATAAATTAAATTAATTCGTCTGAAGAAGTAAGATGTTAAAAAATAAATCTTTGTTTATGATAGTGAATTCTAAAATCAGAGTAAGTGTGAAATATTTACTCCAAATTATACTGCAATTTTTATTGTAGAGCCAGTTAGTATAACATCATTGTCATTTCAATCTATATAACACCAACTTCAAAGCCTATCGAATCGACTTCAAACTAAGAATCTAAATCGTTCAAATACGATCTACTTCATTAGTTATGTGTTTACATGTAAAATTTATAATTTTTCAAATTTATTTAGTATCAAGTCAAGCGATCAAATGTGAGACTTATTAATTAATTTTATTATATTAATTTTTAATATTTTTAACCGTTTGACATGTAAACGTATCACTCATACAGTAAATCAGTTTAGTTGAATTTGTTGTTTAAAATCTATTCGTATAAATTTTAAAATTAATGTAATACCGTACTAGCCGGACTACTTATTCAACCTTACTCTCAATTTTACTCCACGTTTTGGAGTAAAGGGTTTTCAAAGTTATTTACTTATCATCAAGTTATATTTCATTGTTCAATACTTCTGGTCTACTTTTCAAATACTGCTAGAATAATAAGGAGAGATAGGATGAATTTAATAAACAATTTTTCAACGAACGAACAGAAAAAGAAACACGGAGAGGACCTTGTACTCTGTCGCTTTTCTTTCCTTCTTCCCCAAACAAAAACGATTACAGAATAAGAGCCTTCAATCCGTGTAAAGCCTGTTTACACAAACTTCTATAAATCCGAAGGTAAGAATTTTTTTTTTTTCATTTGCGCGACCTATTCAAACAACCAGTTGCTGTTTGAACTCTAATTTTGACTCTGGACAATTTATTTTGGGTAGTTTCTACGGTTCCCATTTCCGACCTTGTTTTACTGATTTGTTCCAGCCATGTGCAATTTCTTGTTTCTGTATTCAAACTATTGGATATGAGTAGCCCTGATTTACATTTTTTCCCCTTTTGTTTCCTCCAAATGTTTCAGATTTCTATTTTTTTTTCCTTTCAGATCCAAACTTTTACCGTCTCAGATAGATTGGAAAGTTGGATTTTCACATATCTAAATTTTTATCGTACCCCCTTTGCTTTTAAACCTATTATAAACGGTGTATCTTTGTTGGCTATGGCTAGTTCATAATTCCTAACTTTACACACACACACACACAACATTCTACAGCTAGTTTGTTTTCGTATTAGGTTGTCAGATTATATACAATTTCTTTAGTTTTTTTGTTTTGTTTTTAGGGTAACGAATTGTTATTTTTCCGAGCTTGAGCTTGTCTTTGTTTTTGTTCCTTAGAATTTCACATTTCTGAGTAATTTTAAGGGGCTTTTTTCCTGAACTGCTTAGCAATTTGAGGTTATTTTATTTACGTTTTGTGCTTTGAGTATCTTCAAACTGAACCTTTTTTCTTAATATCTTCCTGTATGCTATTTGTAAGATTCTTCATTACATTGTTATCAAATAATAATATATTCTCATGGCTTCATATAAATTCTGAATTGCAGATCATATTGAATGGTCACAGATAAATTACAAATAAATAATTTCTTTCTACATTCATCTGGAATTTCAAAACCCTGAAAATGGCTGATTCTAATACTCGATACTGGTGCCACTTGTGTGAACGGGTTGTCAATACAATGAGGGACCCAGAAATTAAGTGCTCGCTTTGTGATAGTGGCTTTGTGGAGGAGATGAATCCGGGCACTGACATTGAACCTGCTTCAAACCCGAGATCAGAGCAGGCCCTATCTCTCTGGGCTCCTGTCCTTCTTGGCATGACGGGATCTGGTAGTGGTACCCGTACCAACACTAGTACTGGATTTAGGCATTTCAGGACTCAAAATAGAGAATTAGAAGAAGATGATGATTTGGATCGAGAATTTGAAGATTTCATTAGGCGAAGGAGACGTCGGTCAGCTGTTCGGCAGCTACTCCAGATACTGAGAGAAGAATCTGAGACCCGATCCAATCAGGATAGAGAGAGAAACAGAGAACTGGAGAGAGAAAGAACCTCTTTGCTGATCAGTGCCTTCAACCAAGCCATTGCTCTTCAAGGGAATTCAAATTCAAGTTCCAATTCTAGTTCCAGCTTGGATCTTAATCCGAGCTCAAGTTCACTCGAGGATTACTTTATTGGACCCGGATTGGATCTCTTGTTACAACACTTGGCTGAGAATGACCCAAGCAGGTACGGCACGCCACCTGCTAAGAAAGAGGCAGTGGAAGCGTTGCCAAGTGTTAAAATTGAGGAGTTCTCTTTGGCTTGTTCAGTTTGTTTAGATGAGTTTGAAATTGGGTCAGAGGCAAAATTGATGCCATGTAAGCACAAGTTTCATGGCAAGTGCATCGTGCCATGGCTTGATTTGCATAGTTCCTGTCCTGTTTGCCGGTTTGAGTTACCGGCAAATGAGTCGAAGGATTCCAATGGAGAATCCAGTGGAAGTGGAGCAAGGGATGGCTATGAAAGCAGTGATGCTGATGGTAATGAGGATAGCGGAAATACAGCAAATGGTGGGGTCGGTGAAAATGGTGGTAATAATGACAATAATAATAGGTGGTGGGTTCTTATGCAGTGGCCATTTAATAGTCTCTTCTCTATGTCAGGATCTCGCAATAATGGCGACTCTTCATCTGGCAATGGAGGTAATGCAAATTCTGATGAGAATTGAGGTGGAAAAAAAAAAGTATTGTGCATAATCATTCTTTGTTTCTTTCTGAAATATCTTCTCTTTCATTATCTGCATTTGTGTTCCTTTTCTGTATCACTACTGTTGTGTTTATCTTTGTCAATACCAAATTTATGAGCCCCTGTTAGGGCTTTTTTGTGAATTAAACTAATGCGATATTGTACATAAGATCTTGTGTTTTGGTGAATTGAATTGTGCATTCTTATTTGTGTTTTTTATATGATGACTATCTTTTACAGTGTGGTAGCAACAAATTCACTTTAGAAGATGGAAGTTGACTTCTTTGTTTCGTGATTCTGTAATTGAAATTGTTTAGAGAGAATAACTGTCACCGGTTATTTTTACGATAAGGTATGTTTGTTTTGGTATCAACAATAAATTGAGAGACGAGAGTATAATTTAATGAGAAAGGGTTCAAATAATCTCCGTTTTTTTGTACATTCATCGTGCCTTCATTTTTTAATAACAAAAATGCTAGAATTTGCATGCCAATTTAAAACTGTTAGATGTGATTTATATTATTCTCTATATGCACCCAAATGCTATTACTTTTCAAATTTGTTTTATATGAATCAATAAGTTAAGAAATTAACGTCTTGAAATTATCCATTATCCATATCATTATATCACTGTATTTTTGCAAACTGATGATAATAATATAAAACAAAAATTTGAAATGTCATAGTTTTTTACATGTACATTGTGAAAATAATATAGACTATATCTCACAGTTTTATTTTGATATTTAATTTTAAGTTATTAAAGTTTTAAAAATGAAGACAGAAGACATTTAAAACCCTCATCTAATTTAATATTTGGTGCATATTCTGCTCTCAACTAAACGTGCATGTCTCAACTTTTATATAGGGAAGGCTTTTAATCATAGAATAGAAAACTCAAAAATTACAATCATTATTTGACACATTCAGAACCACTGTCCAGCAATTAACTATTTAGTATTCTTTTTGAAAAAAAAAAAACATTTTAGTATTCTTTAGTTGACACAAGTTCTCTACATTAAAACGGCCTATCATCTGGTAATCCTGTGTGTGACAACCTTGTATGTTAGATATACTTCCACACGGAAGAAATCAATCAATTTTGTTACTTCAAAAATTTAAACAAGGAGAACTTAATTAATTTTATTTTAATGATCAGTTTATAAGTTTAAGTTTGTTGAGATATCTCAGTTTTGAACCTAACAACATAGTTGAACATGAATGCAAAGATGCACAATTAAATTATCATGATAGGAGATGCTGGCATTTCATATCCAGGGACAGCATGATGCCTAAATTGACACCATACCTTCCCTGCTGCTTACTTTTCAGGTAAAGCAAACCTGATATTCAGCAATAATTTTCATCTATTTATTTTGATGAAATTGTCAAGTGTCAAGGTCGTATTTTCAAAATGATTGTATCCTTTGCCTAAAGCACAAGATAGGTAGATAGATCATAAATGGATATATTGAGTGACCGGTTTGGGTTGATTTCAATTATCAGGTTTGACTAAGGCACCCGGGCTGAACAAATTATTTGAATCAAAAATGTTTTTGTTAAGCTAAGACCTTGAGGAAATAAAAAAAATATCTCCTCCAAAATAGAAGAAATAAACCCTCAAAATAGGACATAAAGGGAAAAATAAGAATCAAAACGTGGAACCTGCAAAAAGTAATTTCAATTCCAAGTTAGTTGCTCCCAGAATCACTAAAAGCTAAACTACCAGCTAAAACAACTGATTTAAGTTCCTATTCCCCTGGAATAAAACTTTTGAAAAGCTAGCAGATGAGAGTGAACATAGAAGAAGTATATTGCTATAAACTAACCTTGACAACCGCAGAAATTAAGATTTCAATTCTGGGTATTAGATCCAAATCAGGAATGGCTTCCTTCAGGTGCTTTCACCACTGGTTATAAACTATATGCTAGGGGTTATTCTCTATTTTAATTCTTTTAGCTGATAATCATCCATGGTTATCACATCTCTTTTAACTCTTTCCATTAATGTGAATTAATTGCACAAAAATTAGCCCATCCTGAAGGACATGTCTTCCTAATTTCTTCATTTTATTTCTTCTTATTGAAGGAGGGACTATCTAATAATGAAAAAGTATAACCTGTATCTATTTCAGCATGGCAACAAAACAAAAAAAGAAGTAAGAACTCAGTAGGATTACCCTTGCCATAATTTTTTTCGGAACTGTCTGAAAATGCAAAGAAAGAGTATTTCATAAAAGATGAAAACAATTACAATGCTAGTGAAACAAACACACACACACTGGATGTACCCTGTAATGAGGGAAGAAAACTTCAAGCTCTGTAAAAGGTTCCAGAGTAATTGACCAGGCTTGCACTAAAAATAAAAGGTAATTTGTTTTATGACATGTTGATGATATAATGTACTTGATATGCGGTAAGACGTAAATGAGAAGGTCAAGGAGATGTTGATCATTTCCTTTCTTTTAAGGCGTATTTAACAGTAGCTGTCGCCTATCAAATGATCGATCGCCGCAATAGTTTAGTACTCTCAGAGAATATGTTCTCTAATAGCCACTAAAGGGTGAGAGGAATTTTCCTCCCCTCAAGCTAGGAATATCTAAAAACAAGAATCAATAAAATTCTCACAATTTGAATGAAAAAAATATGATTATTTTTAGATGCTGTGAACACTTCTTGGAGGAATATATGCCTCAAAGAGTTTGAATTGGAGAATATGTGTTCAAAATTAGATGGTGGCGTTTTTTTTTTTGGGTCAAAAAAGCTTCTGGGGCGTTTTTTAATTGGTTTATTTTAGTCTTATGAAATTGATTCTATACTAAGCATAGGTCGGATCTTAGATAGTTAAAGGAGATGGTTGGCTGGCTCAAATGAATGTCCTTTTTGTGAAGCATGAGAGAATATAGATGAAAAAGACAAAATGTATGAAATATGAGAAGATATTTATTGATTAAATTTTGTTTATTTTGTTAATTTATTGCAGAATCTGGCTGCAAATCAAAATGAAAGGTCAATAAGAAGATATAAAATAAGCGGCATTTTAGATAAGTATTTTGCAATGTGTTTCTCTGTATATATATAGAGAGAGAGAGAGATAGACTGGTGAGTTGTTCACTCCATATTTTCATTTTGAAAATTCAAACAACCGATCCGAACCGCTCAACATGTTCTAAATATTGAAATGTGTTTGGAGACTAAATTTTACATTTTTTGGAATTTTTTTTACTATTTATTAAGTCACTTTGAAAATCGCTGATGTGAACAGTAAAAAACAGCAAAAATTTCTGGACCACCGGATTAGCGATTTTCAAAGTGGCTTAATAAATAGTAAAAAAATTCCAAAAAATGTAAAATTTAGTCTCCAAGCACATTTCAATATTTAGAACATATTGAGCAGTTCGGATCAGTTGTTTGAATTTTCAAAATGAAAATATGACGTGAAGTAAAATAACGTTTTACTTCACAACTCACCATAGTCTATCTATATATATATATATATTTTGTAATGTAACAAGAGTAGGTATTCAGATATTTTCCCAATTCAAAAATGTAGAGGGGCACAATTTTTTTTTCACGTTCATTTTACCTACTAAAATATTAAACAATCCTAAAAAGTTAAGCTAAAATATAAAAAAAAAGAGCTTAAAGAGAATAACAAATTTTGTTTTAAAATAGTTCACGCGTACCAAATATATAGATTTATCTTCAATGAGATGTGAAGATTAAGTGCATCAATGTTGTTTTCGCTGTACGTATGAGATTTAGGGGAGGTGAATGATTGTCTTTATCAAAATTTGAACCTTATTTTTTTTAATTAATTTACAATTTGAGGTAGAAAAAAATAACAACGAAAGCAAGTCTTCATGCACAAATTAATAAAGTTCGCAAATAAAAACAAAAAAAGTAATAATATGTAAAATTTAGATAGATACAAAATCACTGTTTTTGTAACACCGAAAAATAGTGATTTGTACCCTATCTTAAAAACAAATGTTAAAATATTTCAAAAAATATAAAATTTGGTCTCCAAGTATATTTTAATATGAATATTATGTTGAGAGGTTCAAATCGACAGTTAGAACTTTGAAAACAGAAATATAGAATATGAGACACAACGAAGCATAAAAGACATGAGACATTTGAACCCTCATCATAAAGAACTAAGAACATGCAATTTTTTTAACAAATTTAGCTAGGCTAACAATGTCGGATGACCAGTTTTGCAATCGGCCATGATAGAACAAGAAAAATCTCTAAAAAAATGTACACAATTAATCAATTAAGCACTCAACCTAACACTCACCGAACAGCTTTTATACTTGCGAGTACGGTGAATTTGAGGCTAAACTCACATATGGCTATGTAAAGCTAAGGACTCAAGTAATCATATTTCTTTTCAAAATGATTTTAGAAAGACTAAGATTAGAAAGGTTTCAAGCTGTTTTGAACGTTAAAATGATATCCTATTTATTTGAGAGGACAATCAGCATGGTAAATTCATACATTGTTATAACTATTTCATATATCATTATAAATTTATAGCTGTTAGTAAAAAACATGGTCAATGTTTTAGAATTGATTACTCCAACGGTTTGTTCATACCGTTCTAATAGTTTACATAAATTTCAAAGCTAGCCATTGAAATTGTAAGAAAAATAATCGTTATGTCTGAAATTTGACTATTTAAATTAATAGATTGTTGGATGTGTTGATTATCCTAAAATAAACCGTTACTAACTCTGGATTTCAGAGACATAAATGTTGTAACTTTTTAATAAAACAATTGGCCTATTGAAAAATCGTAGGCATAGGACTGCACTTTTGATTTATTCGTTGCTAGCTGTGTTAGCAAATTGTTGGCTAGTTTAAATAACTGTTGTCACAATATTGTGTTAGACTAACCGTTATAACTATTTTTGTAGTACAAAATAAATCGTTATTAAATATATGCAAATTCATGGTTTTGATCAAGTCCTTGAACAAACCTTTGTAATGGTTTGTGTAGTACAAAATAAACTATTTGTTAATATTTAGGCAAAACTCTTGTTTTTGACCAAGTGTTTTGCATAGGGGTGTAAACGGATACGGATATCCGCTCCGAATCCTCATATAATCCGTATCCGGATTTAAACGGATACGGATATCGCGGATACGGATACGGATAATTATCAATTACCCACAGAAGATGCGGATACGGATACGGATATGTTTTGAATTTTGATATCCGTTTACTATCCGTATCCGTATCCGTATCCGTATCATGTGAGGTTTTAAATTATTTTGCCTTCAAGGGGATTTGAACCCATGTCATGTGAGGTGAAAGTCTAAGCAACCAAGGTACAAACTACTACACCACACTATCAATAGAATGAATATCTATATCTCCCATTCTTTCTAACATTAATATCTCCATCACCTTACAACTATTCATTTATTTTTATATTTAAATTTTATTAATTATTAATTATATCTTAAAGTTCATATAACTCAATATCCGACAATTATCCGTTCTATATTCGTATTCGAATCCGTATCCGTAAATTATCCGCTCCGTATCCGTATCCGTTTAAGGCGGATATGGTTTTAAATTTTGATATCCGTTTACTATCCGTATCCGTATCCGTATCCGTATCCGTTCATTGAAAGACGGATACGGATTTGGTATTAACATTATCCGCTCCGAATCCGCTCCGTTTACACCCCTAGTTTTGCAAGGCTGTTGTAATTGTTTTTTTATTTTAAGGTTAGACGGCTTGTTGCCGCTAACAAATGGATTAATTAAGAAAAAAGTATTTACAAAGTATAAATGCTAGACTCCTCTAACCTCATCCTATACAAGTTGTAATTGTTTCTGTAGTACAAAATAATATGTTAGTAATAAAAAATTTATTTTCACCAAGTCCTTGAGCTTTCGGAATTGTTTTTTACTTTTAGTAATTAATTCACCGTCTATAAGTTTCTAAGACTTGCTAAAAATGGGGGAAGATTCACTTTTTTAAATAAATTTTGAAGTTATATCTCTTATAAAATCAATTTTCACTCACTTAAAAGGATAGAACAGTTTTTTATTCTAGTACAAATTTAGATGGATCTTTAACTACTCGATTTTCTAAATAAATACTATTAAAAAATGTGAGACTAATACGATATTATCTTGAAATTGTTAAATTAATATTTGTTTAGAAGAACAGATGTAACTAACGGAAAAAGGAAATAAAAATAAAAAAATAAAAAATAAAAAGAACAGAGAGAAAAAACTGTTCTATTAAAAGTACAGATTCTCCCTTTAATGGTGCTGCTTTAGATAAGGTGAAGATATGGCCTGTCAAGTTGCTAATTTGAAGTCTCAAATTGCAAAATGATAGAGACACATTGGTAATTGTTTTTAAAGAAGAGAAACATTAGCAATTTCCGTGTCAATTTCTCTAAAAAAACACACATCAAACCTGATCTACACATTGCTAGGTGCAGTCTTAATCAAGAGCAATGCACGAATAGATGGAAGAAAAGTTTAAGATATATTCCCCGGACTAAACTTTTGATGAAAGGGGAAAAATTCGATCAAGTTGTAACACAGTGCATTTGATTATTCTCTCAAATGGGCCCCGCTAGTGTCGACACTTTGCATATGAGCAAAATTGAGGGAATATATTAAAAGGTAGCTTCTGATTTTTGAACTGGGTTAAAACTTGGTGCCAATAAGAAATATAAGATTGTAGATTGTATCCACAATTTCAATCTCGGTCTATTTGTTTTTGAATACGAAGGTTAGAGTGAACAGCTTTTTACAATACTGCTTTTAAAAAAGAATAAAAATGCAATACAAATTGGTTCAACTTTTTTTATTAAAATGGAGGTCAATTGACTTTAATTCATATAGCGTAGATCTGCCCATAGTTATTAGAGCATTGTTCAAACTCAAACATGAAGCAACCACAATGGCCTACCGAATGAGTAGCACAAACAGGCACCATAAGACAGCCATGGTACCGGTACCATAGAATACAATTGCAACAGAACGAAAAAAAAAAAAAAACAGAAAGACATGAGATGAATTTTAATGGAACTGTTCACCGAATTCAGATCCAACACGGTACCAGACCGTGCAGAATGAGATACGAGTAAGGCTGCTCATGAGCCGAGTTAAGTCCGAGTCGATGACAACTTGGATTCAACTCGCGAACTCATGAGCCGAGTTGCTAATTCAGTTCCGAGTCAAAAACTCCAATTTGGAATCAACTCGCGAGCAACTCGAGTCGAAGCGAGTCAACCTGCGACTCATAATATAGTACATAGTAAGACAATCTAATTTAATTCTAACAAAAAAATATTACATAGTTTACTAAAATAATACACAATTAAAGACAATACATAATGAGACAATGACCAATACATAATTAAAAATTACAAAAATACCAAAATAGTACATAATTAAAAATTACCAAACAGATAAAGTCTAACAAAATAATACAAAGTCTAATAAATTAACAAAACAAAAGAAATAATGCATAATTTATCAAATTACCAAATATTGTGAGAAACATGTATAAGGTTTGGGGACAAATTAGGAATATATGGATTAGGGTTTAGTGTGAGTCCAACTGAGTTGATTCCGAACTGAGTTGGAGGTAACTTGGATTCGACTCATAAATCAACCGAGTCAGTTAACTCGAGTCAGTTTCAGCTCGAGTTATTAGCGAGTTGAATCCGAATTGATTCCGAACTGAATTTCGAGTCATGAACTTTTTGTGCACCCCTAGATACGAGTCATCTATTTTATTCTGACACGAATCTCAAAACGGATCCCCTATATTTCAAATAGGTTCCGAAGTGATTTTAGCTCAGCTAGAAGTATTCTATGCCGTACAGTACTGCAACCCATACGTAACAAACTAGTCAGATAAAAAGGTATACTTCAATCATATACCCCTAAAAAGATGGTCAGAGAGAGCGGTCCTATGGGTCCCACGCTCTTTCAAATGGGTCGACATGAATAAGTACCAATCTTAACAAAGGAGATTAACCGGAATTTATTCCGAACTCCCCAAGATTCTTCCTTTGAGCAAAACTAGGGTGTCATGTGTTCACCAAGAGAGATTGGTGAGCACACCTCCAAAAATTATCGATTGACTTCGAACTACGAATTCAAACTGTTAAAATTCATGTACTTCGTAAGTGATGCATGTACATACAAAATTTTAAAGTTTCAAATTCACTTAGTACATGATCAAGCGGTCAAAACAATGATGAAAAATGAATATATAAAACAATTTAAAAAATAACTTATAAAATGTTCATTGTTTTGACCGCTTGATTATGTACTAAATGAATTCGAAACTTTAAAATTTTTGCATGTACTTGCATCACTCAAGAAATACATGAATTTCAACGGTTTGGATTCGTAGTTCGAAGTCAATCCGATAGCCTTTTGGAGGTGTGCTCACCAATCCCTCTCGGTGAGCACATCACACCCTAGTTTTGCTCTATTCCTTTTGCTTTAAGATGGGTAAGGATATTGACGGAGTTATTTTGGCTTCACGCAGTGCATGATTAATAGAGACAATGAAAAAGTATATTTATTAGTGCGCTGCATGAAGACAAACCAACTCTGTCAATATCGTTAACCTTTAATAAGATGGTAGAAAGTTGAGCACGAATTTATTTAAGTGTAGTATAGATTAGGTTTCCAGTATAAGCATGGCTGCCCCCTGGCACGAATGAATAATCAGTGGACAATAAAAGGGTTCCTTTATTTTCTTAATTCAAAAATTATGCACCGTACACCATGCATTAGTGAATCAAAGTTGGGTAGATTTAAAAATTAACGGGATGCTAAGATAATTGTTAGCATTTGCAATTACCACATCCAGATTTTCAATAATTTGCAACACCATAACCACAGCACCATTTTTCTTTCTCTTTGTTGCTCTTTTGGCAAAAACCACATGCACTGTCGATAAATATACAAAAATTAAATAAATGTGAGAACTGAAGCTTGTAGGACCGCAGTGTAGTTAAGAAAGATTAATATCTTTTAATGAGTTAGTCATAAAGATGGTTGCATGGATGTTTTGTTCCATTGATTCCATATTCATCTTTTCTTTTCTTTTTTTAAAAAGATTCCATATTCTGTTTTTCCCTTATAAGGAGCGCTCATAGAGCACTCTCCTTATCAGCAGCACAAGGCGTGCGTTCAGTCTTACAGAAAATCAACCTTACTTCCACAAAAAGGCAACAACGCTTCCACAGAAGAGGTGAGGAGACAAATCCCAAGTTCTAGCAGTTCAAAGGGTTAGCAATTTCAGTAATTGGTAACAAACCTTTACCATACCAGTCTTTCAGTATCAGGATAAGTTTTGCACTAAACGCTTTTCAGCTGATATGCCTGTCCCCATGCAAGCTTAGTTTTCAAATACGGACCAAATAAATAAACCTGACTCAAAGGGGACAAGAAACAACAAGAAAAGTATTTCATAGTTCCTTTACTGATCAATAGTCCTTTATACCAAGACACAATGTAATCTAAGGAAGCTTTTAGTGACATTTTCCTATTAACTGTTCCTTTTCAAGTATCTAGTCAGTACATACTGGTATACCTCTACCTATATCGAACTGTTTCTGGGCCAATTATTTGTATTTAAAGACTATTTACATGTACCTGTGTACAAAACAAGGATCAATAATACAAAGATACCTTGTAAAATGAGAAATACCATGCATGACCTTATAAACGTATAAATAACTCTATTAGACTCAATGGGCCATGAGAATTTTCCTTTGGGTAAACAGGATAATGAGGTACAGGCTTGTGATTCTAATGTTTTTCAAGGTTTATAAGGCATCTACCATTCAAAACACTATAGTCATAAGTTTTTCCCTTCTAATATAGGTGCAGGAAATGTATCATCAAAGTCATGGAGGTGGTGATATATTCTCACCGAGAGGAGCCTTTTCACAAGAAAGACATCTATTTTTACATGGCGGAAATGCGCATGCTGACTCAGGCCTTGTTCTTTCCACTGATGCAAAACCTAGATTAAAATGGACCCCTGAGTTGCACCAACGGTTTATCGAAGCCGTCCACCAATTGGGCGGAGCTGAAAGTAAGTTCAGATTAATTTTCAAATTTCTAAAATTTACTTTATTCCTTGAACCTCTTCAGATATTGCGTGCCACAATTTACTGTATTGAATACAAATAATTGTATAGTAGGAACATGCTAATGAGAAATGGGACAAACTGACCATGAGTTTCCATGTCAAATGTTGTAATCCTAAGCTAAGGCTTACTTTAATTTTAGTTTAATCTGGCTTCAACGAAATGACCTCACAACGAATCAGAATAGTCAAGATTGAACAAAACATTCAGTTTTTTTATCTCAGGTCTTAGTAAAGTATATATTAAGTGTAATTTGCAACTTAATTTCATTGATCCTTATGTTACTTCAAAATTTTCAATTCACAGAAGCTACTCCAAAGACAGTCATGAGGCTCATGGGAATACCAGGATTGACCCTGTACCATCTAAAAAGCCATCTTCAGGTGCCAATAATTTTCAAGTATTAAAAAAAATTACAAACCAAGCTATTCTTTAATTTTCTCATCCAACATACGCTAAATTACTCTGTTGCTTTGTGGCTTCTAGAAGTACAGGCTAAGCAAGAATCTTCAAGCTCAAACAAATAACGGGCCAACTAAAAGTGGTACATTACATAAATCAAGACATTATAAATAAACTTTATTCATATATTACCATGTATTATAGTTGGAGAGGTTATTTGACCAAATTCATGTTGAAATATTTACAGCTATGCCATGTGTAATACCGGCTGATAAAGCACCCCTTATGAGTGCACCCACAATAAGCAATAGCAATGTTCCACCGCAGTCAGAGAGGTATGCATCAAAAACTAATGAAACAGTTGTAGGAATGAAATGTAGTGTTATTTAACTTGCTGTTTGTTTGAACCTGTAGAACAATACAAATAAGTGAAGCTCTCCAAATGCAAATTGAAGTGCAGAGACAGCTAAATGAGCAACTTGAGGTAGACACACTCTTGACAAAATGTACGAGTACAGTATGGTACCACCCAGCCCTCTGAACTGAAAAAGAATTTGCAACTTATATTTAGGTACAGAGGCACCTCCAACTCAGAATAGAAGCCCAAGGGAAGTACCTCCAAACTGTCTTGGAGAAAGCACAAGAAACACTAGGGAAACAGAACACGGGCCCAACATGTCAGGACGATGCAAAAACGAACACCTCTGACCTGGGGTCCCAAGTGTCGACTGAATGCTTCACCAACAGATTCCAAGATTGTTCCATGGAAAGCAGCCTGACCACATGTGAAGAATTTGGGAAAGTTAATTACAATTCCAATTTAAATTTGAAATTTGAGGACAGTGCACCACCAGGCTATTACAATCCTTCACGAAAGGAAAAGGATAGAGATGTGAATAGTAATTTTGGCCTTGCGAATACAGGAACTAAGTTAGATTTGAACACTCATGAAGAGAATGAGAATACTGATTCGAGTTGTCGGCACTTTGATTTGAACGGTTTAAGCTGGAATTGAAAAGATTTCAAAAAATTTCTTTAAGCATGTATTATACTTATAAATTATAATATATAAGCTGAGTGCCTATGTGAGGCTTTGATGTACATGAAGAGGAGAAATGAATAAAGTAGAATTTTATTATTAATTGAAGAAGTGCAGTATCACTTGCACTCTGATCAGATCCAAAGCATTCACTCTTTCAATTCAATTGAATAGAATTGGTTTGGAACTGAATTACCTTGATCCGAAAGAATATAATAGTGAAAAGAATTCGTTATGCAAACAGTTCCAAATATCCAATAAATTCTCTTACTTTACCTATGGTACCATTGCAGCCCTAGTTAGGGTTTGCTAACAGAAATGAGGAAAGAACAATAGAAGGGAAAAAAATTAAACAACATGGAAGTGATGAAATGGGAGTAAGAGAAGCAATACCTAGTTGGAGCAAAGAAAGGGGGCAGCCAGCCATTTCACAGGCCAAATTCAAAATTTTGCTACAACCTTGGCATGATTTCACAAGCACCATTTTTCACTGCCAAATTGCAGTAACTCTTTCCTTCTCCTGTCCGTCTCTGCATTGCTGATCAGCCCAATCGCTTGAAAGTGAATTTGATCTCATGTTCAAGGGTAACTGATATTCTTCTGATCAGAGCCTTCACTAATTCTCTTTCAGTTTTGTACTGTTATGGTGTCACCTGTTTAACACCCGATGGATTCAGTATGAAGCTGCACACATCCAAGAAAGATATGTTCCAACTGGTGGGCTGGTTGAGGGGGAGGTATTTTTTCATGTTCAAGGGTTAGTGATTTTCTTCTGATCAGAGCCTTCACTAGTTCTCTTTCAGTTTGGTACTGTTATGGTGTCACCTGTTTAACTCCCGACAGATTCAGTATGAAGCTGCACACATCCAAGAAAGATATGAAGTTCCAACTGGTGGGCTGGTGGAGGGGGACAATTTTTACCATTTTTTTATGGCACCTCCCACCAGCTACTTTCTGGTTAATTGGAATCTAAGTTTACATCTTCTATTTTGGACTTCTAACGGTTGATGAAATAATTGTATTTATTTTAGGTATCAATGAAGGGGGCTTTATTCACCTTTTTGACAAATTCTAGAGCTCTCAGACTTCACCTTCTGTAAACCTTCACTGTTTAAAAAAAAAAAGTGAAGCAAAGTAAAATAAATGCACCAAAAAGCACAAAGCTTGCCAGAAAACCAGTGAGAAATAATATAAACTTTTCAAACCATCAAAAGCAATACATAAGAAAAGCTAAAACAACTGCCTGGCATGTTAAAAAGAATATAAATCATCTGAATAATTAACACCAAAGTGCATCAATGATTTCCTTTATAGACAATTAAACAATTAGCTCATAAGAAACACAATCCGCAGCTGCCAAAATTTTAGAGCTACAAGGTGATGATTCAGGCTAAAAGTACAAAATAAATCCAACTATGCAATCCACATGCTCCAGTGCACTACATCTAGTATTATCAATCTAATAGAAAATCTTTTGTTTTATGTAACTAAAGTTTAATTTATCAGGTAGATGATCCTCTGAAATGAAATCAGTATACTCATTTTGATCAACCAAAATGAAAGCAAGATGAATCAAAGAAAAAATTATGATAATTAGAATAAACAAGAGGTCTGAGTATGCTGCTTTATATCTGATGAGTACACTTATTATTCCATAAAGAACAAAAACATATACCCCCTTATTTTATCACTAAATATAACCTTTCAAAAACTATATTACTGGGTAATAATATAACATAAACTGGTACCAACAAACTCTATCTATCTACTTTTTAACTCGCCGAACCTTGCGTGGGCCCCACACCTCCATGCGTCCTTTGGGGCACCCACAAGGGGACCTAAAAATTAACACGGTGCGGCCATTCAAAGGCGCCATCTTTCTTAGCTCAGCCTCAAGCTCCTTGTGATCAGTGCTGAGCTCAACAGTGTGGGCCTCGATCAATTCCCTCGGCAACGGCTTTAAATGCTTCACGCACTCCTCTGTCTCTAGCTGTATGTCGAATTCCACAGCTTTGCGCAATCCTCTGCAATTTGGGTTCCCACATTTTCTCACTTGCTGAGTTACGAATCCCCACAACAGAATTGTTAATACAAAAGTCACGGTCAAGCCTATCAAGTAGGGTTTTGAGACGAATCTGAGGAAGTAATATGATTTGTTGAGGATAAGGGTAAGGTAGGGAAGGGTCAAGAAGGCGAGGGCAGAGAGAACTAATAGGAGGAGCAAGGCGTCAATTGCAGCAAACGGAGAGTGTTCGCAGAAGGGGTGCGACAGAGGATTCCAGAAGCTTCTGGAAGAGATCCGGCGGGACCGGGAGGAGGGGCGCTGCTGATCCGGCGAAGGGGAGGAGGGTTTCCGGCGGTGTTGCTCGAAGGCACGAAGGAATTCGATCAGACTCCTACAATCGGCCATCGGATTGAAACAAGCGAATTCGATCAAATCGAATTGGATTGGACTTGATGCAATTGGCGGGGTAGATTGATCGGAGATCTAACCGATTGGGGAATTTGTTTGGCTTCTATCTGGTTGCTTCAGGGGTTGAGAGAGAGATTGGGATCACATTCAGTGACGTATGGAGAAGAGAAAGCGGCGAATTACTGGGCTAGAGGTGGAAATGGAAATAGAAGAGGGAAAATAAGGAAATGGAAAAGACGAAAGTCAACTGAAGGAAACCGGGAAACTACGGAAAATATGTTGCTGCAGACATTTTTCAGTTGAAATTTGTGAGCCGGGTCATCGTTGAAATAAATCACGGCAAAATAAACCCACATGTATACCCCCGACACACGAGAAACCGAGGTTTTATGCAGGGAAACCGTAGATGTTAAGGTAAGTTTTGACGCGCTAGTTAATAATAGCAATCGAACTCGAGAAATTTCTAGTAATTTACGTATATGACGTGGAGATCGATTATTGGAGGAAATTTATCCTGATCAGATGAACAGATATCCACGTAGAAAATATGTCGAAAGTAGTAAAGAGAAAAGTGGAATTAAATAATCACTTGTGGGGTAAGGAGCAGACCATTAATCGGCTTGGCACGGGATCTCGTTGATTTCATTGATTCGATATGAGAGATGAAATGATGGCAAGACTCGAGAAAAAAAAAAAATGTTCCCGTGGCAAAAAGAAAAGAAAAAAGAAAAAATATCCATGGCACTTTGCTGCACCCTCGGACAACCTGATAAATGATTAACATTATCGACATTTCTTTTGTTGAGGATCCGGAGCAAAAGCATACACCTATGCTTTCATACCAGACAATATGTTTGCTATTAAATTCTACAATATCGTTCCTCATTCTATATGTATATTCTCCTACTTATAAATTTTATGTAAACGTACGTAAAGTTTGCTAATGTGTTTCTATATGTATATTCTCCTACTTATAAATTTTATGTAAACGTACGTAAAATTTGCTAATGTGTTTCTATTAACATTTCAAAATATGCTATTCTTGTTGGATGATGATCGACATGGGAGTAGAAATACTACGCAGGACTGCGGCTGTCCGAAGAACGAATAAAACGTTGAAGTTAAAAAATAAAAATAATTAATCTTTGATTTAGTGACAAAGATATACTTATTCTGATTGTGGAATGTTATGGTTCAAAATCTTGATGAAAAAAATCTTTTTTTGTGGTAATAACAAAGATTTAAAAAATATATTAGATGGCCAACGCTCTCATTAAAAAATAAATAAATAAATTAGAAAAAAATTAATGTATAACCCTTCAAAAACTTCAAAACTATGATATTTTTGTTCTAAAATTTATGATATTACATTTACTTTTTAAAGTTTCAAAATCTCACAAATGTGTTTTTTTTGGTTAAAAAGGCCGAAGCCCAATCTCATTTTACTAAAACATATAAGAAAAAAAAATCTCACAAATGTATTCAGTTTATTAATTTTGTATTTAAATTAATTTTAAATTTATAATTATTTTAATGTACCCTTTATTAAAAAATAAAAAAATTATATAAGAGAAACTTTTAGTCTTTTTGATTGACTGATTTGTGTGACAGATGATTCCTCACTCTATATATGATGCATAAACAATAACATTTAAGCACATGCTTGTTAATTTCTATGTTGCAGGTAGTAAATTGACTCATTCGTCATCAAAAACCGGCTAAACTAAAATATTTACATTTATTTTGAATATGCTACATATTTTGTATTTTTTAAATAAAAAATAAATTGATTAACTTCATAATTTAAAATAAATTTTGATAGATAAATAATAAATTAAATAAATTTATGAGGTTTTGAAATTTAGTTAGACAAATATGTTATTATCAAAATTTCAAAATGATCCATAATTTAAAATTTTAGAAAAAAAAAGTATGTATAAAATGCTCAAAAAATTAAAAAAAATGCTTCCATCTAGTCAAAAGCAAAATACCTAGAACTTCTGTCATTTTCTTCCTCTTCCTTCGTGCAAGGCAAAAAAGGTGCAACTATATGAGTAGAACTAGGGTGCTCCTAAGCTCACCAAGCCCTTCGTGAGCGCGACTCTAAAACCTATCGAATTGACTTCAAACGACATTTTCAAACCGTTAGATGTTCAATCTATATTAAAATGTGCTTGGAGACCAAATTTTACATTTTTTGGAATTTTTTTACTATTTATTAAGATGGTTTGAAAATCGCTGTTTTCCAATGGTTCAGAATTTTAATAAAAACAGCGATTTTCAAACCATCTTAATAAATAGTAAAAAAATTTCAAAAAATGTAAAATTTGGTCTCCAAGCACATTTTAATATAGATTGAACATCTAACGGTTTGAAAATGTCGTTTGAAGTCAATTCGATAGGTTTTAGAGTCGCGCTCACGGAAGAGCTTGGTGAGCTTAGGAGCACCCTAGTTCTACTCCAACTATATTCTCCTCTCTCTCTCTCTCTCTTTCTAAGGTCGAGTGTCAAAATTATTCTTGCTCTACTCGTCTTGTTCTCCTCACTCTCTTCTACCTATGTATAAGAGCAAGCATGCATTGGCAAAATTAGATGAGATCCGCTGAAATTCACAATTTTTTTTTAAGATGCAAATAGTGTACATAGGAAATTATTCACGCCGTTACTAATTTTGTCACGTCAAGTCACGTGTGTTGATCCTGTGATGTGACTCACGTATCGTGTGATGTGTTTATTTCATGATGTGTCTTTTTTCAATCGAAAATGACATGTCACGACATGCCACACAAACTGGTCCCGTCATATCACGTGACTAATTTTCACAACATTATTTTGTTATTTTAATTTATTTTACATTAGTTTCTTATATTTTTTTTTTCAAACAAACTTAAAACCTAAAAATGTTTTATAAATTTCATCACGTGACCACAAGTGACGTAGTCATTGACATGACTGTCATTTATCATTTTAGTTACGTCACGTTACATTATGTGAAAAAAAAATCTAATAGCATACCATGAAATAATCAACAAAGTCACATCACGTTGTGCTTGTTTCTTCAAGATGCAAACTACAACATTCTAAATCCAGCTGGCATAATTTTAAAACCACGGAATGAATTTCAAAGTTTCGATTTTGGATTTGTATAATAGATGATAATCATAGCTTAATATAAATGATAATGGACCCGTTCTCTACGAAAAGACGTAGTTTAAATATCTGTTTAAAAAAAAAATCAAAATATATTTCACAATTAATAAAGACTCTTATATAAAAAAATTAATAAATAACTCCTTTCAATGTTTTTATTAATAAGTTCGTCACAAGGAAATGATAACGTCAAGTCTTATTATAAAATAAATGCGCTTAAAATCATAATCATACATCTTACTGATCCCATATATTGACACAACATATAAAAAATCAAGAGCCTGGGTTTCATACAAGGTGCAAACCAACCATCGAAGGCTCCATCTTTCTTCCTGATGCTTCCACCGTTCCACGGTTCCACTAGACTCTTGTCCTTTCTCGCTGTGCATCTCTGCTCTTTCCTTTTCAACTTGATAGCTACAGTTTCTGTATTTCAAACAAAATAAATAAAATAAAAATTAAAAAAGCTACATTTATGGATTCTCTGCGGCTGGTGCAACCCACAACACGTCTGTCAACGACAGTTTATGATAGAAGATGTGGATATTCTATTCAGGGACGAATTTACAGTCAAGTAAGAGGTCCTTAGGTACTCTAATGATTTAAAAAATTTAATCATGTAAATTAATATATATATTTTTTTTAAATACATAATTCAGCCTCTCATAAAATACTAAATGTGTGTTTCTAGTTTAGTGATTTTTTTCTTTTTTTGAGAAAGACTCTAGTTTAGTGATTAGAATTTCATATTATCATTGTTAAGACTTGAGTTAAAATTTCAATTACCACACAGTATGTATTTTTATATTTCGACTCTCCAATCTGAATTTTTTAATTATGTCCATGATTTTATTTAAAGCTAGACAAGTTATATCCATTTCGATATGTGGCCACTCGTTACATAGTATAGCGATCTTCAAATGTTGCAGAAGATCAAAGGAGAAAGCTCCACTTTGGATTTCGATAGCCTCTGAACTTGCTTTGCTCAAATGAATTATTCGGGTTCGGTTCGGCGAGGTCAAAAATTTGTAATTTGGAAATAATTTGGGTATAATTTGGAAATGATTCAGAATTATCTGGATCAGAGATCTCAGTCCTACAAAGAAGCAAAAAAAAACAAAAAAAATGTTATGTGAAAACTTCATACAAAGTTCTGGAAAAGTTTGTAAAATTCGCAAATTATTCGGAAATAATTCAGTCAAAGTTCGGTCAACTAAATAATTCGGCGTTCAGTTCGACAGTTCGTCATCACAAAAAAAAAAAATTATTCGCGAAATATTCTCAAATCTTGTGACTATGACTTTGCCAAGCCACAAATGCACGACCTAGACGTTACCGATAAATAACGTCGATAAAGAATACAAGTCATAAAAAGGTGTTTGATTGTCCTGTGACATAAACCTGTGCATGCATTTGTATTTCAACATATTGTTATTATAACAAATGATTTTTTCTATGTGGGTTTCGAACTCATGATCTCTCAAATAAAAACCATGTGCATTTGTCACTAGACCAAATGCTCGTTCTTGATGTATGATAATTGTTGTTCGGTATCGGTCACGTAAATACAGTACCCTAGGTGTAGCATTTGATGCTGGTAATGCAGTGACCTAGTGGTTAAGACAGTGAATTTATTTTAAAAAATTGTTCTAGTATATAATATTTTATTAAATAGTTCATATACATTTAATTTGGTGATTGATTTTTTGAAATAAAATTATATGATTTATAGAGTAATTTTTTTATCATTTATGAATATTTTCTTACTAAAGTCGGTTACTAATATTAAAAACAAACCTTTCCAACTTATGTTAATTTAATCGGTTGATAAAAATTAATGAATCATTTTTTTCTCATAAAATGTGATGTATCGGAACATTGCTTTTTTGTTGTATGTATAAAAAATAATTACTTGACAATAATAATTATGTGACATTATTTTTCAAATCAATTCAAATCATTAAAAACAAAAAAGTAAACATAAGCATGTTGTTTGACGTATAGATAGTTTAACAATTAAATTTCGTACAATTTATATATTTGGTGGTGAATAAAAGACAATTAATTTCAAACCACTGAAACTTTAAGAAAAATAAATCAAATATCACAATATTTTATAAACATGACATGTGCATCACACAGATCATGTATTTAATGTTAGATTATTTTTTTTAATTTATAATTATAAAAAATAGATAAATATCAAATAATTATTTCTTCATGTATAACACCGTAACCACATTTTAAGTACAATTACTGCTCAACTTATTTAGTTGTTTTAAAAGTGCCACAATGCAACCATTGGTGGATTAGGTGGAGTACATGAAGTTACTAGTCTAGAGAAGATGACTTCGGACTTTGAAAAATAAGAGGTCGGACACTTGCTATAGGACAAAAACACGAAGAATAAAGTGTTTTATTTGAACCGGTCAGCAACATCACACAAGTATAAAAAATGGTATTATATTATACTTGTTTTCTCGAACAAGTTTTCGCTTTCTAAACATTCGAAATTTTTATAATATTTGTATGTACTAAACGTTCTCTAATTTTTTTACAATATTTATTTTCACGGGCCTCACTGATTCAAGCAGGGAAGAAGAAAGTGGGATCTGGACACGGCCTAAAATATTAGATAATTGATAAACGGGTTGAATGCAAAAAGTTTAGCCTAAGAAGGCCCATAAATTGCAAATAAAAATGACAGCCCTTCCTTGCATTCTTAAGTGATGCGAAATAACTTTTTTTTTTTTTTCTTTTAACTTGACACTGCCAAGGTACAAGTGATGCAAAATAGGTACCCCGGGCCATCACCTCCGGTATCAAATGTACAATTACTAAATTACCATTCTTTAACTGTGGCACAAATTTCAAAAACAGACTCCCTATGTATAAATAGATACCGAATTTCAATCGCTCGGTTGGAAATTCGCCCCATCATATTGTACTCATTATGGTACCTGGGACGATACAGATTTGGCTATCAGAGATAACTACTTTCTGGACCTTTTCTTTAGTTTATAATTTTTTATAACTGCGGACTTAGTGCATCGATTCGAGCTCTTCTTCGTAGAGCTTTCTGGACCTTTTCTTTAGCTTATATTTTTTTATAACTGCGGGCTTAGTGCATCGATCCGAGCTCTTTTTCGTAGAGAGACAAATGTTCAATTATCAAAAATAGCATCTAAAAAGATATATGCTAGAATGTATCATAACCCTATAATTAGAAAAAAAAAGCTACTAATTTTTTTTTTAAGATCGGCAGGCAATTATCTATCAACACATATATTTACAGAAAATTAAAATCAATACAAAGCCAATGATGCAAATTTAAAAACAAATTTGATTACATGAATAAGAAAGCAAACTAACAAAAATAGTCATTGTATGAAGCATGGATTCTTCTTCTTTTCTTTTTCCTACTTTATAAAAAAGATTCAGCTGAAGCATGAATTCAATGAATTTGTATTCTCAGCATTAATAGAACGTGCATTAATGGATCTGGACTGTCCGATTGAGATCCACACTAATATTAAAGGGCCCCGTGCGTCATAGGTATGGGCTGGATTGGCTCCGATTCTGATCAGACGGCCAAGATGAATTAAACTCAAAAGATGCTCTTTTGAGTTAATGCAGAAGATGCGGACTCGAATTCAATTGGAGAGGCTCATATAAGATTATGTTTAGCTAACAATATGACTGCCTATAACTTTTCAACATCACATGACCAGAAACCTATCGCCTATTACTCCTTTCTCTGCCTAAGAGGCCTAATTTCCAATGGTTAATTTTTTGTGGGGCCATTCTGCTCACAGTGAGAGAGAGTGAGTGAAATTAATAGATGGTCAAATTCATGTTTTTTCTATTGTCATGGTAAAACGATGTCAGAAGGAAAAAAAGAAAAATCAAGGCCTCAAGGGTGAGAAGAACTAAGTTTCTTTTTCTGGGCCATTGTCAATTTAATTTTAGCAATGTTTGCATCCAAATGAGTAATATTTTTGACAAGTAAGAGTGATTCGAGAAACCAATGTCTCCTGTTTGAATACAGAAATGTTAAATGTTCAAGTTAATACAATATCATTAACATAGCTCCAGACCTTTTCCTATCAGCAATGAGAGCAGCTTGGGTCTGATGCCCATCGGACTCAAATTTGGGTCCGATGGGTTTCGGGACCGTCCGATCTTCGTTAAGATTCGTGTGCACGAATTTTAAGCAGATACGGAAGTTGCGGATGCGAATCTTAAAGCAGATCGGACGGTCATCGAGCCCATCGAACTCACTTTTAGCCCGATGGACATTGGACCCAAATTGACCTCATCAGCAATATAGTTTTTTTTTTTTTAAGGTTAGCTAGCTGGCAAGGCCTGCTAACGAATATATTAGATTAAAAAAGTTCATGGAGAGTTTTTAATTAAGTAGCTATCACAACAGGCTTGAATAGAAAACAAAACCACAATAAGTGCATGTGAAATCCCCCCTACGCCATCAGCAGTACAATTAATGTGTCATGTTCTCAACCTTCTCCAATTCAATATTCCTTTCATTAATAGGACTAACATTCTTTTTATTTTTCTTGTTAACAACCAGACTTATGATGAGGGAAGAGGTTCATAGTGATGTAAGATTCTAGGCACCTAGTTACGTTAAAGTGTTTCCATTTTAACTATATTTTATTTTATTTTCGGTTTCAATTCGTTCAATATTATTTAGAAGCAAAACTTTTATATAAGCCACTCATTTACATATTTAACAAGACTTCCTTTATTGCTCAGAGAATCTAATTTAAATGTTAGTGCACATGTAACAGGAATTGTACCAAAAAAAAAATGGTGCTTTTCTTAGGATTCATGTAGCTCTTCAAATCTAAAATAAGAACTTAAGGTAATGTTTGATTGCTATTTAATAACTTTAAGAACAAAAATTATATTATTTATTCTATCTTACTCCTCATATTTTACATCACATTTGATAGCTTAAGTCATAGTTTAAATAATACATCTAAAGAAATATGTATTAAAAAATGAATACTTATTTATGACAATGAGTCCTACATGCAACGTAAGTGTGAAATAACTTAATCTACTTAAAAATTGGAATAGCTTATCGAGAATTAACTCAGATTTTACTTCATCTTATTTCTATTTAACTCTTTGTTTACAACTTAAGTGTGGAATAAGAAATTTATTCTACCTCTTATTTTACGATCAAACGATACAAGTAATTAACAAGTAACAACAGGGGCAATCTTTGTGAATATTTAATAATTAGATGACTTGACCTCTTTATTCAAAAGAAATTAACAAGTAATAACAATGGATGTGAAATGAACAAGTGACACCAACTGTACAATGCCTTATTTTTGTGGGTGCTCTTATCCTCTGCAGCATGCCACCGAAGCAGTGCCAAAGGGTGTAGTGCCTTTCATAATGCAACAACTGGCGCTTCTCCAATCTCCAGAAGATAAATGAAATAATGGATTAGTAATTTAGTATATATTATAGAATAAAACAGGGGTCTGGTCCCAGGTAATAAAGGCTGGAAGCTCTGATCTTGGAAGATTATAGATACCAGTTAGGTCAAATCTTATTCTTTCTTTTTCTTAATTAAAGGTTATAGTACAGTTTACTGGCGACCAATGATGGGGACCGTTGATATGACGGCTCGTTGTATCTCAGCCATCCAAACTTTTTCTGCTTGATAGCAGTTGATAGCGGCGCGTGGCGTGGGACTGAGGCTGAGTCAGATCCAAATCAAAATCCACCGCCATTATTCCGAGTCCAGTTTATCCGTAGCCTTTGTTACAGAGTATGTATGTAAATTTATGTCGTGCTGTGATTAATTATTCTGTAATTTGAATTACATGAAGTGTTTTGATTAAATTTTTTATGCGATGTGTTCTGATTAAATTCAAAGAACTGATTGTGGTACGTTAGATGACGTCACACGTTGACTACACGTATCATATTTGTCACGTTTAATCATATTTAATTATTTCTTCGTAATTTAAGTTAATTTACATACATATTGATTTCATTATCTAAAAGGTGTAAATTACTAATTAATCAATACTATATGAAAGATGGCACAAGTTAATCCCACCTAGCTTTATGATAAATATTGTATATTTATATTATTTTAATCTTTTAAGGACAAATTGAATACATGCCTATCAAAACTCCTTCATTTAAATATATATATTCATCTAAACATCATAATCAGATGGTTCCCCATCAAAATCTCATTGCCTTTGATATTTCTCTTTAAATTAACATAACCTTTGACTAAATAAACAAATGACAAATTTGCCCTTTCTGAAAATTTCGTTGCTTTCTGAGAGGCGAAAAAAAAATCAATGCCAGAAAAGATACTTGATTATGTGTCCAAATCTATTAATTTTCTTTCTGGTGCTCCATTTGACTCAAAAAGATACCAAGTTTTTGACTGAAATCTCTTCATCAAATAAATGGAAGTTCAAAAAGCAATGCATATGTCAAATCAGAAATTTATTGCCGAAACCTTAAGTAACGTGTGATAGCAAGAATAAAATTAAAAGAAATTCGAAATCAACAAGTAATGTTGTTACTGTGTTTCTTATCTTGGATGTTGCTACTGTGTTTCTTATCTTTAAACAGCAACGTGCTCAATTAAGACACTCCAAACTAATGGTGGTACAACCTATCCATTAGACCATTATCTAACCATGCATAATATTATCCAAGGGCAAAGTTGTCATTGTAACATTCAATCAATTCATAATTTGAATTAACTTGAGTTGTTTAATCTCAAAGGTAAAGAAGTTTTGATGAGTATGTACCCAATTTTGTCATTAATAACGATAAAAATCATCATCTATAAATTTGTATTTATCAATGATAATGATATATATGAAATAGCTCTAATCCATATGTTTATCCTATAAATTAATGGACAAAAAGACATTATATGTACATGTCCTTATTAAATAATTGGATAAACAAATTTCATCTTTCTTGCTTAGAGAAATGAGAAACTACATGATACTCTGAAATTGTGTCAGGTAGATTCAAATATGCTCATTTTTTTGGAGAAAAGTAGGACCCTCTTTTTAGAAAGAAATAGAGAGAAAAAAAAAAGAGAGAAAAAAAGAGAGAAAGAGAGGAGGGTTCTCATTTTTTTCAAGAAAAGTAGCAGATTTGGTTTTGAGTAAGAGGTATGCAAGAAAATAAGTTTTGACTAGAAAGAGAATTAGTTAGACTGTAAAGAAAATGAGTAGACAAACTTATCCACCAATAAGCAATAGTAAAAAAATATATAGGCAAAATTGTTATTCAAAATTCAAGAGGAGGCAATTGGACCTTACTAGATCTGTGTCATACACTCATATATGACGTCCCTAGGTAGCCACCTAGTATTACTACTACAGTGGATTTGAGACTGAGACTAGTTTATTGACATGGACCGGACTGTGCCCCAAACTCGACCGGACCAGACTGTGGCTAGAAACGGGTCTAGCAAGGGTTTGGGTCGAACTTTTTCACTAGAACCGTGTAGAACTGGACCAGACCAAACCCGGACCGCACCGTGTAGAACTGGACCAATTTGTAATATTCTGACCTCTGTCAATTAATCGTTAAAACTGTATCAATATGTAATATTTTTGTATAAAGAAATTATATTATCTAGAAACTAGACTTCTATACCTTTATTTTGATATAAAGAACACAAATATCCATGCAGCCATTTTCTCTAAATTGAATTTTGAATCTGGTCAAAAATTGAGACTGCTCACTGGAATTTCAGCTTTCCTGATTTCTGACTTCTATCAATTAATTGTTAAAACTGTACCAAATCTGTAATATTTTTGTATATAGAAATTATATTATCAGAAAACTATACTTCCATACCTTTATTTTTGATATAAAGAACACAAAAATCCATGTAGCCATTTTCTCTAAATTGAATTTTAAATCTGATAAAAAACTGAGATTGCTCACTGGAATTGAAGCTTTTATGATTTCTGACCTCTGTCAATTAATCGTTAAAACTGTACCAATATGTAATATTTTTGTATAGAGAAATTATATTATCTGAAAACTAGACTTCCATACCTTTATTTTGATATAAAGAAAATAAAAATCCATGTAGCCATTTTCTCTAAATTGAATTTTCAATTTGGTCAAAAACTGAGACTGCTCACTGGAATTTCAGTTTTTCTGATTTAACATGAATCAATACAATTTGAATTACAATATATGTAGGAGAGAATCGGATCTGATGATACAAATTAACTATGACCATATAAAATTTTAGAAAGTAACGATCAAATGATTTATATATTATATATCATAATTGTTAAGTCAAGGAAAACAATTGGACCTGTACCTATATAAAAATAGATCTGATGGTTCTAAATTTTTTTATTTTTTAATAATTTAACCTGTTTTTTGTTTTTAAAAAAAACAGACCCGTGACCCTTACGGAACGGACTGTGTGAATCTGGACCATGGTCTTAGCACGGTGGGCCAACCATTTCAAGTCGAACCCACCGGAAACGGACCGTGTAGACCCATGGACCGTGCGGAACCGTGGACCGGCCGGGTCCGGATCGGACCGGGCCGTTTGCAATACACTAACTTACACAGTGGCAAAGCCAAACTTTCAAGCTATGAGGGTCAAATGTTAATATGAGTCAATTATATAAAATTTTCATACTGTGAATGGGAGTCAATTTTCCATTACCCATATCATTTTACTCTATATAGTGTAGAAAATAAGGTATACATACAAACTTTTGAAAATAAATGAGAATCAATTGACCTTTATGCATTCCTTCTATATGACTCTGCTATTGATTTGAAAAATACTTCAAAAGTTGGCCTTTTTCATAATATAGTTATCTTGTAAGCTTTAAATTATGCATATATATCCTCAGGGAAAGACTCATGTGTATTGAATGGGATCAATTAATTTTTATTTATTTTTAATTTTTTTGTATTTATATATAATTTTTATATAGTTTAGAGTAAAATACTGTGAATAATGTAAAATTAATTTCATTAAGTATTAAAAAATTTATATAATTAATTTGAATATGTGTTTAATACCCATAGCATAGCATGACTCCGCCTTTGTACTTTATTCGACATTTTATTAATATCCAAAGTTAATTACAAATTAATAAATATACCCAGAAGCGCTGGGTATTTCGAAAAATGCCCATACCGGCTATAATCTGACCGGTTTCTTCCCTCTTTTGTTTTTTTTCTCTCTCTGGCCGGTTTCTTACATTTTTTTTTAAGAGACACTATGAAGAGCAAGATAATGAAATATAACACTGAAAATTAGAATTTTTTATTTAAATTATTTGTTAGATTACTTCTTTTGATGTATAATTAGCATATTTATACTAAAATACACTAAATTACTTGAAATTATGTTGAATTACACTATATTATATTAAATTACACTAAAATACGGTAAATTACGCTAAAATACGGTAAATTACATATGAATATGAATGATATCTTTACTAAGAAGGCGAAAAATGACTATGAAACTTCAAACGGTCATAAAACGGCGCTCGAGTGTCTGATTTCAGCAAATGACCACTTTTCGGAAAGCTTGCGAAAATACTCATGCGTCAGTGCCCACGATGGTAGATTTCAAAATTCAGAATTGCCAAAAAACAAAGGGAAGAGCCTCAAAACTTGAGTTGAAGTTTTCGATTAATATTTTCATTTATATTATTCAATCTAAGTAGCTCAGTACATTAGTTATATAATGAACTTGTAGAATGCCAATTTTTACTATTTTTGGATTTTTTTACTATTTTTTTATTTATGAAAGATGGTACAAAATAGGCCTCATTTAGCGTAATTTTGCGTAGTTTACCATAATTTGCCGTATTTCATTATAATGAGCAAAATTAGTGTAATTTAGCGTAATTTAATGTAATTTAGTGTAATTCAATATAATTTAACATAATTTAGCGTAATTTAGTATAAATATGCTAATTATACATCAAAAGAAGTAATCTAAATAATTTAAACCAAAAATTCGAATTTTCAGTGTTAGATTTCATTATATTGCTCTTCATAATGTCTCTAAAAAAAAAGGGAAGAAACCGGCCAGATTCTGGCTGGTATGGGCATTTTTCGAATACCCAGCGGTTCTGGGTATATATATTAATTTGTAATTAACTTTGGATATTAATAAAAATGTCGGATACTTTATGTACAATTATTGAATCAATGGGATCAATTATTGTATGTACTAGTCGACTAAGTATGATTACTAAGTTTCAGTCTAAGATATTCTCTATAATCTATTATACTGTTGACAAGGATCGAAACCCAATAATTTCTATATGGCGTCAATTTTGGGAGCACCTCATGTCTATTTGTCAAATGCTTTAATATTGATTTTTGAGTATTTCAATGTGTCAACAAGAGTGCTTTAACATGTTTTAATTTAAAATAAATTTAAATAGCTCCGTAGATGCTTAAAATTTTAAGCATCAAAATTAATATCTACTTTGGTCATATTTTTGTTCCTACTTCTTCATTTATAGAAAGGAAGCGACTAATTGTATTCAAGGTTCTGTATCCGGTTTGTACCCAAGCCCAACTGTTATTTAACTAGTACCGATACTGTAAAATTGAATACTAGATATTGGAGATCTTAATAGCAAATCATATGTAATAGTAATTCAAATTTCTCACAATTAGCGACTTTTGAAAGTGGTCCCGAATTAGTTGCTAACCGCTTGCAACTTGCACAACTTGCCCAACTTGCTATACCTTCTCTGGGACAACTTGTTGTACTTTCACTCAGACCACTTCTAAAAGTTTGAAATTATGGGACTACTTCTACAACTTGCAGTACTTTGCAACTAACACTGGGAATACTGTAAAATTTAATTTTTTTTTCAAAATTTTAATTTTAATTTTTTTCCAAAATTTTAATTTCTAAATAACATTATGGATACTATAAAATTACATGATAAATACTTTAAAACCACACTAGGAATACTATAAAATTTAAAAAAATTTAATTTTTTAAAATTTAAAATTTAATTTAATTTTTTTTTCAAATTTAATATTTTATATATGTATCTAGATAATGTAAAATTACACTATAGATAATGTAAAATTACACTATAGATACTGTAAAACAACATTATGTATACTATAAAACAAAAGATAGATATTATAGAGAGTTATAAAAGATGAATACCGTAAAAACAACAAGTGTATACTATAAAATAACATTATGGATGTTGTAACAAAAGAATACACAAACATAAAATTTCATTGTAAACATACTGCATATTTACTATAATACTAAGTACTTAATACTGTAATACAATCACATCGATCCTGTAATCATAATAAGAACTCAATAGTCTTGTAAACATAATACATACTGTAAAACTATAAATGGATACTATAAAAGAAAACAATAGATACTATAAAATAACACCATAAATATTATAATTCTATGGTGTACAATTCTTGATTGACTACAACTACATCTGGTATCAAAATCTCACCTCCAAAATCTTGATTCAAGTCAAAATCCATTGTATATAATCTGCAAAAAATAATAATAAACTATGTAAGACATCATAACAAATGCTATAATCCAGAATAACAATATGTCATAAAAACATTTTAATTGTGTATATTACAAGTTGTAAACCAATGTATTGAACACTGTAAAAAAATAAATGTAAATCAACAACATTCACAATAATGACATACTTGATTTTGAACTTGAATCTCAAAAACTACATCAAAAATTCAAATCAAACATTGATAGAATGTAAAATTCGATATAAGATGATAATAACATTAAAAACAACTTGTAATTATATGAGTAGAACTACGGTGTGACGTGCTCACCAACGGGTTTGGTGAGCACACCTGCAAAAAACGTATTTTCAAAGTTCAAATAGTCGATTCGAACCTTCCAACGTGTTCTTCATATTAATATGTGCTTGGAGACCAAATTTTACATTTTTTGGAAATTTTTTTACTATTTTTTTAGTATTTTTGAAAATCATCAGCTTTTAATTAAATAAAAAAAAAATTCAAAAAACACTGATTTTCAAAAATTCTAAAAAAATAGTAAAAAATTTCCAAAAAATGTAAAATTTGGTCTCCAAGCACATATTAATATGAAGAACACGTTGGAAGGTTCGAATCGACTATTTGAACTTTGAAAATGCGTTTTTTGCAGGTGTGCTCACCAAATCCGTTGGTGAGCACGTCACACCGTAGTTCTACTCTAATTATATTAACCTGATACTATAAATCAATGTATCTAACATTGTAAAATAAATAATGTAAATCAACAACATTTACAACTCAAATTCTATAATTGTAAATCTTTTGTATAGAACATTGTTAAATATATAATGTAAATCAATGACATTCACAAAACGATCTAGATAATTTTGAATTCAAATATCAAATTTTAAATTAAAAATTCAAATCAATCATAATTCAAATCGGACATTCATATAATGGGAGATCCGTTATGATAACAAAATTAATGCAGCAATTGAAATCAAACTTCAATTTAAATCAATAAATAACTCACTCAATTTCAATTTTGTTGATGCTCTTTAATCATAATTGCAGATGATGAAGATCAAAGACGATGAAACTTTAATTATGCGACGATTCTAAGACACGGTTAAAGCTTCAATATCGCAACGATGATCAGAGATGATGAATGTCGTCAATCTTCGTTGGAGAGTATAAATTCTATCGTGAATCAATCCAGATATGTAACTCAACAATATGCATGAATCAATCTAGATATGTAAAATAAAGAACTGAAAACTATTGCATAGATTTTTTAAATTATTGCATACATGTAAACCTATTAGATAGATCCGGTAAACTAATGCATATATAGCTTTAAACATTACAATAAAATAAGTTTTAAAGACTAACATATAAGCTTGAATAAATCAATAATATAACCACAAATAAATATTTTTGAAATTGATCAAGTAAATATTGTAACCCTAACCGATCTAGACTGTAAACATAACAAATTGACACTTTGAAACCTGAATAGATTAAGTAAAACAAATAAAAAGGCGCTAAAATTTTGTCATTTCAGTAAGAAACTGATCAAATTCATACTGTAACACTACTACATAGATATTGTAAAACTAACTAATCGACACTGTAAATCGTGATAGATCAAGTGAAAAAAAATCAAAGGACGATAAAATTGAGCAATTTTAGTAAGAAATTTCAAATTTACTACTCTAAAGTCTTTTAATGCACTGTAAATAAATACTAAAAAGAAAAATAAGAAGGAAAATCTTGTGAATTTCACCTCCTAGTGTCATTAGACGTCTCGCGACTTGTTTGACTGAGAACTTTGGGTGAAACACCTTTCGCCTGAAAGTGGATGTAAACATCTTCTAGAATTAATCATGTAAACAACAATATGAAATATTGTAACCGTTGCAGACCATCTCCTCCTATCTCCTCGAGATCGCCTCCCTTCAATCTCTCTCCTTCATATCGCCTCTCTCAGATCTTTTCCTCCTATCTCCTCCAGATCGGCTCTCTCTCATCTCTCTCTGCACGGGAGAGCACTCCGTCACCATTCAAATCTAGCGCGATCTAAGAAACCCGTCACACGGTTACACCTAAAACTCATTAGCCCATTTGCATTAGCAAAAAATATAATTACACCCAAACAGTATTCAATCCTACTCACACGGTTACACCTAAAACTCATTAGCTCCCTTTGAACAAAAGATGAATGATCTCAGCATAAAGCATCCCTGACCAGATGTTTATTCCAATATTAGCAGATGCCTACAACTAATTAAGACAAACTGGAGACATTGATCTTATATATTATCGAGAAGTGTTTCCGTTTGTTCTATATGAAAAACATTTTAGTATGAAGTACTAATAGAAGTCCTTTAATTTATATTCGGTATAATGATGGATTTCAAACATCTGATATCTCACGTAATAATGTTTTTGTTACTGATACTATTATTTGTTTTAAAACTCAGTTGACAAAAGTTCCAATTGCAAAAATCTTTAATATAAAACTGGTGGTCATGCTAGATATGATAACACAAATTGACATAAATATGCCGCTCAGATATTAATTAACCTTTAGAGGTTTACCCCAATATTTGTATATCCATGTTATCTTTGCTAATTAACTTATAAGAGATGCATACATCACAAAATTTCGATGATACAGCTCCAGGCCTCTTGCTACATCGCATAAATATAATTTAAAGTACACAAATCTATAGCTATACCCATCAAATATACTAATAAATGCATCTAATATAGATTACACTAATTAATTAAGCTCTCCCCGGGCTTCTTGGATCGTGCCGTGGGTTTGCGCCTGAACCCGGGTAGTCGTTTATCTCAATATCCATTCTCGCCATTTTTTCTCCAAGATTTGTTTCTTCCTTTATTGGTATTGCCTGTAATTAGCATTGAACCATTAGTCAGTTATTATTATGTTTTTTCATATTAATTGTGTTCCAGGTTAGATTTGCTACAATATTATCATCATGACTTTAATGCCATACTTGTAATATTATTTATTGAATTTCTTCGAATGCAGGACAACATATAATGAGTAGTCTAAAATATAATGCCATACTTGTAATATCTGGTACCAAGCCCTGTACCGGGGCAATAATGGATTAAAGGCTGGAGTGATGCTAAGGTTCAATAAATTAACCACAAAAGGTACTAGTGACTAGTCAATCTACTTTGGATGCTATCCAATGGATATCATTTTGATATAAAAGCTTTGCCATCTCACAACAAGAATAAGTGACTTTTTGTGAGGGTAAAAAGTGACTTTTCGCGACGGAATACCGTTATAACTGTGTTTTTTCTATTCGCAACGGTACTTTTCGCGACGGAGAACCGTCATAAATGCGTTTTTTCCCTCGCGATAAGTGCATATTTTGTTGTTGTGGATCTATATCCGATAGAACATCAAAAGGAGCATATTCGTTGATATTAGATCTTTAAGATATCTTCAAGGTATCTTTCATTTTGTCTTTCCAATCAACTGTTTTGTGTACTGTTCACACTTCTCGCAGCATATGAAGACAATATCTCGTGACTTATATAAAATTAACACCGGCCAAAATCCAATCCCAAGAAATTGTTCTTGGTGAAGTTTAAATAAGGAAAAGACAGATGTATTTATGGACAAACTTGCAAAAGAAAATAATAATTTGAAGAATACTTGGTTTCTCTAGAAGGAATTTTGAAAAAATAAATCTGTGTACAGTGGCCGTTTGTTAAACCAATTAATAGGCCGGGTCAGGTTATTTCCAAGCTGAAAACGTGGATCCACCTGAAGACGACGTAATTAACAAATTTATACATATTTTATACCTTTGCTAGCGATATCAACGAGGTCTTTTTCATTGTATATTTAATGGGCACAGAATAGGGGCAAACAAAATCTTTTAAGTAATTCATTTATTAATTATATAGAGACAGACCTGATTTGCAATCTCTTCAGCTGGTAAGTTTTGACTCTTCAATGCAAGGTTTCCTACAATGCACATGCATGTCTTGATGTTAAAAAAATTAGCACACAAAGGACCACAATTTCAGGAAAAGGAACTCAAAATTAAAAAAGAAAAGCTCAAGAGAATAATCAAAGAAGCAGAGCATTACTTGATAGAGGCACAGCTGAGAGAGGAAGGAGGTGTGACAGCACGAGAAATAGTGCGAAGAGCTTTAGCAAATACCTTCTATTCTCCATTATTCCTCTCTAATCTCGAAGTAGATATAAAATACAGCTAGGCCTTACTAGTAATGGAGGCTAATAGCAATCTAGTAGGCAAAGGGTATGTAAACCAAGATTTATACAAGTAGCTAAAGGGAAAGGTCCCACTAATTCTCTCTCTCTCTCTCTTGAAATCCACTCGGTCTCTCTCTCTCTCTTTTCACATAGCAAAGTCAACTTTGTTACTTATTTTTATTTGTAGGTTACGTCTGTTCATCTATGATGGCACAATATGACCAATACATATACTAACAGATATGTATCTATCCTTGAGAGCTTTTCTCCTTGTCAGTCCTCCATGTGTGCATCAGTGTGTTTGTGTGGTGGAGGTATTTATCATGGACCACTTTGACTGGGCATAAAGGCATGAATTGATAAAACCCCACAAGCACACATGCATAGTGTGAAGTTAGACCTAACTGATATATGTGGATGCCTTTTTCCAATGTCAATGCTTCTCATGTGCAGCACTTCAGATATATGATATATACCACAACGAACTAGACAATTGATATGTAAAAAGAATTTCACAGCTGTATTGCAATGTTTCATGAATAACTTCTTTTGTGAGGATATATTTTGAGCAAAAAATTCATGACAAGTACATCCCCCACCCCCACAAAAAATTATATTAAATAAAAAGAGAATGTATTGGGCTCTTAACTGTTCTCCTTTTTATTCTGAGATTTTTGTTTATCAGGGAATTCAAATGTTGATCAGAGCTCCTTGACCAGACAGGCACTTGTATTTCAGATAAAACCAACATAAGTTACTTTGAGTAATATAATTTTCTCTAGAGTAGTTTTCCCGTTTTATTTGAGAAGCTTTTAAAAGCGCACTGCTTTTAGTTATGACTTTATATATGCACGGTAGAGCGAGAGATTTCTATGGATTAAGCACCAGTATTCGGTTTTGATTTGATATGAGGCCAACTAGAATTATCAAAAGAAAATGAGTTGATGACACAAATTGAGTGAGTAATAACATAAGATTTTGAACTCGCACCAACTAATAAATGACTAAGATCCTTGCGAGTTGTGTGAGTGTACACAGCATTTTTCATTAAAGAACTTCCATCTGATGATTATTTTTCTATTGTTTTTATTAAATAACAATTTATTAAATCAGTTACCTGAAAGCTGGTATTCGAAGGAAACAATTGGTCCAGAAATTCTTTTGTATTATACATAGTATTCTCATTGTTTATAAAGAATCCTCAATTTCAGTACCTTCCTGTCAGAATAATTTGTTGGAGTTAATTTAGAAATGCAGAATATCGGTACAACCCGTACCAACTACAAGAAACCCACAAGAGACCTAATAATCCGTACACCAACCAGAATCGAGAAATTAGAGACAAATGCAAACTTGCATACAAGCAAAAACACTAAAATAGAGAAAAAAATATTACCGCGAGATAGATCGAGTCCAAAAGCACACAAGAGAAAACAAACACAGAAATTAGGTGGTTCGGTCGGGCCTACCCCACCGGAAGGCAAACGACTGACAAACTTCACTATTAAATAAGAAACTACAAGTGATTACAAGAGTGTTCCAATTGTTAGCACAAAACAATCACTCTCTCTCTTCCCCTCTCTTTTTCTCTTTCTCTCTTTCTGTTTAGCACAAGAAAAAGGAGCAGCCGCCACACAACAATCAGGGGCGCAGGTCACCAAGAAAAGAAGAGATAGAAGAAAATAGGCCATGCCGCATTTGGGTCTAAGATCCCAACAATCTCCACCGTAGGCTCAAATCAGCAACTCACACCATTGCCAACCGTCATAGCCCAATAGTTGTCTGGCGGTATCACGTCGTCTCCCACAAGCCTCCATGACTAGAGACTCGCCGCATCAAACCTGAGTCCGCGGCCCACGATCGCCCAGGTCCAATGCCCCATGCAGCGTCAGCCACCACATGTCCACGCCTACCTCCACCAGTATCAAAGCACCCACGAGTATCCCAGTGACCAAACTTGGCACCTCTGGCTCGTCTCCGTCCAGGCCACCGTCCAATGGAACGCTCTGCTATGCGACCTGTCTCGACCACCGCAGCTCCACCGCAACATGTCATGTCGTCACCTCCTACAGCTCCGCTCGTCGTGGCCTCGCATATAGCCATGGTACCATAGTCCATGCCAGCAAGCACAGGCACGGTCCCGACAAAAACAACACATGCTCGCCTCATCAAGCCGTATGTAGCTCGTAGAAGGACTGGCCGGTACGACAGTGGACACGGACTCCATTGTAATAACCATCTCATAGAGACCACCGCGCCTGGTACCCCGAATGACAACCATGTCACCTCGAAGTACCTCCATAGACCCATCACGGATTCGTAACTCATATCCACGTGAATCCAACTCACTGAGTGACACAAGACCCTGTCAAATACCGGGTACGTACTGAACACCGGTAATCGTGCGAATCATACCATCCCACATCCATAACCTAACCGCACCAACTCTGCTAACCGACAAAGTAGATCCATTAGCCAAAGTCAGGGCACCACCAGACATCTCACGAAAGGAATCAAAACAATCCCTCCGCGGACAAACATAGAATGTTCTCCCGGAATCTAACACCCAGCTACCACAGACGCCACTGCTACGTTACATGTCCCATCACCAACAGTCTCATGCACATCCCCCTCATCCATACATACAATGACATCACCGTCATGACCTACCGCAACTGCAGCGCGATCGGCTCCAGGTGTAGGTGGACAGTCCAGCTGTCTCTCGGGACAATTGCGTCGAAAGTGACCAGGCTTGCCGCACTTATGGCATGTACTGCGGCCCGGCTTCTTTAGTCGCCGCCCATCCGACATAGTCACAAGTATGCCAGAGGACTCTGACCCATCCTCTTCACACTGCCTCAAGGACTTGGAATCCAAAAGTACATCAGTCACTTCCTCCATGGTGAGCTCGCTCTTCTTCCCTAGCAAAGGCATCGTAATCAGATCATACGACTTTGGTAGGGATGCCATAAAAAAATAGACAGGCTTGATCTTCCTCCTCGATCTTTCCACCCGCATTAAACACGTCTCATACCAAAGTATTAAACGCACTAAGGTGAGCCCTCAAATCCATACCCTCCTTCATCCTAAGCCAGTACAACCGCTTTTTCAAAGCCTTCCGACTTGCCAAGGACTTAGAGATGTACATACCCTCTAGTTTCTTCCATAAATCATTCAGAAAAGTTTGGTCATGAACGGGGCTTTGACTTCATCCGACAAACAAAACTGGACTGTACTAAGGGTTTTACCACATATCGTTTTCCACTTGTTATCATCCATTTCCTTTGGTTTGGTATCATTCAAGGCATCATTCAAACCCTGGCACAAGGGCATCCCGGACTAAACCTTGTCACAATGCAAAATTTTGTCTCTCGTCAAATTTCTCGATCCCAAATACAGATGCAATATTAGGGTTTGACATATTTTTGTTCATGTTGGAACCGTACCAAATAACCCGGAGCTCTGATACCACTTGTTGGGGTTAATTTAGAAATATGGAATACAGGTACAACCTGGACCAACTACAAGAAATCCGTAAGAGACTCAATAATCCGTACACCAACAAGAACCAAGAAGTTAGAGACAAATGCAAGGTTGCATACAACCAAAAACACCAAAATAGAGAAAAGATGTTACCGCGGGATAGATCGAGTCCAAAGAGCACACAAGAGAAAACAAACACAAAGATTAGGTGGTTCGGTCAGGCCTACTCCACCGGGAGGCAAACAACCGACAAACTTCATTATTAAATAAGAGATTACAAGAGTGTTTCAATTGTTAGCACAAACAATCTCTAGCTCTCTCTCTTCCTCTCTCTCTCTCTCTCTTTCTCTCTTTTTGTTTAGCACAAGAAGAAAGAGCAGCCGCCACACAACAATCAGGGGCTTAGGTCACCAAGAAAAATAAGAGATAGAAGAAAATTGGTCAGGCCGCATTTGGGCCTAAAATCTCAACATAATTTCCCGTACCAGTCTAATTCTTGATTTCAAACTCAAAATGTGCTTTTGTTGTTATAAATTCAAAGTTTGTAACTGAAATTGATAATTAAGATTCTACTGGTACAACTTAGAAAAAAAAGCGTAGTAGACGTTTGGTGGAAAAAAAACTTGAACTAATAAGAAAAAATAGTGTATTGAAGCTGACAATGAACATAAACCCAAATCCCCTAACCTCCTGAGTCCGGATCCCCTAAAGTAACACAAATTTTGAGTTTAAATCCGGACTGTCAGATTTGTTTTGGCATGAATATTAAAAGGGCACCATATATTCTACGTCGGACCTGATTGAGTTACTTGAGAGGTGGAATGTACAGCCTCCTTTAATATTTGTGCCAAAACAGATCTGATAGTTCGGATCCAAATTCAAAATTTGAGTTACTTTTGGTGACATGAATTCCTGCCCTCCTTCCTGGCTAAGGGAACTGGTACGGTTACTGAAATGCTGGTACAGCTGGTATGTCACTGGATTCGTCCAGTATTACCTCAATAAAGACTGATACTGACAAGTGACTGGAGTTGTTCTGTCCTCATAGCAAAGGGTCAAATATATTGATCTAATTAAGTTAGAATCAACTGAGACGATGTAACAAAACGTGGGACCCACAGAATTAGGCCAGTTAGATAAATCTCTTAAGAAATACACTATAAGACCATATTGAAATCAGTTGATGAAAAACAGTAATAACAAATCAATTTTCTCCAAATTATCTCTTTTAAATCCTTCATAACCGCAAAATAAAAAGAAATTTCAAGTTCTGCTGAGCAAAAACCATACATGATAACTTTCGTATTAAATTGAGAACCCTGGGAGTTGCTGACAAGTGACCCTTAGAATAACAACAAATTCATGCGGGTCCCAGGTAGCTGCAACTCGGCTGGTTGTGACAGGATGGACTCAGCCACAGAGAATTCGACTGGACTTCGATGAATTTGTGGGCCCACTGAGCGGAAAGTGGGAGGTCACGTTTCAAACGACGGAAGGAAAGGGGAAAGAAAGTCTTCACTCTTCACTAAAAAGCAAAATTTGATAGCAACCCTCCAGAAAGGGCGGTTTCTCCAAAGAGAAAAACAAATTTAAAAGAAGGAAAAAGTAATATAGAGTTCTGGTTTTAAGAATCAAATTGGATATGATCGATTATTTTTTATATATCATGTGCGAGATGCATTGGTCACATCTAGCTAGTTGACTACCTGGGCTCATTGTTATATCTTTGGTTTTGTTCTCACATCAATTTTTGCTGTCTGTTTCTGGAAAATAAATAAATAATACTTCTATAACTTATTTGTATGATTTGATCCTGTACCGCCAAATATCAACTTGTCCGTTGGTACAATGTAATCGGTACAGTAGATTTTCTTACACAAAAATTGAAGATACTAGAGTTGGATTCTACGTATAGTAAATTATTTTGAAAAAAAATGTATGAAATGATCTAGAAAAAAATGTTTCTATTTAACGTAATAATGTTATTTTTACTACTATAGGACTGAGTGGCGAGTGCAAGAGAAAAAAAAAAAAAAAGATAAGTACTAACAAGCTAGTAAAAACAAGTAATTATACAATAAACTATTTTTCCATCTTTTTCTCAGATGCCCTCAAGCTCATAAGTTTTGGTTTTTGTTAGGCAATAGTCACTTATTTTTGGAGAATTGGATCTCATATATTGATATTTTCGATTTTGCTAGTCAATTTAACTATACTCAACATATCGGCTTTTTAGTGATATTTAGTGCAGTTTGTTGGACGATTTGAAAACAAAGAAATGAAATTTGTTTTCAATCTAGTACGGGGAAAAGTGTGCGCGCTATCATATTACTCATAATCTCACTATTTGAATATTGGACATGTCACATAAACAAAAGGATTAAAGAGGCTGCCGAAGAATGGCTTCCGGTTGATCTCAATGCAATACCATTACGGGTATGGGATCCGGCCGACTCCCAAGTGGTTGAGTACCAAGGTGCTGAAGATGGTGGCTCTAGTGTGCTGCTTTTGAGGGGAGCTGGCGCACCAGCTTAGAACAAAATGAAGAAAAGTTTTTTTTGCATAGATCCGAGTTTAGGATCCTTACGTTACTTTAGCCCTTTCATATGTGGCTTAGTTTTAGATAGTGAGTTTTCTATAATGGTGTTTTGGTGGCTTCTTAAATGCCGAGCTTTTGTGTTTTGCTCGGTGTTAGGACATTATTTCTTACTTTAGAACTGCGATACTCATCTATAGATTTGGTTGTAAGTTAACTTGATTTCATAATACATGAAATGGGCATTCTATGCCTTTTATAAAAAAAAATGAAATTTTTTATTAATACCATTCTAAAAAAAAAAATCACAAATTCTGAGAAATTCGAAAAATACCATGACCACAAGGACAATTGGCGGCCCTATTCTTGGGGGCCGCCATTTGTCGTTACGGCTCCAAAAATGGAGCCACTATTTGTCATTGAGCCCCCTTTTTTTTAACATAATTGTATTATTTGTTTGTTTATTTATTTATATAGTTTAGTTATTATGTTTAATTGTTATTTTGTTTTAAATGTTATTTATTGAATATGTCGTTTATTTTTAAAATATCGTTTGTTTGTCAGATCAAAATCTTGAGTCTGTCATTTATTTGTAAAATATCGTTTGTTTGAAATGTCGTTTGTATATGAAGAAATAATGATATAATCAACAAAATAATAACCAGAGTATGTTCAGATAAAACAAAAACATCTAATGTCCGATACAAATAAATAAGTCACAGTATCTGACAAAACACCTAACAAACTATAAATAAAAAACTACGAGTCTGGACTAAATACTATCCTTGGCTTCTTCTTCATGAACCCCCTACCCCGCTTGGAGAGTGGCGTCTCGTCAGTATATGTGTCATCGTCCTCCTCATTGACATCCTGCTCATGAACCTGCTCGTCATGAAACTCCTCAATCTTGGATGTCTGCTGGACTCCAGGACCAAAAATCGTAGTCTGTCCAGACTCACCCTGAGTGAATAAATATGCATGCCTCGCAATCGGGTCATCGAGCGATGGGTACACGTCGGAAGGATATGTGCTCTGCTGTCTCAGCATAGCCCGGCTGATAGGCAAGAGAGTACCGTCTGAGTCAGACTGTAACCCTGAGAATATAGTCTATCTCCTTTGGTGCCAAAATCTACTAAGATGTTGTAATATGGCGGTGATAGGTTTAATTTATATATATGTTCGATCAGGTTTTCATCACGTAATAGCACCAATTATCATGTATTTTAGTATAATTTAGGATTAAATACCCCTAGAATCAAGTTACTGCATTTGTCTATGTGAAATTCGCAGGAAAACAAGAAAAAGGACCAAAGTGCGGACGCACTGAACTTTAGTGCGGCCGCACTAAGCACTTGGAAGAAAAATCCAAGGTCCAGCAAGCTCCAGAAGAAATGTCCGAGAGGAGTGCGGACGCACTAAACATTGGTGCGGACGCATTTCCTACTTAGCCGAATTTTTTGTGAAGAAATCCAGCAACTTAGAAGGAAAATGCGACCAGAGTGCGACCGCAGGGAACCCGCATTTTCTACTTAGAGAAATTTCCACTCCTGAGCCAAAGAAGAACAGAAAAGTCCGAGAGTAATGCGGACGCACTCAACACTTAGAGTGGAATTCAGAACAGAAAATGAAGCGCGTGCGACCGCAGTGCGGGCGCACTTGGGCCGCATTCAGCCTAAAAACTGCCATTTTGAGGATTTTCTATTTTCGGCGCATCAGACCACGTCCCAAAAGGTGGAAAATAGAAGGTGGAAACGTGGGGACACGTTGTGACAGATTTAGAGTGATTCCCCACGTCCATATGCTCCAGATCCATTATAAAAGGAAAGGAATTTCATCTCCATGGGATCACCATTAAAAGAGAGAAATTCACGAGATAGAGCGTCAACCACAGGAGCGAATCAAGAGAAAGGAAGGCGAATTCTCACAGCAATTGCAAGGAAGACTAAGGTTTTGATTAGGGAAAGGGTGTATTCTATTTCTCTAGTTAGTTTCTCTTTGTCTTTACTTATTTTGTACTTGAATTCATGATGAATACTTGCATCTCCATGAGAGGCTAGTTTCTCTCTAGGGGTTTAGGTCATGTAGCATGAACTTGTTTAATTCTATTTTACTCGGATTTTAGTTTTTATTATGATTGTTTGATTTGATGTTAATTTCTGTGATTTATCATTTGTGATGTTCCATGATTTGTACTTGAATTGTAGCGTCCCGCTTTGATCATTTAGACCCAAAGTAGATTAGGATCATATAGGATAGTATAAATTGTGATTGCGAATACCTTGGGATTTGAATATTGAAGCGACCGAACTCTATTATTCAAATCTGGAAATATAGAAATTAAGATTAGGGTGTGGCGAAGGACTTAGCGGTGAAGCCAAAACTTGATTGGGACACCTTAGAACAAATATCGATATATACACTTGAAGCACGTGATTAAATATCCCTCTAGGTTAGTGACAACCCTAGAATTCGAGGCACATTAATCCGTCCACCCAAGGTATTTGTATTAATATTTGTTCCAAAGGCTAACTTAGGTTAGAAACCCCGTCATAATCAAACATGAATTTAAACAAACCGAGTAGATAGAATTAGCAAGGGATTGTGGACCGAATACCCCTAGACTTCTCAAACTTGATTGTCACCCGATTTTATTGCTTTTTGTCACGAACTTTTAATTACTTTAATTTTCCTTCAAACAACGATTTTACACAAAAACCCCCCACTTTACTTTTATTGTTCAGTTTTAAAAGTAGTTTTCTTTATTAAAAATTAGTGTTTCCCTCTCTCCCTGCGGATCGGCACCTAAATACTACAATCGATAGGTTGTGCGCTTGCAACTAACCTATTCTTTGAGTACGAAGGTTTATAAATTTTAAAGGCAAAAAGTGTACCAAATCATTATATCTAAAATACTCAACAGGCGGCTCCTTCTCACCCTGCAATAACTTACAAATTAGTTAATCAAGAATTTTGAAAAAAAACACAATTAGGCATTTAAATAATACTATACTTCAGCATCCTGAGTAGGAAGGACCGAGTCTGCGGCTCGGCGTAATGCCTCGGCACCTCAGTCGAATGCCTGACCGACGTTAGCAGCGTCATGGACACTCTGAAATAAAGCCTCGTTGCCAGCGTACCATACGTAGATATCAAGCTCGTCAGATATGTCATCAATCTGATCACACGAGCCCACTCTAGCGCATCTGAACGAAGAGTCGAGGCACGACCTGTACCCATAGGCGCACACCTTGGTATATTGTGTTTTAGGATGGCTTTCTCGAGCCTCTTTCAACCCGTCATTGTTGCCATCATTGCCACTTGCCGCTATGACACAACTCTTCACCATATATAAAAGCTGTAAAAAAGTTATATCAATTTAGTATAAAATATTTAAATAGTGTAAGTTTTTAATTAAAAAAATAAACATAAACATACAATGGATGTGAGCAGTGCGCCTGTCAAGATAAGACCATAGATGATCTGTTCTCTCCGATCTCTCAGCCTCGGTACCTGCTCATGAGGGTTGTCGGCAATACACCCCTCCAGAAATATGGTGTATGCGTCGTTATCCTGGTACCATTCTAGGTAAGGTCTGCATGCATTACAAAAATATCAGATATTACAATAAAAAAAATTTAGTGAAGAATTAAATTAATAAAATAATTCTTACATGGGCACGACATCCATAGGACGGTCGGGCTCAGATATAAGGGGTCAGGACGTGATGCGAGCAACACATAATCATGGCACTTCTCTCTCCAGTCCTTGCGTCTATCTGTGTCTCTCGCATGATGTAGCTCTCGCCACTAACCCTCACTAATCGGTACAGGGGTAGGGTTGCTGACGCATCCCAAACTATCTCATGACCCGTCCAGGATAATGATGCTCAACAATCTGTATATTTAATTATGTTACAATACCAATATTATATTAAATTAAATTAAATTATAGTACTAAATATAAATTAAATTAAATTACGGTACCTTAAAACATATGAGAGGCACCTCTACATGCTAGAAACGCTCATGTTGCCGACATCACTCTGGCAGTATGATGTGGTTAGTTTATTAGTGAATGATTTTATCATTTTGTACCTTGAGTATTCATATTAGTGGACCATTTGAGTTGATGACTTAAATTGTAGAACTTCACAACGAATAAATTTGTTTACTCTTAAATGTCCCTTATCTTGGCAATCAACAAGGTACACTGGTTGACCATATAAGATAAGTGTAGTGATTAGATGATGGCCAGTTCTACAGGTTATACGATAAGAAATTATCGATCTAATCACACATGTGCATACATGGAGATGTATGACACTGGATAGACCTAGAATGAAATATCATATGGATTGTGTTATGTGTCATTGATATTTCATTGTGTCTAGAATTCTTTGGTTGAGATATTTATTTTTCTTACATAAGGGATGTGTATTGTTGGTACTGTCCAACGCTCTCTTTAACCATGAATTATATAAGCAGTTACTGCAGTGCATATAACTTATGCGGAAGAACAATACGTATCAAGAAACCATTGTCCCTTATATGTTAATATAAGCGACAATATCTCTGGGCCCCTTGATAAAATTTGTATTATGTGCATGCAATATGATTATATGATAATCATATCATAATTAAACTTCAGGAAATCATGAAAGAATAATTGGTAAGGATGACACATTCCTAGCTTACGATTATTTGGATATCATGTGGCAAGGAATTGACACAACAACATTTTTAATATTACAGGGATCGTGATTTTGCATTGTGCTTTTTCATCCACATCATTTGGGTAATCAATATACCATGGCTAGTTGTATCATTGATTTGTGGAATTAAAATGTTTAATTTCATTGCCATAATGATGGGATCCCATAGGGTCAGACCATATGAAAGATTAAAAGAAAATATATTAATAAAGCATATGTGATATGTATATAATATGTGCTATGTTAATTATAAGGAGTTATAATTAATTTGTACAGATTATATGTTATTAATATATGAACAATTTTTATGACATGGAGATGTTGTAAATAATCCGAGTAATATTTAAAGTATGTGTGACATATTTTAAATGACTTTTGACACATGAGAGATGCATATAAATTAACATAGAATATTAATTTATGTGTTGGCCTTTTAATGTATGGGATTGTGGACTTAATTAAATATTAATATGATTAGTATGTTTAAGCCAAAAGCCCAAATATGTGCTATTTCAGCTGGGGAGAATTGATTAGTGATGGCATGATTTAAGGAATATTTAAATATGTCATTAAACCTAATCAATTTCATAAAAGATGAGAGAAATTTCTGGACAGTTTTTGAAGTAACTTTGAACAGGAATTTAAAAGGGCAAACATTATTTATTCTGGACGAGTGACCTATGGAATTTGAAGTTCATTGAGTCTAGAATCCAACGGAAAAAGTTTCAAGTCGTTTGGAGTCACCTAGAAGGAGATATAAGAGTTTTAGTACCGAAAGGTCAAAAATTCGGTCTATCATCTCTTTACCGAAATTTGTTTTTTTCTCTCATTCTCTCTCATTTTCTTTCATGTGTTGAGATCTACAAATCCTCTAAGAATTTTTCAGAAATTAACAAGAGGTTTAAACTAGGATTAAGGTTCTACTTGTTAATCTCTTACTAGCCTTAGAGATACAAGTATTTCTTTAATCTTTCGGTGGATACCTAAGGAGGCTCGTCATTGGAAGGGCTAAAGCACAACCACCGTTGAAAGAGAAAGGGAATAAGAAGTTGCTAAGCAAGACAACCCTTTTTGATTTGATTTGGAGATCAAATCTAAGGTATTATGTTATTCCCTTCTTGATTAGGCTAATTAAGATTGTTTCTTGCACTTACAATAACTAGATCGTTTATTTTGAGTCGAATAAAATTTTGTTTTATTACTTGCTATCTAAGCATCAAAACTTTCATATACAACCATACACGAAGTACCCTCCTACTTAATCTCTACACACTCATTTATTCTCACTTAAGAAAATAGAAAACACCAAAGATACAAAGATATGTTTATGTTCGGTCCAGAGGTCTTATATATGAGTGAAGAGGCGCCTGGAGATGAGTGGAGTCCAAGTTATCTGGATACAACTGCCAAAGATTTCACTAAAGAGCGCATTGGGTACGGTCTGTATTGGCTAATACAGACCGTACTAACTCCTGTGTCGCTCCGGGAGTTAATGCCTATTTGGTCTTCATTAGTCCGTACTAGGGCTCTGGTCCGTATTAGCTAATACGGTCCGTACCAGAGCCTTCGTCTGTGAGCTGCGCTTTTCCGATCGACTCGATTCTTGCTCCAAATAATGTAAAATAGCCTCAAAACATAGTTCCTGCACTAAAACATAAAATAAGGCAACAGTAACCTGTTTCACATAATAATTAAACATAAATGTGAAAAAATAAGGTAAAACCTAAGCCAAAATCCTACGTAATTCAGTACCAAAATGAGCTTGATCAACCAAGTAATACGGTAAAAGACATGCGGTTGTGACGAACCGTAGTCGCATTCAAACTCTGCATTTAATTAAAAAAATACATTTCATTAAATATTTATAGAGAAAAATGATGTTATTAATTTTTTTTAAAATATTACTAACTTAAAACTTATCCCAGTGCTACCTCTAGAATGGAGTGCTCGTTGTTTGGGTACCAAAGAAAGTCGCTGACTCTGTCTGTGCGACTCTGAATTCCAGAAAGATGGTACATCCCTATTGAAAGATGGTATATCTCTACTAGATGATGTCATGCTGTATTTGGTAATTTTTAAAATTAATATTGGTACCAATTTTGGTCAAATATGATAAATTTTTTGGTTAAATATGGTACCATTTTGACAGTTTTGATTACATTCGGGATTTATTTGATTGGAATCAAATATAATTTTGGTAGTAGTCACATTTTGTTTAAATTTGAGATTTAATTGGTACCTTAAATCTAATTTAAAATTGGTACTAATCTAATTAAATTTGAGTACCTAATCTAATATAATATTGGTACTAATTTAATTTATTCTAATCTAAACAATATACAGTAAATCTAATTTATTTTTGGCACTATTCTAATTAAATTTTGGTCCTAAACAATTTAATTTTGGTACAATAAATCTAACTACATTTTGGTATTGGTCTAATTTAATTTTGGCACTAATCTAGTTAATTTTGGTACTATTGTAATTAAATTTTGGTCCTAAGCAATAAACCGTAAATGTTAAACCTTAATCCTAAACCCTAAACCTAAACCTATCTAAATTACTACTAAATTAGAAATTGAAACAAGAAAATAAGAAAAAACTTACCCAAACTCGAAGGTGCTGTTCGGCAACCCCTCCTTAAGCCTCCTTAAGGCTAAAGGAGCTTCCTTTAGCTTCCTTAGCCTCTTAATCTTGCCGAACACCGATTCCTTAGCGCGGATTAAGACAACCTCCTTTAGCCTCCTTTTGCCCGGATCTTAATCCCCTGCCCGGACCTTAAGGCACCTATACCCCTTCCTTTAGCTTCCTTAGCTTTCACCCACGGATTAAGACAACCGAACATCGGTTCCTTAGCGCTCCTTAAGCTCTTAATCCTCAACCCCTTAATCCTCCCAGCCGAACAGCCCCGAAGGGATTTGAAAGCGACATGAAAAAAATAAAATTCTCGACCCAGCGGCCCCTATATATAGCACTGGGGCTGCAACGACAAATGACAGCCCCCATTTTAGGTGATCGCCACTTGTCGTTGCAGTCCTAGTAGATTTAAACTTCTGTCAATTTTGTGGTTTTTTTTTTTAAATGGTATTAATACAAGTTTCAGTCATTATATTTGTACAAAAAAACAAGCATACCGGCAGCAGACTGAAACAAATTTATTATTTACATCCTTAAGCTTTTAATCATTTTACTAGTTAAAAATAAATAGAAGGAGCAAAGCGAAGAAGTACATAAACAAATTTTCTTTCCTCGATGCGATCCAGGCGTAGTTGGATACTAAGAAATGTCCTGACCGTCATAATTGGATGTACAGACCAAGGATAGCAGGACCGGTGAACTATCCTTCAACTTGGAGCAGACCCGACGTAATAAAATGTACAAACCCACGGTGTGGTAACCACGTGTCACGAAATGCTTTACTTGAAAGTTGAAACGGAAGTTGCAAAGATCTAGTGCGCAAATATCTGTGCATGTTATGTGTTACAGACTATTTTTGCAGAAATTCTCCTCATTTAAACCTGGTTCACTGGAAGTTGCAAAGATCATGATATAGTTATTTTCCTGAAAAAAAGTGTGAAATAAGTGCCGTTGGATTAGAAAGGTAGAACGGATTGTTAAAAGATGTGCGGTTCAGATCGAGCTGAAAACACACCAGCTCTGCCATGCACGCACTCATATTAAATGAACTGGTACAGGGGCATATCTAACCCGTTGGATGAAATGGTCCGGAAAAAAAGTGACGTAGCATGCTTCCTTCTTCTGGAGTCTGGATCCACCCAAGTAACTCAAATTTTGAGTTTAGATTCTGACCGTCTGATCAGAATCCAGGCCAATCCAGCCGAAAAGGAATGCACGGGATCATTTAATATTCGTGCCAAAACAGATCTGACGGTCCGGATCTAAACTCAAAATTTGAGTTACTTTAGGTGATATGAATTCCCCTGGAAGCGTATCCCCTCAGACATGCAATACATAACAGTCCGGATTTAATTTAAGTCGGACCTAAAGAAAAATGGTGCCTATTGTAAGTTTGTAACTATAAAAAATGGTCAAAATTTAATAATTCTGGTAACACGAGGGGATGCGGATTCTCCCTCCTCTTAATGCTCATGATCACTTTTAGGAGTATAATTGGTAATGCTGACATACAACTGCTTAGTGAAACTGTATTTGCCAGAGAACCGTTGTCTTCTTTTATTTTGGACTATATGCTTTTCATTTTGCAGCTATTAAACATAAAGAGAAAAGGAGGGAAATTACTAAACTTTGTTTGGTCGTTTTTCTTTTCTACTGGCGGCTGCTTAATTACCTGCACATTAGAAATTTTGATATATTTGTTAAAGATCACATGTTCGAAATATAGTGATTAATGAGGCAAGTTGTAACTCAAATCTTCATATCATGTTAAAAAATAAGTTTGACAATCTTTCAAAGAGGGATGCTTCTATGGGCATAAGGACCTATTTGTAAAATGAGCATATTTTTATTTTCAAAGTTCAAACAGTCGATCCGACCGTTCAACATTATCTCCATATTAGAATGTACTTGGAGGTCAAATTTTACATTTTTCTGAATTTTTTTACTATTTATTAAGTATTTTACAAAACTAGTCAAATTCAGACCATTGAATTTTGTACCCATCTTAATAAATAGTAAAAAAAATTTAAAAAAATGTAAAATTTGACCTCCAATACATTGTAATATGGAGAAAATGTTGAACGGTCGGATCGACTGTTTGAACTTTGAAAATAAACATATGCTCATTTTACAAATAGGTCTTATGTCCATAGAAGAATTTGCCTCTTTCAAAAGATAAGTCCATAGCTAATATCTTAACTTATCTAGACAAAAAGACGCTCAAATTTTCCAAAAGGCACCGGAACAAAGTATCCTCTAAACTCTTCTCATATTTTGGATTGACTTCTAAATTTTGACACGGCCACTAGCTCTCTTTTTAAACAGCAATTTTTCCTTAAGAGTGGAGTGTGACCGTGAATTCAAAACATGCACACGCACTACAATCAGATGGATGCTTATTCACTCGCAAAATCTAGTTATATAAACCCGTTATGTAATTCGTTTTGCTCTTGTTCAAAAGTTTTCGCAATTGAACCTTCATAAATATCTCTCGTTCCTTTTGTCTATGGAAAGTTATTGCTATATTCGTGCACTTGTTATCGTTTAAAATTCAACCTTTATGCTGTCATGCATGATCTGTTGATATTTTTTCAGCCTCTTTTTACCGTTAAAAGTGGCAGAGCAAGTGAGTGACGTTCTTAACACGCACTGGTGTCTTCTTGCTGCCAAAGAAACTGCTTTCTAGCTATAATCAAAGACTATGTAAAAGAACAACATGGACAAAATTGATCTTAAATTTGTGTAACTGCATCTAAATAATCCGTCCCGTTTGATCTACCAAAGATGATTTAGTCATAATTGGATAAACACCATGCTCTCACTAAAAGTCTATATCTGCTGCAAGTACGCAAAATAACAGGCCGTATTATCTGATGTCATATCGGGCCCAATGTTAGCCCATCCGATTTTTCGAACTTGTCCCCGTAGAGATATTTTTTCTCCCTCGGTGGTAAGCATCACGTTCTGATGCTGAGCACGGTGATAGTGTTTAAACTTACAGCCGAAGTCTCTCTCTCATGGGTGGCGCGGTCAAGGTGCTCTCGCTCCTCTCAGCACCATTGCCTCTCCTCCCGCGCCGCGCCACAGCCTTCCTCCGCCTCTCTAGTGCTGCCGCCTTATCCTCCTACCGCCGTCTCAGCCTCCTATCCGACCCCCCTCGCCGCTCAAGCTCCACCGTCAGCTCCTTTCGCCGGCTACAAAACCAGACACTCCCCAATGAGACTACCTTCCATGATTCGTTGAATTCACAGCCTGAAGCTGTAGCTCCTGCGTGGCCTGAGTGGGCACGGCTAGTTCAGTGGCTCACTGAGGAAGGGTACGTGAATCGAGCACTCGCCGATTCGGATGGATTGTGCGGAGATGATTTTTTTAGGAGAGCGGATTTGCCAGAGGAGTTTCTGAAAGCAGGCCAGGCCTTCATTTTGTTTGCCAGAGAAAATCCCGACTTACTGAGGTGAGCTTTGTAGAGTAAATGATGCATAATTGACTTGTTGGTCCGATTAAGTAAATATTACTATGCCATTTTGCATAATTGATATCTAATATTTTTTCATTGCTCAATTAGGTTCCTGTCAAAGAAGGAAATCAGGATTGTTGCGGATAGTGGATCACCTTTTTTGTTCAAAGATGGAGAAAGTTCAATGAGACGATTGAGAAACTTCTTGAACAGCGACAACAATGTAAGTATTTGAAAGATGACTGTTTTTGTGATATAATAATGGTCTGTTTTGAACTGTTATGCATACATCATAATTAATTACTTGTCATTATTTTATTCAACATCAGGTGCTCCAACAAGAAAAGGCAGAGACAATTGACCTTGTTCGTTTCTTACTGAGCTATGCATCTAAATTTGAAAATAATAGCACTTATGTAGTTAGCAACGCATCTGTAAACAATCTACTGGTTGAGTTGGTTACTCTGAGCGGCACCACTGATGTACCCAATTTTATGGATCCACATCAAAGGCAACCTCTTTTGCAACAACAGGACCAGTTTTCTAGGCCTCAAAGTCAAATTATTTCCAGGAAACCTGGTGATTGGTTTTGTTCAAAGTAAGTGTGTTGCTTTCTTACTCCCAAACCCATCTTTCTATCATTTTTACTGATTACATTTGAATATTAAGTGGTTTGTTCTTTTCCATAAGCAGGTGTAATTTCATGAATTTTGCAAGAAATACTAAGTGTCTTGAATGTAGTAAGCCAAAGCCAAAGAGGACATTGACCGGAGAGGAGTGGGAATGTCCCCAGTAAGCAATTTTTTTTTTATTATTTTTGTAGGTTTCTTCATTCATTCCAATAGTAAATGTGCTGACAACATTTGCAGTACGCTTGTGTCCAGATAGTTTAGGCTACGTCTACATGAGATCTTAATACTAATTAATTTGTGTTGATGGGTGTTGGTATCAAGCCTTATTGGTATACTGATGATATTTTACATTTTTTTTTCAAATGATGTGATCACATTGATTTCTGTAATCCAACAACTTCCATGAGGAAGTACTGTCACGAAGCTAAAGCGAATTTTGCAGAAAAGTATTTGAGCAAATGACCAGAATTTTCCAAAGTGGCTAAGACTAGAGTAGGCAAAAGAATCATGAGCATGTAATATGAAAGGTTCAGTTCTCAAACTTGTACATTGCAGGTGCGATTTCTTCAATAATGGAAGAAACACGTCTTGCCTAAGGTGTGAGTGTAAAAGGCCAGGAGAGGTTCCCCTACCTTCTACCAGCCCCAGCAAAACCTCGACTCTTGAAGACATACTCAACAAAAGCACAATTGAAGTTTCATCAAATGCACCACATAACATTAATAAATCAGGTAGCAGGTACGCACCCATCAAGGATCCTGCTGTTAGCCAGACAGTAGACAGAATAGTCGGCCGTGAACCAAACAAGATTTCTTGGGAGAACTTAGCAAACCAAAGACAGGAGTTAGGTCATGTCCCGTTTAATCCGCTACCAGCTGATATGTTTGCCAAAACCAAGACCAGAGAAATGGAGGTTAAGTCTAATTCCTTGGAAGATGAGGGACTTCCTCAGAAGATGCCAGTGCGAAAAGGAGAAAACCGGTTTGTTGTGAGTAGAAAGAAGGACCGTTCGCTGACCTCACCACAGTACAAGAGAAGAATGTCAATGGAACAAGCAAATAATAGCAATTCTGATTTTGTACCATTTGTGCCATTACCTCCGGACTATTTTGCAAAGAAGAGAGAGAATAAAGTATTGGAAATGGGACGCGTGAGTGAAAAGACAGAAGAGGCCAGTACTAAAGGCATTGACATAAATTCCTCCCGTGAGGCCAATGACTCAACAAAACAGAGAAACAGGTCAGAGTATAGCAATATACAAGTAACTAATAGCAATCCTGATTTTGGACATTTTGTGCCGTTCCCTCCGGAGTATTTCGCTAAGAACAGAGAGAATAAACTATCACAAATGGGACACATGAATGAAAAGACAGAAGAGATCAACACTAGGGACATTAATGTAAATTACTCCCATGAGGCCCCTCAGTCGGCCGAACAGAAAAACAAGTCAGAATATAGCAATAGTGCCCATACGAATTTGTTTCCCATTTCCCATGATAATCCGAATAGCCAGTCAGGCAGTGGAGACTTGAATAGCAGTTACTCGGCTCAAACAAGCAACCTTTCTGGCTACAATGGGTATTCTTATTCCAAAAATAGTTCTACCAATTCAAAAGGGGGTTGGAATAAGAGCCTTGAAGGTTCATCCGTCAAGGAACTCAACCCAGTTGACATGTCCGAGGAGGCAAAGGCTGAGAGGTGGTTCAAGCGTGCTGCTCAGATTAAGGATATCTCTGAACTGGAGAACATACCTGACGAAGATTTCCCGGAAATAATGCCAATGAGAAAAGGAGTCAATAGGTTTGTCGTTAGCAAGAGAAAAACTCCTCTGGAGAGACGGTTGGCTTCGCCTCAGTACAGAAGAAATCTGTCTACTCTAAAATCAGATCCAGAGAAGGATAAAGGTGTAAATTTGGATCGATCTTAATTTCTTAGTTGTTTTTGTATTGATCTGAATGGGCTGTTAGTTTCTTCTAGTATGGAATATTATCTATATAACCATTATTTCTAATTTGTCAAAAGAGGAAATTTGGTTATATACAAGAGAATTGTACACAACAGTTCCAGTTTGCCTCTCATTTTTTTTTTTACAATCAAATACACTCGGCAAGAAGTATAAATGTATCTATCTGATTTTAGCTGCTTTATAAAATTTTGACATAACAGCAGAATACTGAATTCTAATCAATAAAGCTCTGACCATTTGATCGGAATAAAAATAAATTAAACCGCTCGGTGCAGAATTCCAAAATAAAGAAGTCAGCATTAGGCTGCTTATTGAACAGGACAGCCCGTGAACAAACGGGCCGCATAAATGAATTGTTATTGAACGAAACTATAAACGAGTTGGGCTAAAAGCCTCTGATCCAGATTGCATAGTTTAACTTGAGTCAAATACGAGCCGAATTTCGAGAGGCCCGTCTAGCAGCTGGATTTGAAACTCTCTTTTGCAAAATCGCAATTAATTAATTAACTCATGTTTTGATCATATTTTCAATTTCAAATTAATTGATCAAACCATGTTTGGCACTTCGTTTGAACATTCAGGCAATGAAAAATAAATGATGAATAAATAAGAGATTGATTAAAAAAACCATGTAGAAGTGTACTAGCCCATCTCTAATCGACTTAAATGACAGAACACGCCCTGAATACAAATGTAAATGTCAAGGGTGTCCGTCTTTCTTAAGGTAATAGAAGCTATTCTGTTAAGGCACATAATTGTTTTAGTTAGGCTTAACAGCCTCTATCATGAGGCCTTCTTCTCTTATCCTGTTATAGAAAACATTGTCCCCTTTAGGCGTTCCACAACAAATATCTCGAATCATAGCGTTCCAAAGAAAAAAGGTTGATTCTTGTGCATCGGGTAGATTTTGTGGGTTGAGAGCGTAGGAGACCAGAATTTTGGGAAGGTGATTGGTGTCCGTGCAAAGTGCAAACCTGCACGTGAGATTTGGAATTCATGGAGGTTTAGATTCAGCTCCAGAATGTGATCATTAAAGAAAAGCAGAGGAGAAGAGAGTGCGAGCATGACTGCACCTGATTTGATGTTGATTACTTGTTCTAAAATAAAAAATTACGAGGGGAGCGGAAAAGAGTTGTATGTAGGAAGTTTGGAAATTTGTTCATTGTTGATTCAGAGTGTAACAGAGGAGAACTATTCTGCGTCTCTCTCTCCTTTATTTTCCGTTCCGCGACCGATTGTAGAGTCTTATCCATTAGCACTGAGGTCTTTGAAATGAGAATGGCTTGGGTCCGATGAGTTTCGGAACCGTCCGATCTACTTTAAGATTCGTGCGCATGAATTTTGAAGCAGACGCGAAATTTGCGGGAGCGAATCCTAAAGCAGATCGGACTGTGAGCGAACCCGTCGAACTCACTTTGGGTCCGATGCCCATCGGACCCAAATTTCTCCCCTTTGAAATGGAGTGGCCCCATGTGAGAATGGGAAGAATTCGTGTCGGGTTAATTTTTCCGGCCCAATTATGGACCTGGTCTCAATGGGCTTGATTCAATGAGTGCAAGTTAAGAACTTGTTTGTTCTATGAGAAGTTAAACAATCAACGTTTTATTTTTTGGAGATAGAAATATGAAGGTCTAGTCTACTAACTTTCTTTTAAAGAATCTTCATTCGGATTTCGAATTTACGACCTTCTACATGGAGAGTGTTATCCTTTTCCCACTAGACCAAAGACTGATTTTTAACAATCAACATTTTAAAATAATGTTTTCAATACACATATGATTATCCTCTACATAGTACATAAATTATATATGGATTTTTAATTTTGTTGGATATATTAATGTGTATTTAAAAAATAATCAAAATTTATGGATTAAACACAATTTTTTCAATAATTTTAGTTAAAAATAAGAAAATTTAATAAGATGTTTATATGAGTAGAACTAGAGTGTTCCTAAGTTCACCAAGCCTTCTTGTGAACTCAACTCTAAAATCTATTGGATTGACTTCAAATGACGAATCCGAACCATCGAAGCCTGTAACACCTGGTAATATATATTTCTTTATTTATTTTGAACTAATTTATAATATCGAAAATACTGAAGGTTTAAATTGCAACATAGACAAATTTAAATTAATGAAAACATGAGGTGGCATTATTTTGCCACGCGGCCACATACCACCCCCCAACCCTTTTAATTATACATCTTTGTTTCTCTCTCCTTCATGGTCTCTCCAAAAAAGAAGAAAAATAAACGAACCGAAACCAATTGAAAGAAAAGTGAGAAAAATCAAAAGAAAAGAGAGTTAATTTTGTAGATAAAGATTTTGATATTGATTATAATTTGATTGTTTGTTCGATTGAAATTTCGACTACGTCGCGTTGATTCTAAACTGTTGATTGCAACATGATTTGGATTTCTGGATCAATCGCTATCAGGTCACCAGATTTCTCTATAATCTGTGTTTTCGATTTGTATGGTTGATTGGGTACTGATTTGGGTAATCGGATTGTGATGGTATATTTAACCGGAATATGGGGTCTGGAGATTGAAATTGTTTTTAATGGACTGGAATACTGAGAATCGCCTATTTCAGGGATTCTAACTGGAATGGAACTGTTATTATTGAAAACCTAGACCCAATTGATATTGTCGGTTAAATATGCATACATAATTTGATATTTAATTGTGTGGATTAATCCAATCCTATTGAAATAGTTGTTTACTGTTATTAAGTCAATTATAGAGAAGCTGCGTCATTAAATAACTGGTTACTCGACTTTGTAGCTGACTCCGTATTGTTTCTGTTTATTCCTGTTGCGACGTAGGTTGACAGGACAGCGGATGGATGCAAGGATGTCGTTCTGTCGCGTCGTGTGCCCGGCCCGGCCCGGCCGCCGGAGCATGACAGTGTCACACCCTCGATCCGGAGGTGCGACAATCATACCGAGTCTATTTATCATTTAATACATAACATAAAACATGGATCTTTTTATGTATTGCCAATAGCATCCATTATTTTTCCACATCCAAATTTATTTACAATAATTATCTGACATTTTACAGTAGATGATGCTAGAGATATACTCTCTGCACCCTGTCAAATATAATAAACCCAAATCTCATATCTTTAGGTGACCCTGCTGTCAATTATAACTCCAAAAGCGTTTCTCTGTTTTTGTCTAACAAACCTGTGAATCCCACAAGGGAAAACGCGTGAGAAATAATAAATTATTTCTCAGTGCTAATTGCCACTGAGGTTATTTGATTTGAAGGAAATCCATATTCAGAATGAAATCTCCGCACAAGAAACTAACAGTTCATTTCATAATAACGAATGCAAATGCTCAATAACAGTATCCAATTGAACAACAATAATTACATAAACAAATTAGAACTCTAAAAATCTTATCAGAATAAATGGTTTGGGTCAAAATCTTTTAAACCATAAAGTATGGTAACGTTTGGTTTCTTAACTTTATTCTAGTCTGGTAACACTGATAGATACAATAACATGTATATGTCGTGTTATAGCTTATAATGTTCTAACTATCCTGATACTTTGTTAACAGAAATAATACATAATCAATATCTCAATACTGTCATTATCGAAAAGAAAATCAATGATAAGACAGTTCTAACTATCCTAGCAATTGGTTTAACAGAAACAATACGAAATTAATATCACAATACTGTCATTATCGAAAAGAAAATCATTGATAAGACAATTACCACAGTTCTTAGTCTTACAGTCACAATTCATATTTATTCAATATCCCCTACCCAACCGGTACTGGGTTCAGTTGGTGTCATTCACCATATGCGCATAAGGGTCCTGGAGTAAAGTCTAGTAGCTAGTTAGACTTTACAATATATTAATCCTTTTTCTCCACTATATGGAGGTTCAAGGATTACAGTATTCAATATTCAATCAATTCAATTACTGTGGTTTCAATCAATCATATTTCAATAAGAATCAATTAATCGATAAACAATATCAACATGACAGTCAACAGACTTACCTGTAATTCAGTTTCCATTGTATTGGGCTATGCATATGATGCAACAGTTCAATCAATGCAGTCAATCAAATATTCAAAATGCACAGCGAGTTACGATTTAATTCCTAATCATGAATCTTAGACTAATCCAATAACCGAGCACCTGATATCGTAGGGCAACAGGTGAGGTCACTAACAATTGGTTCTTCCTGATCATTCTGTCTCATCAGTTTTTCTCATTATTATGTCTAAGTTAACAATAATATGCACATTCTAATCAATACTTATATTTAGTTTTGATATCATATGGTGCCCTGTAATATCAGTTAAATTCTTATTCATGTAACAGAGACTTTTATAAGCCACTCCCACCGTATCCATTTCAACTAATGACATCGTTTGATCAATTATTGAATCATTTTGTTAATCCTTTTTATTTTAATTTGGTTTCAGTCCAAAGTCTAGATTAAGAATCCAGTCCAATTAACTAAGTTCAAGCTTAACAGATCAACAATATAAGTATCCAAATGCCTAATAGTTCAGTAGTCCAATAATTAAGGTCCAAATTCAATCTTTTTAATTTATCTATCTTCGGTCCAGCACAAGGCAAGCTCAATTTCATTTAATTCTTTCTTTTTCAAAGTCTATGAATAAAGTCCAAGGTTAATTCGAATTTGCAGTTATGAATCCAAGATCTTGGTTCTATTTCTCTCTTTAAATAATTACTTAGCCTACTAAAAACCAGTTTACAATTCTTATTTATAAAGTCTCCGGCCAACAACTTATTATATATGTAACTTTGCACTAAGGCCCCTCTAATAGGTATTAATTTCAATTCATGAAAAATTTCCCAATTCAACCTTGTACTTTATATTTCTTTTACAAACAAGCTCTTGTAGTTTTAAAAAAAGTGCACTATTAACCAAGAGTAAACTGACCCCAATTGGTACCAATGTTCAGATTGCATCAACAACCCTTAAACCACATACAAACCCGTGAATAATCTCAATAATGAAGATAAATGATAGAAATATAAGATACAACCCATTTGAGCTCGGTACCGAAAGGTATATCTAAGGTTGAGTTCTAAACCATGAATCAAAGAATCAAATTACCATACCAATTATTGGATTCAGATCCGATCGAAGAACCCATGGATGAAAAAAAGGATCTCAAGCAAATCAATTAAAATACTCTATTAAACATGTTTTCAACTAAATTCTCACAATAGTTTAGCTTGCCTTGTTCAATTTGTTAATTCAATATTTCTTCATATATTAGTAATCTAATAATCCTTTTCATTTCTTTCAACACGTAGAGCAAGCTTAAACTTGCTAAATTTCAGAATTTTACTAAAACTCTAATGTCAGAGAAATACCCAATGTCAGAAGAAGAGAAGAAATACCCAATGTCAAAGTTGAATCCAACAAGCAACAAGGAGAACAAGTCCAGTCATAAAATTTCACAAGAGAGATCCTCTATGTTGGCTATCAAAAGAGAAAAGAGGAAGACTTCACTGTTTTTTTCTTTTTCTTTTTTTCTTTCTTTCTTCCGGAACAGTGAGGAGAAAGACCCTTAATTAAAGAGGAATTAGGATGGGTGTCAACCAGCATGGGCCACGTGGCTTTAGTGCCACGTTGGACAATTTCTTATTTTCTTTTTTGTTATTTTATATTTGAACCCTTAAATTTCCAAAATTCGCAAATCAGTCCAAGATGATAAAAAGAAGAAGTTTATATGCTTGTAATTCATCTGATTTCTATGTCAAACATTAGAACATTCACTTCCAAATATTTTAGAAAATTCGAATCAATATAATACTTTTATGTCATTCAAACAGAATTTTAAATAATCGTTTTTATGTTTCACTTTAATGTTACTTGCTTGCTTCAAAAACACCTCAAAGCATTTCATATATTACCTTCGGTCATTACTTTTATATACGTATTTTGCATAGTGTTACAAAACCCGTCTACCTTACGAGTGATTCGTCTACATACAAAAATTTTAAATTTTCAAATTAATTTTTTATAGAGTCAAGTGGTCAAAAAACGTTCAAAAAATGAATGCATTAAAATTAATTTATAAAGGTTCTAATTTTGACCGCTTGACTTTATACTAAATTAATTCGAAAGTTTAAGATTTTTGCATGTAGGCACATCACTAGTAAGGTAGACGGATTTCAATGCTTCGGATTCGTCATTTAAAGTCAATCTAATAAAGTTTTAGAGTTGAGTTCATAAAGAGACTTGAAAAACCTAGGAACACCCTAGTTCTACTCTGTTTATATAATCTAAATATATTATAACTTTAAATTTTTTATTAAATTACATAGTCTTTGTTAATTTTGTGTGCCTAATATACTGTAAAAAATTATAATTTATTATTTAATATGCTATGTATGTTTTTAATGCGATCATGTGCTATATAATGAGAAAAGCTAGAGTGTGATGTGCTCATCAAAAGAGATTGATAAGCACAACTTCAAAAGTCTATCGAATTGGTTTCAAACCACGAATCTAAACTATTGAAATCCATCAACTCCATGAGTGATGTATGCATGTGCAAAATTTTAAAAGTTTCGAATATATTTACTACAAGATCAAGCGGTAAAAAAAAATGTTGAAAAATAAATACATAAAACAACTTATAAAATAACTTATAAAAGGTTTATTGTGTTGACCGCTTGACTTTGTACTAAATGAATTCGAAATTTTTAAAATAATTCATGTACATGCATCACTCATTAAGTAGTTGGATTCACAGTTTGAAGACAATTCAATAAACTTTTGAAGTTGTACTTGCCAACTCCTCTTGATAATTAAGCACATCACATTCTAATTTGTTTGCTCCTATATAATTGTATGCCACTGTTTTTAAACAACATCGATAACAACCAACAGTATGCAACTATGTGATAATTTGTTCTTGGAAGTGTGATGAAAGAACTTATTTTGATCACATATGTTATTGGAAGTGTGATGAAAGAACTTATGTCATCAAAATTTGAGTTTAATGTTTCGGTCCCCCATAGACAATGATGCAACTTCTTTATTTTAGTTTATTTTTGAAATAAGTGGCTTGACACCACCAGTTTCATTAATTGCTGAAACCAAAAGTTTTACATCCTAATTATTATATACATATTATTCTTACCCCTTGCAACTAATAATTACATTTATCAATCAATATCTATCCTAGTACTCACTTAATCTCAAGTAAAGTCTATCTCAAACCTATACATGTTATCAGAAGTTGCAGAAAAGAAAGAAAGAAAACATCTTGTGTTAGCTCTTGATAGTCTGCCTCCGTCCTCTTTTGTTGGTTCCGCATTTCAAATTTGAATTTTTTTATAAAAGATTAATAATTAGAAATCAAGATACTCAACACTTTTTAATATCCACAAAAAATTTCAGAATTATATTTTAAATATTTAACTCCACACATAGAAAGTTTTGCCTTTTATCATTAAATCAAAGACCAATTCTCACATTGAATGTAGTAAGTATGAATGAAGTCAATTCACTCCATTTATTTTTTAAGTTTGTGTGCTTAGAAATGATTTTGCTATATAAATAAAGTAAAATACTATCAATACTATAAAATTGACCTCATACTTGAAATGAAAATTTTATTTAATTGACCCTTAATAGTTATTTCACCCCAGCCCCTACTTTGAAAGCTAGTTTGCATTCGTCTCTAAATTCTCGCATCTTAAATTCGAGTTGCAACGAATCCGTAAGTAAACTACATTATACACCAGGACCAGCAGCCAGCAGGCCTAGCTTGGTGCCTCCCACATTGTCATGTTGCGAGCAAAAACCAAACATTAGCCACAGAATAAAAAAAAGCCAATTAAATGGGATACCTGTACGTGCACCGACGGGACCATTGGCCTGCAATTGCTTTCCATAAAAATTCAACCAGATAAAACAGAAAACATTTGATAAAGCCTAGATATTAACCCTTAATTATCATTTATCACACAAAATTCATTTTTCGAAACGATGAACAGAGTTGAGGTAGTAAATTGGTACGGTGTAGGGACAAAAGCTGGTTGTTGGAATGCAGCTGTATTGAACTATGAACTACAAGGGAAGAAACGAAGGAACTTTTAAGAGACGTAACGAATATTTTTTAGGGCAACGGAACTGTGGTTTGGCACTTCAATTTGCTCTGTAAAAAGACGCAACTTTGACAAAACGTGTCATGTTTTACTGTTAGACATTTTAATTAAATTATATGTTTTAAAATTATATTAAAATATAATTCTAGAGTTTGACAATCCGATCTTAAAATTTTTAGTTAAATATAATTTTATTTAATAATAGTTCTAGAGTGTGGCATGAACCATATATGCATCCTTGTACTATATTTTTCTTCCGAAAATCTATTCCTATATAAACTTATATAGGTACATATTTTGATAGAACAATTTTTGATTCATTTAGAGCAAGAGTCATACACATGTGTTTTTAACTGGGCACTATTGGATAGGACAATTTTAATTCATGCAGTAAACCGCAATAGAGACAAAACTATCGTGTATATGTTACGACTCTTGTCCTGCATGAATTAGAAATTGCTCTTTCAAAATGTGAACTCATATAAGTTGAATAGATTTTCAAAACACTGTTGAGTTCTTCGCGAATTCGACAAGAAAAATTAATGCAATGACTTCATAAAAAATCAATTCGTGAATGGAACCACACAAAATAATACCGATTTCCGCTGCGATATTATTTGATTCTCAATTTCTTACAAATCTAATTACCTAACGTTATTTAATTTAAACAAATAATTGGTAACCACTCGATAAATTTATTCTCGTATAACTTTCTCATTTTTTTCACATTTTTGAAACACACAGGCTACAGAGTACAGATTGATTATATAGGCTAATTTATTATTCAAAAATATCTTATTTCATAACTAAATTTTTCATAACTTAAATGTTATCTTCTGGAAAATAATGAGACGAAGATAAAATTTTCATTCCATTGTTCTTTTACACCAGCCAAAAAAAGAAAGAAAAAACAAGATTAGGCTTGAAACAAGTTCCTAATTATCTCTAGCCAAGGATAGATTATTTAGTGTTTAAGGACGGACATTTGTTTCAGATTCAATGTAGGGATATTGAAGTTAATATTTTTTTTTTTAAGGTCCGAGCTATCCTTTTCCTTTGTTTTGGTCCTTTATGATGAGTAATGTGTTGAAAATGTTATACAGATCAAATTATTTGAGCGGAATTATTAGTTTAATTTCTAAATCAAATATGGATTATACCATATTATACCGTATAAATTATGAGCCTGAAGTTTTGTTCTTTGTAAATAAACGCATCTGAATGAATGTATCTGAATAAATGCGTCTGATAGTGTGAATCAATAATTGCATCCAACTAGTGCAAATAATATACATACATTAGTTCATTTTCATCTATCCATCTTAATACACACATAATTCAGAACCCGATAAAGAGAAAGAGAGGGAGAAAGAGGGTTGTGTGTTCGGCTAGCCACTTACTCACAATTGTTGTTGTTGTTTGTATAGATACCGGTGGAAACATGATTGTTATTGTTGCGTATGTTAGACAAGTAAAGAAAGAGAAATTATACGACTCCAATTAGAATCACAAAGAACTTTTGTTGCACGTAAAGTGATAAATTCTACCTTACATTTATTTTAGGCATGAATTTATTCGAGTAATGATTAATTAATTGATTAAATTACAATTAAACTGTATTTATGTACCTTATTCAGAACCTGACATAATATTAGATAAAAAATAGAAAGGACAGAATTTTTTTCCTTCCTATCTATTTTACATTATATAGCTTTTAAGTTCTTAAATAATTAATTATCAGTTTAAATTATTATTAAAATAAAACAATTTTTGTTTTAGTTTGCTGAGAGTCGAGTTTGTACGAGTTGATTCTAGCTCTAACTTGATTTGATTATAAATTGAATCGATCAGGATTCGGTTAAAAAATCAGTTGAGCTGTCATGCTCATATCAATTCTAGCTCAAGCCTCGAGCTCTACATTATTTACTTTTACATTATTTATATGGATTTTCTTACTAAATTATTAATTTTCATATTATCTTAAAATAAATTGAAATGTAAAATAAATAATGATTATTCTTTGCTAATTATATTAGTGGTTTATCGATATTTTGTATAATGAATTTAAAAATAATTAACATTTATATCTAAAAAAAAATATTATGTTATATTAATGAAGAGAGTCAACCAAATTGATTTGTATTCAAAATTGAATTCAAATTGGCCAAAAAGTCTATTCAGTGGGTCAAGTTCGAACTAAGTTCAAAGCTATCCAAAATAAATCACAACCAACGAACTTTTTTATATAGAGTCCTATCATATTTGCACTTTTCAAACAAGTAAGAGTACGTAAGACCATAGAGTTAATGTTCATAGAGGATCTCAAGAAGCTGCCTTTGAATCTTCTTTGTTTCCAAGGCATTCGTAGAGTCGCTGAGAGATCAGTTTGAGATCGAAAGAAAGAGATGCCGTACCCATAAACATTTTTTTTATTTAGAAATTAGTAAAAACAGCATGATTCCGCACTGTACGTACATATGAATTAAATTCTTTATGCAAATTGTATAAATGAGTTGCATATTACAAGTAGGTGGTTTCTTTCAACTTTCAAGTAGCTTGCAAGACTGGATAGCCCCATTTTTTTATAAGCTTATATATTTTACTATTAGATGTGGTGCATGTAGGGTTCAAAATGTAGTTTTCTGCTTTGATCATGCTCCACATCTTTATTTCTATTTATAAAGTCAAAACTGTTCAATATTATTTCGATATTAAAATATACTTGAAGACTAAATTTTATATTATTTAGAATTTGCTAACTTTTTAGAAAGTTACAAAATCACTTTTTGGGATGGTCCAAAAATTATCTGAAATTGTCTGAAAATAGTAATTTTGTACATATCTAGAAAAAGAGTACAAAAAATTAAAAAAAATATAAATTTGGTCTCCAAATATATTGTAGCATGATTGTATTGGTCTCTGAAAAATTGACTATTCTAACTTTAAAAAAAAAAAAAAAGAATATAGAGCATGATTATAGCATAGTACCAATAATACATTTTACCCTCCTCATAGATGTGATCCAAAACTTAAAATGGAGAAGTAATATCAAATTTAAACATTGTCGATTATGACGTTGAAGATGTAGAATCTATTAACAAAGGATCGTAATTAATTATGTTCAATTATTTAGTAAAATGAGTTGGAACTCCTCTCTCTCTAACCACCTGAATCCTGATTAGTATAAGAGCATAAATGGAAACAACGGTCAAGATGTAGATGGCTTAAGTTTGGAGATAAAAACACGTCATATTTCCATGCAATGGCAAATGGAAGGAAGAACCAGAATGCCACTATCTCCCTTCTTAGAGAAGATGGTACGGAGGTTGAGCAACAACACCTGTGTGATTTCATACTCACACATCTCCGAGGAATACAAGGAGACAGGACACACAGACAACAACCCTTTGATCTTATGAACAAAGTGGGCCCCAGATTCGATCAACAATTGCAACACCTAGATGAGGATATTACGAAACAAGAAATTCTTACTGCCTTAACCAAATGCCAAAACAAAAGGCCAGTGGGCCTGACGGCCTGCCAATTGAGTTCTACCAGCGGTTCTGGGACATCATTGGTGATGATCTATTTAGGCTTGTAACAAAGGTGCAGGAGGGATCGGCTAACATCGCATGCCTCAATAAGGCAGCGTTACTTTGATCCCTAAGAAAAATGGTGCAAATAAACTCTCCGATTATCGCCCAATTAGTGTCATTAACACAGTTGTTCGATTAATCACCAAGGTCCTTGCTAATAGGCTCCAGCCCCAGCTGCAGAGCATCATTTCCAACACCCAAACAACCTTTATCAAGGGTAGATCGTTAATGGAATCATTTTTGGTAGCAAGGGAGCTATTATGTGCTTTACATAAGCATAAGACTCCGGCGGTGCTCTACAAGGTAGACTGGTGCTTCTTAACCAACTTACTAATCGAACAGGGTTTTCCTCCAAGGTGGCTAGCTACGGTGCTAGCAATTCTCAAATCCTCATACTCAACAATCAAGTTCAATGGAGAAACCACGAATTACTTCAGGCATGAGCGAGGTTTACGACAGGGGGATCCACTCTCTCCCCTGTTATTTATCTTAGTAGCGGATTCTTACACTGGTTCATTACCAATGCAAGCCCACTGATGCACAACCCAATTAATATCTCAACTCAAGTGATACAATATGCGGATGACACTCATTATCACGGAGGCACACCCCACTACCCTAAAGATTCTATCATTGATCCTTGAAACGTACGAATCCTTATCTGGTCTTAAAATTAACAGATCGAAGAGCAACTTTGTACCCATATCAGTTTCGATCCAGTTTGTACCGGCAATAGGGACAATCATTTCCAGTCCTATCTCACTGTTGCCAATTAAGTACCTAGGATTGCCCCTATCCATCAGGAAACCTAGTAAGGAGGAGCAATTCCAACCAATCGTTCTGGCAATACATGAAAGGATAGCAAGTTGGAAATGCAACCTTCTGTTCTTTGGGGGATGCCTAGTGCTACTCAAATCGGTACTTTCAGCTCTGCCTTTGCACTTTTTCTCAGGCATTTAGATTACCGAAATGGGTAATCAAACATATTGATCATCTCAGGAGAAGCTTCATCTGGAAAGGGAATGATGTATGCAAACCGATCAATTATTTAGTTAATTGGGAGAAAAAATGTGCACTGAAACAGGAAAGGGGTCTGGGGATCATAGATGTAGCAGACCAAAATGCGGCACTGCTAGTAAAATGGCTCTGGAAGATGCATCACCAACCTAATGGACTGTGGGCACAGACCATTTTCAACTGCATGGCCTTTCTCACCACTTAGATTTTGGAGATCAAGGTTCGTACTTCCTTAAATCTCTAACAGAGTTCAATGGTTTGTTCAATTGTTCGGTATTCATGGATGAACGAACCCTCAACCTCTGTTAGAAGTGGACAGAAAGTGGTACCTTCTCTACAGCTTCGACATACAAGGTGTTGCACACGAAAGGAGTCAAATGCTCATTCCATAAGGCAATATGGAAACTTAAAATACCTATCAACGTGAGGGTTTTTTGCTAGCTACTTATTTACAATAAGGTGCTAACTAAACAGGTGCTGGTGAGAAGGGGTTGTACTGTAAGCGAGGAATGCGTATTGTGCACAACCATGGAACTAGAAACAAGGAATCGCCTATTCATAAGTTGCACCTCCACTAAACGGTTTTGGAGAGGGTTCTTCACTTCAGTCAATATAGCAATCCCGCCCATATATACATCCATCATCGGGTGTTGGTGGACCCATAGGAGATCGCTATCGGCATTAACGAAAAAGGGCTGGGACAGAGCATGGGTATCGGGAGTTTGGGCATTGTGGAAAGAGAGGAATCGGAGGATTTTCTCTCAGGAACGAAAGCCAGTGCAGCAGTTAATAGATGAAGCGGTACAACAATATTTGCTCTGGAAAGGCAACTGCTAGCTAGGAGAAGAAGAGTGAAAAGGCGGATGGGTACTAATGATCAGGCACGCTCCTTTGCGGTCTTTATTAGTGTTTTGTTTACGAGTTGATGTAATATCTGAGATCGTGAGGCTTTTTTTGAGAGTTTGTAAATAACTTTTTTTATCAATATATCGTCCGAAGGCTTCTTGCCAACTGACTTTCTAAAAAAAAATCAAGATGAATAAAATAAGTAGTTTAAGTGCCATGTCGATCCAACTTCCCGTACCGATATTATTTTTATGTTGCTTACTAATTATGTTTTGCTGGTACACTTCCGACGATAATATTTTTCTCCTCCATTTCTCGTCCAACAACCATGAATTTTTCATTGGCCAAAAAAAAAACTGTGCATTTTTTTTCTCGATCTGGATTTGATGATCTAGCACAGAGAGAACACACCGTATGGTATAGTACTGGTAGGATAGTTGTACCCAATCAAAAAACAAAAATCAGGTATACCCCAAAAGTTGGTCCCAGATAGCAATGCCTTGGCACACGGGTAAATATTTTAACAGAACAGTTTTGGCTTCATGCAGGGCACAGACTATATATAGAGTCAAAACAGCTCTGCATATGGTTCGGACGCTGCATGAAACCAAAACTACTCTGATCTTTATACCCTTGCCAGTTGCCACACTGGATAGCAATCAAAACCGGACTCGATAGCACCACGTACCGGTTACGGTTGCCGGTTTGTTTATCCAAACTCTTTTAGCGTGTGCAAGAAAGCCAAGTAGCCCAATTCAAAGCTGAAGTCAGTTTGACGAAGAAAGCAGGAAATAATTAAGGAAATAAATCATCCATCCCATTCAACGCCTCCACAGAAGAACTCTTCAAACATGGACAGATAGTCCCCTCCTGCCCCCTCCCTCTACATATCAGACAATTCCAATACTCATATCTCTACATATTATTCCACCTATTTTCTCATTCCAAATTCTCTCACAACTGCCTCATCCCCCCCTTCCCACCACACCCCCCCCAAACCCCCAACCCAAACCTTTGTACTGGCCGCCAGAGCAAACACCGGTGCCAACCCCAAAAATGCATATACCGCGGCGAAAATCACCTCTAGGACCAGCCAACCAATTGTCTGTGAAAAATGTGCTATCCTACCTTGAAAAGAGCGGTCGGCTCCCTGTTTTCTTCACGGCAGTCTTTTGTGTTATTTGTGTCATGGCCATGTATAGTGAGGACATAAAGGCTATTACTAGTTCCTCGCAACTAGAGAATTTGGTAAACACCAATATCCCCTTCCCTTTGCAAGATGTCCCGATCACCATTAATAAGCCCACACCGGAAATTAAATTACGAACTCCAATAGAAAACAGCAACGAGGAGCCAGTTTTGAAGAGACCGAAGAATAACAATAGAACCAAGAGGGAGGACGGTACCGGATGGTACTGTTAAGAAGAAGAATCCAGTGACCTTGCCGGTTTTGAATATACCGGAGACTTGCGACTTGTCGAAAGGGGAGTGGGTGCTTGACAACACAAGCTATCCGATGTACAAGGAGAACCAATGCGAGTTCCTTACGGAACAAGTTACCTGCATGCGCAACGGCCGGCAAGATGATATGTATCAGAAATGGAGATGGCAACCTAAGGATTGCTCTCTTCCCAGGTATGCATGAGTGCAAATATGTTAACTGTAGATACATTCTAAACATCTATTCTCTTACTGAATTTTATTTTATTTTTTAAGTTTTTAATCTTTGGAGGATTTAATTGCAAAAATACCTTAGAAAATAATGATATTTTTTATATTTATCTTTCTTATTTTGATAAAGTCTCAATTGGCAGTTCAGCCTGCTTTTTCCTTCTTCCTGTGAAAGAAATTGTACGTGCGAAATGGGTTTTATTTGTTTTTATTTCGTCTTGAAAATCTTTTTCTATGCACTTAACTGAACTAAGAAAAAGAAAAGTCTACGAACTACGCACTAGTAACTTGACATATTCTCCCTATTATACACTCATTTAAAACATAATGAAAAAGACAACTAGATATATTTTTGCCAGATGGCCCTTCAAACATTAAGAGTAGCTTCTTTATCCTTCCAGAAAAAAATTTGTTTTTTTTTTTTGACTGGGTAGAAGCATCCTATTCAGATGTAATTAATTTCAAGCTGTCAAACCCTCTTATTAGTTATTATCCTTCTAAAAAATATATTAAAGGGCACCAATTTCAACCTATATGATGGTGAAGATGTGATCTAATTAAGCAATTGTTATTTTATAATTACAATGTGTACGTATGATCAAATCGGCTCGAATATTCACATGAATTAATTATTGTACTAGCTAGTTAATTATGCCGCCTTAAATAATATGACATAATTATATGAGTAGAACTAGGGTGTGATGTGCTCACCAAGCCATTTGGTGAGCACACCTTCAAAAACCGCATTTTAAAAGTTCAAATAGTCGATTCGAACCTTCCAACGTGTTCTTCATATTAAAATGTGCTTGGAGACCAAATTTTACATTTTTTGGAAATTTTTTACTATTTTTTCAGAATTTTTGAAAATCAGTGTTTTTTGAATTTTTTTTTATTTAATGAAAAGTGATGATTTTCAAAAATTCTGAAAAAATAGTAAAAAATTTTCAAAAAATGTAAAATTTGGTCTCCAAGCACATTTTAATATGAAGAACACGTTAGAAGGTTCGAATCGACTATTTAAACTTTGAAAATGCGGTTTTTAGAGGTGTGCTCACCAAATGACTTGGTGAGCACATCACACCCTAGTTCTACTCTAATTATATCATATTGTACATACATAAGGTTGATTTTGTTGATTATTATTACGTCAACCAGGTTCAATGCCAAGTTGTTTCTGGAGAGGCTGCGAGGGAAGCGGTTGATGTTTGTTGGGGATTCTCTGAACCGGAACACATGGGAGTCTATGGTGTGTCTGGTGCAAATGGCACTTAGCCCTGGCAAGAAGCATTGGCCCCACTGGGAAGGCCCACGTCAGGTCTTCAATGCAGAGGTACATACAATTCTTCTCGCCATATTATAACCATGTTACAAATTTATTGTTTTGGAAATTCACTATTTTTTATATATTAAATGCATATTAAATAACGTATAGTTATCTAATAAGGCCTAATTAGCCCATAATATTATTGTTAATTAATTTAACATATATATGGTTTCATAATTAATATATAGTAATCTAATAAGGCTGTTAAATAATTTTTTATTTTAACTCAGTTTGGTTAATTACAATGACTGAAGTTAAAAGATATGATGGTCTCAATTTATTATTGCTTATTTTAGAGGTATGTTTTGTTTTAAAAGTAACCAATTGAGTATTAGCTCAGCTAGGAAGAGATTGAGACTAAAGTTTTTATTTTTCCTTCTTTAAAAATGTTGTGAGGTAAAATGTACCCCAAGTCCCCAACTAGTATGTACTTCTTTATGTCTTTTTTTTTTTTTCAAGAATCAATGACTTGTAGTTAGAGTCTTTTGCTTGATTGGCACCTAATTCTAAGCATCCTTCAATTTGTATCCAATTGCAGGAATATAATGCAACAATAGAGTTTTACTGGGCACCTTTTCTTGTAGAGTCAAACTCAGATAATCCAAAAATACACAGCATACCTACTAGGATCATAAAGCCTGAATCCATCAAGGCTCATGCTATCCATTGGAAAGATGTAGATTATCTCATCTTTAATTCTTACATTTGGTGGATGAACACCATGAACATGAAAGTCAGGTAAACAACCCAAACTATACACACACACACACACACACACACACACACAAATCGAGTGAGGCTGCCTATGGTAATGTGCACATCACATATCGATCCGTATTATGGATTATATATTTTCATTTTTTTCATTTAAACAATTGATTTGAACTACTCAATATGATTTTCATATATATAAAAATATCCTGAATGACCAAATTTTGCATTTCTTTTAAGAAAATTTATTATTTTTTTAGATAGAAAGAAAAACACTCGATATAAAAATTCGTAATTATTTATAAGTAGTGATTTTCTATCTATTTACAAAAATATAAAAAAAAAACGAAAAATTTGTGCTCCAAATATATTTTATATGAAAATTACATTGAGTGGCTCAGACCGACTATTTGAATTTTTAAAAATATAAATATAAATTCATAATACGGACTTTCACTGTACATGGTATCGTAACTCTATACGGAATCTATTAGTTTGTTCATGACAATTAATTCTGTTAATTTGGTTATTGATCTGGCTCCTTTTGTCTTCTTTCTTTTTAATGAAAATCAATTAGGAGGCCAAAGGCAAAGAGTTGGGAAGAAAATGACGAAGTGGAGAGAAGAGTGGCGTATGGAAGAGTATTGCGAACGTGGGCTAATTGGGTGCACCACAATGTAAACCCAAAGCGTACCCAAGTCTTCTTTATGAGCATGTCGCCTCTCCATATAAGGTTTGCATTTTGTCTTTTTATTTTTCACAAAATTAAGATCTCATTAATCAGTTGTTAAATAACTCATGTCAGCGTCTAAGTTATTGAATTATTGTGTACTTCCTCAATTGCTTTTGACAATTTGGACCAAATTAGCATAAAATACAAATGAAAAATTTGGCATAAAAATCATAGACATAGCACGCAAGACGATAAACCTCACTTAATTTTCTATGAAGAGACATATGTCTAAATCCTGCAAGTGAGTTGTGTATAACTAAAGAATATTTAAAAGGATGTGGTATAAAATGAGAATTTTTTTTTTTTTTTTGAAGTTTAGTGGGAAAGACCCACCAAAAGATATATTGATAGAAAAGTTATTTACATAGAGACCAACTACTCTCAGTAATCGTTTCGTAATAAGATATTACAACCTATTTATTAAAAAAGACCATAACTTTATCCAAACCAACTGCTCCTCTCTCTACCCTAATTTGTGGGTTCAGTGCTCTAACTAAAGAGTATCCAATTGTGAACATGGATCGCCGCCACATTGATTAGAATGTATTTGAACATTTTTATTAAATTTTAAGTTTTACCATTTTGTTTGAACATTAAATATGTCAAAATCACGTATTTTTGGAATCTCAGAAACTAAATTTATAACCCATGTAAAAATACTAAATTGTTTGAAAAGCACAGAAAACGCATTTCAAGCGTAACGAATTCAAGGAGCAGGTTCCCCATGGTACTTTCAGCAGATTCTTAGTTGCCCGTTTAAAAAAGGAATACACAGATAGGTTGGCATTTCTTATAGTTGTAGTGATGTACTGTCCAGTAATTGTACGAGGTTTTGCATCATACTTATTTTTTTTAAAGTAAAAAAATACAACTTGAAGCTACGATTCAATTTCTAGATCATATATATTTCATGATTTTCATCTATATAGTTTTATGATTTGTTTAAAAGTAGTAGTAGAAACAAATGAAAATAGCCGGATTAGGTTGATAGTTGGTGGATTAGCAAGTAAGGAAGCGAACTATATAAAATGTATGATTATCTCATGAGATTAGCAATACTTCAAAAAGGTAGAAAAAAGTTTTAAAATTCAGAAGTCAAGTTTATTCAAAAATCTCTTAATAAAAAGAAGTATTTACAAAAAGAAAAGTACTAATAATTAATTGTCCGAAATATTTTCGTTTTGAAATTGTCCACCACCAACTAAAGTGTACCATATCATTCAATATCTTTATCCATAATTATTAATTGTATATAAGTTTTAATTTGTACATGATTTATACTTAATAAAATTTTATAATATAATTGAATTTGTACAAATAGTAATAAAATTGACACTTAACTTTCTGCACTTTGAGGAACCAAATTTTCTGTCCACATATTACCAAGAAAATCCATCCATTCATGCTTGCTCTAATCTGGACGGTCCAAATTAAAGTATGCGTATGTGTTGTGTTTTTTTCAAAATTCAAATATTCTTTATATTTTAATTATGACCTTTTAAATCGTAGCAAACATGAAATAAATGGACAGATAGACTCTATGAGCAGAATTTCCCTACCAACATATGAGTAAGAGATTCAGTTCCACACTTTGATGCTGTTGTTAATGAAACTTGAAAGCCAGAACCTCGTTTTTCTTCTAAAACAAATGATATTATTCAGCAACAAAATTATTATTCCTCTAAAAATATAATTTATTTTAAGTCACGTTGTGACCTTCACTTAAATTGTTGCGTACTTCAATGAGATCACTGCGTTGTTACAGCTGTGGTAACGTATTGTACTTGCGTCCACAGCTTTAGATCCTTCAATTCACATGGGACCATGGGTGTCCCCAAATTTCATGAATTAATTATTCTAACTATTTATTAACAGCTCAAACCTTGTGTAGGATGCTTTACAAAATATACAATGATTATACAATGATTAACTTTCCTCTTCACTAACTTCCACGTGGGTACAATATCTTACTCGTTTTTATGACCTTATGTGACCTATTCAATGAGAAGAATTACAACATATTATCATTTGTTTAAGCTCTTTAGCTAGTTTTCCTTTAATTTTCTTTCAAGTCATTGATCTGACATCGAAACTAGAACAACAGAGAATAGTTTTTTAAGTATGGGAATTCTTTGGCAGTTAATTAGTTTCACAATTGACAATATTTTTTCTAAATCATATAAAAAAATAAAAATGATAAAATATAAATAAAAACATAATATTGTTTTCCTTATATATTAATTGTGTATACAATTTAAATATCATTAGTATATCATCATTTTTTTTGTTAAATATAATCCTTGCTATTTTATATCAATATTGTTGAAACTTGCATAAAATTTCATCGTTTTTTTTATATATTTAATATGTATAAAATATAGAAAATATTTAACTTTATTGGATTTTAAAAATATAAATAATTTTTGCAGTTATTATGGTTGACAAAACTAATTAATTGTCAATAGATCCCCACCGTACTTTTAAACTACTACTTTTTAATCTTCTTAGTCAACATATTTTATTTTTCATAAACATTCAAGGTAAAAGACGATAACTACAAGTATACAAGCCGAAAATATTCAAAAGAAATTTAAAATCCAATTAATAACTAAATGATATTTTACTATATGAAACAATAATTCAAATTCAAGTAGATACAACACAATGAAAACTTGTAGCGGTAAAAAAAAAGCAGGAGTTATTGAGCTTGTCTATCTTTATTTAGGATTAAAAAAGGGTGATCGTGCCAATCATAGGTCCTAATAATTGATACTTTGATGATTGATCCCTCTGTCTTTATACTCTTTATTTTAATTTTTTATTGCATCACCAAAAGGCTTTATTTTTCCATAGCAATTTGGGGAGGAGACAAGACCAGTAAGCAGCCCCATCTGTCTTTTATTTATTTTGTTTTATTTTCTGGTAGCCCCGTCTTTTCTCCACCACATATTTCACGATTTCTTCTCGACGCACCTCATTTGTGGTATTTCTATCCCTGTCCTCAAAAAAATAAAAAATAAGTTTTGTTATGCCACACGCTTGAGTGTTGGTTGAGATTCAGTTCTTAGATATTCGATGACCCGCTCCATGATTTACTACATTCAACGCGCATCAGAAAATCAGGATTTCTTTTGAATAGGCCCACAGGAAGCATCCATCGGAGTACAGTTTAGTTAACTTGTTATGGATTTGAGGAACCGAACAAGCTAGGAGTTAGGCAACCTAGCTAATAATACCACTTGAGGTCACAGTCTTCTATTGGTGTCTCTCTCTTTTTCATCTATTTTACAAATTAAATAAATGATAGGACAACTTTCAAAATTATTCTTTCTTTCTTTCAGTCAAGGATTTATAGCCGTCAATTTTATGATCATAAAATTATTTTAAATTTGAATTGTTCAATAGGTATAATACAATGATTCGAGCTACCTTTAGAATCTTTAGGATTGGATGAACCATGGCAACACAACAAAAAACTAAGAAACAAACAATAGATAGTTTTGGTGAAAACAGCACATCGATCCAGTAAGTTCCAAAAAATTTATTTAGGATATATTTTGAAGATAACATGGTAGGTCTGATCAGCAGTTGAGCCCACGATTTCGCAAGACCTTGCCTATTTGCATACGCAACATAAATATAATAAAATTATAAACTTAATTTCAATGATTCGGATAGAAAAATAGAGCGATTAGTCTATGCCCCCTGATTAATTCACCGAAGCATTGACCGTTGACGTTTTAGGTTCTCTACGCAGATGCTCTCTGCCTTAAAAAACAAATTAGTCAGTTGTACATTTACATATATTTCTCTTCCCCATGGGCCCATAGATTGGTATAATTCATCTAATAGGAAGATGAAAGAAAGAAAGAAAGAAAATATATATTTGCTCTATCGGAAAAAAGGACAAACTTTTTCATTTGAACTTTCGTCTTCTTTCTGAAAATCTCTTTTGTTGTTTAAAAGTCGTCTTAAATTATCAGACTATATATAAAAGTAATACTTCATAGGCACATAATTTTCTATTTTGGCAGCTAGCGTCAAAGCAAGATGATGACTAATGACAGAGATTTTTGTATGATTGTTACTAGTCTAACTTTAGCAAGGAAATTTCTCTGCGCATATTTAAATCATGAATATGACACAAGATTAGTGTCTTGCATAATCCTATTGGTGGATTGATAAGCATATTATTAATGTAACAATATGTACATCTTTTATCATAATTCATAAATGGTATAATATGATGTGGCTACTATTGAATCCCAAAATAGTACTTCAATTAATTACTTTCATACACCATTGGTCCCATTAGTCTTTTTCCGGATGCATCATTTAATGTCACATTTGCTGCAACGAGCAACTACATTTCTTTCAAATTTGACAAATAAGTGATAGATTTTGTAACGAATTAGTTTTTTTTTTTTTTTTCCTTGCTTCTTTTTTTTTTTGTAAACAGTCCTCAAGTATGGGGAAATCCAGATGGAATTCGGTGTGCTAAAGAGACGACTCCCGTGACGAATTTCCAAGGCCCGCTATACCTTGGAACCAACTGGGAAATGTTTGATATGGTGGCAAATGTTTCACGATCTGTTAAACGAGTGCCGATCACTTTTGTTGACGTAACGACAATGTCAGAATATCGTAAAGATGGACACACTTCAGTCTACACAATTAGACAAGGCAAATTGTTGACACCAGAACAAAAGGCTGATCCTCTAAATTATGCTGATTGCATCCACTGGTGCTTGCCCGGTGTGCCAGATATTTGGAACCTCATCATATATACAAGAATCATGTCAAGACCTGCTATGCAGTGAAACACTTGTTTCATTTTTCCTTTTTTTTGTTCATTATGTTGGCTATTGCTTTATTAATTTTTTTTTTCAGTGACCTTGATGTAAGGTTATAGAGAGAGAAAATAGTTACTACACTTGTGTGCTTGATACAAGCCTCAAATGAATTGTACATCTCTAATGTGGGGTACTTGTTTTTCGTTCGTTGCAAGTAAGAAAGAATTCAATATTGGATAAAAACTGATCTGGAAGTATGAGCATTTTTTGTCAAAACAGAACCGAAAACGGTTTATAAATCAATTGGTACAGTAAAGGTAAAAGCATGAGTGCCATATCACAAAATTAGATGTCCTGGTCCTCCTGGATGTCACTTTCTTAATTTGCTCCTGGACCACACTGTCTGCTATTTTTCATTAGGAACATACCATGGAATATAGAAAGAGAACTTTTCCTTTGCATGATTTATGTAACTTTCAATAATTTAATGGCGAGATACAACTATACAAGTGGCCCAACCAACCCAACACCTTACTAGAAAAAAAAATAAAAATAAAAGAGAGAACATTCAACAGAACAGAATTAAAACATTGGAGAACCAATCGCCAATATAGAAGTACACCCCCAATCCCGGAAATATTTCCTTATTGGGCCCAACATTGATTTAGCCCGCACTAGTTTTGACGATTAGGGTCAATGTAAAGCCCGTTAGGTGCTAGCTTAACTTTACATACTAAAAGAAGCCTAATGGACCTGAGTCACCTATGAGGCTATGACCTGTGTCATGTCTCAATTCTCAATCTCTCAAATAACATGATACAAGCCTGATCTCAGATTTAACTTCGTTTGATACTACCTACTGCTCGCCAGTCTACAGATTAATATGGATATCGGATGTTTGAATTTCGAACTACTATAGATTGAATTTTAGTTTCTGGTTAGTTTTTGAGTTCTGAAAGTTGACGTAGGTTTACCTAGTTTGACCCTATATACACTGGCATAATTCAATGCTAAGGAACGAAGTAAATAATTTAATATTTACGATTAAAGCCAAGTGATTCGCGTGGACATACCACCTTGAGGAAAGAAAAATCCAGCTTTATTATTGATTGTTTCCAGCATTGGTTAGAATTTCTCTTAAACAAAAATAAATCAAAAAAGTGCTCGCATAATACTATGGTTAGAATTTCTCTTAAACAAAAATAAGTCAAGTGGGTCCCACGTTATCTTGCCTTGAAAATATACTATGGGGCCCATGTGGCCTTGCCTTAACTGAGGTGGGACCACGTACGCTCCCTTGGAAATAGCCAAATGAGCCCCACGTCTCTATCTTTAGAAATAATCATATGGGTCCCACGTTCGCTGCCTTTGAAAATAACCAGATGGGCCTCGCGTTCGCTAGCCTTGGAAAAACTCAGTGTCCCCACGTTAGATGCCCTAGGAGATAACCAGATGGGCCCCACCTTAACCAGCCTTGGAAATACTCAGTAGGTCCCAGGTTCGCTACCCCTTGGAAATAACCAGATGGGCCCGACTTTAACTAGCTTTGGAAATACTCAGTGGGTCCCAAGTTCGCTACCCTTTGGAAAAATCAAGTGGGTCCCACACGATGCTCTTGGAAATAATCCAGACAGGGGCCAGGTGTGAAAGTATTTCCATGTGCCCTTTTTCCAATGGTAGTCTCATGAAAAAGGCCAAAAAACTATTTCCAAGGGTATCCATGGAAATACTATTTTTCGGTATTTCCATCGGGACTTGTTGTGACGGTAGTATTTCCAAGTGTAGCGCATGGAAATAAAGATTTTAGGGCTTATTCCAAGGGAAAGCCCATGGAACAAGCCATTTTTCTCCCCTTGCTAAAAACAAAAATTCTAGTAGTGAGACTAATTAGTTTTATCTTCTTTGTTATTCGTCTATTACGTCCCCTCAAGCGAAACATAGTGCGGTAGCAATGTTGAACTTGCTCCAAAAAGAATAAGGTTGGTACTAATATTTCAATGCCATTGTTCTTGCGATTTGGATCTCCTTGAACTAGAATAAGGTAAAGAGAGAAGGAGGAGCTCTTTTGACTCAAGAATGCTTCTATGTACTTGAGAGGCTCGTTTGAGTCATCTTTGAAAAAAAAAAAAAAAAGAAAGAAAATAAAATCATATAGCTCATGGCTTTGTGACAAGTACATGGTTTCAAGAGGCTTTTTAGCTCTCTTGTCTCATTTTGTTTGAGAAGCATTTTGTAGGCTTTACCTCCAAATACAAAATTGAACCTTGATAACATATATGATCCGTCAATCCATGCGCACCAAGACCCATTTGTGCCAAATGCCCCAAACCAGTTAAGCTTTGTCTCTGTTCTCACTTTGCCTCTTCAACTACCAGCTCGAGCTCAGCCTAGAAAAGCCATCCCATCCAGCTATGGCAACCGATGGAACGAAACACCGAGATCAGCATGTGTCGCTACAATCAGTACCGGGTTCTTCGTCACGCGCGAGACTAATCTAGTCGGGTACAAGTCTGAGCAAGACAAGCTCAGGCTGTGTCTGAGTCAACTATGGTCGTGCGAGACACCTCATGTTAGCGAATCGGATCCAGCAACTCGCTCCACTATCTGTCTGAATCGAAGATGGAGACGATCTTGGAGGTTTTTGTCTGGTGGAGCTTGAGTTCGTCGATCTTCTTATCTCCTCTCGATCTGGTCAGATGCTAAGTGTCAGATCTAACTCGGCTTCTCTGACAAGAATTTATGTTCTCTACCATAGCTTCTGACGATCGCTGGAGAGATCAGACTGGAGAGGAAGATCGACCTCCTTTGCGTCCGGGGTTTTATTTTTCTTGTTTCTTGTAAGAGAAGGAATAGAGAGATAAAAGAGAATAAGGAGTAGATCTGTAGAAATAGTGTACTAAGCTGTTTTATTTTGGGTATTTGGAAGAATAGAAGAGAATAGAAAGGGTCTAAACTAGAATGGAGAGGAATAAAAGCTTATTTTCTGAAATAAAGATTTTTTTCTCTCTTTATATGGTGGAGTAAGATGGGAACAAAGACAATTCCTGAAAGAGGAATAAAAGCTTATTTTCTGAAATAAAGATTTTTGTCTCTTTATAGGGTGGAGTACGATAGGAATAGAGACAATTCCTGAAATAGACGCGAGCCTTGGCTCACCATAAAGAAGTATAGAAGAGAGTAAGAGATAGAAGTGTAGAAGAGAGTAAGACAGAAACTCTGATACCATAAAGAAGTATAGTAGAGAGTAAGAGATAAAGAAGTATAGAAGAGTAAGAGAGAATCGATATTGTATTGATTCACAGATTACATGTACAATTACATATTTCTATATGAAGTCTAATCCGTAATTAAATGGTCTTAACAAGAATTCGTTATTCTAATAGAATTAACAAAATCTAACAACCTTGACTAATCCTAATTATAGTAGACTAATCAGTTTTGTCTTCGTTGTTATTCGTCTATTATTTGTTAATACTAAATGTTCGGGTCCAAGTTCTATTATTCCATGTCAGACGCATACTTGTTTGGAATTAAAGCTTAGAAAAGTTCCAACAAACTCCACAAACACATGAAACATTGAAACTACAACTCAAAACAGATAAGTACAGAAGCACTAGCTAGGATAAAACTACCAAAGCAAAGGTGCACGCACTACATGTACAAGACACTAAAAAAACAGACCGATGCAACATCCTTAGATACAGACACTACAACCTAACTGGTCATCACTTATTATTCCACAGCCTCAAACCTAACAACTACACTACTTGCTCTCATCTACGTCAATGGCTTCACGGCCGGCATCATCGTCCCCTCCAGATCCAGTGCTACGGCCGCCCTTGCGGCCCATCTCCTGGTACCCTTCTGTCCCCAGCTGTTCCCTCCTCGTCTGCCCTCCACGGCTTCTTCCTACATAATAATTTATTCATCACAATATCAATCCTTACTGTAGGATCTAATTCATTGCAGATATGTAAAATCAAATGCACAACCCTAATTATTTGTGTGTTTTTAAATACAATTATGATACGGATTATGAACTAAATATATACCTTCGGCCAGGTGCTCCTGGGCCTCGAGGCTTTTGCCACCAGTACCACCCGGCACAACCGTCTGTCCTTGCTTTGCCCTGGCGTCAAGCTCCTTTCTTTCTTGCTGCGATGCCATTTTTCTCGCTTATTGAAGTTTCTGCAACTATCCCTTACTATATTTGAGGTGTATATATCTGTTTATTTTGTTACTGCGCGGCGAGGTGATATACACGGGTGCGTTATTTAAGGAGAGGCAAATGGCAAGAGGAGGACGGAGATGGTGACACGTATGGGAGAAGCGCAGAGTTAGCAGAGATACTGGGAACCTGAGAGGCGCTGAGCTCGTAACACGTGTACGTGACTTGTCAGTTCCTTGCTTGGTAAGAGAGTGACACGAGTTGAGGCATGCAAAAGCAAGTTATTTGGAGATTATATATACTAGCTCGTAAAAATTGGCTGTATTTTTTTTCCTCTAAAACATTTGATAATGGCAATATAGCTTTGTTGTCTCACAAATCCGATTAACTAATGGCTTTCCGGAGAGAAGGCGGGTTGTAGTAAAAGGGAGATATGGCGAAAAGGCATGCCCATTTCAAACTCTTTTTAAGATATGTTTGGATGTGTAAAAAATATGAGCTATATATTGGAAATAGCAATGTGTATTAAAACAATATTTTTGTTATTTGAAATAAGTTAGAATAGATGTTATTTTTTATTCTTATAAATGTTAGAAGAGTTACTATTCGGAAGTGTGAAAGGAGAAAGAGAAAAATGTTTCATTCTCGAATTTTCGTCAATATAGTTCCGAAATGACAAAATCGACATCACTTTATGTTATCTTCACGTTGTGACAATTCGATTAAGATTCCACTTACTTATATTTTCTCTTAATTACCATCTTGTTAACACTATTATTTATCGACTATTATTTATCGGTTATAGCTATTCACTATTTCAAATGTACAATTCAAACAATATTTTTACTAATCCGAATAGCACTATTTTTACACTAATTTAAAAATCACTATTTTTTCTCTATTCTCATTTACTGTTCTTAAATTTTACTATTCCAGCTTATTCTAATTTCTATCCAAACTTTTCTTTTAAGCCCAATTACAAGAGCCAGACAATCTAATGAGAAATAGTCTTATTAAGCCCACGGCCCTTGCTCTCTAGTCTATAAAATTGAATAACTCCAGTAAGCCCATAGGCCTAGTATAGGCGAAGCCGAATAGTTCCAATATTTTGGTTGATTTAAAGCAATTAAAAAATAAAGCCTATAAAAAATAAAAAATAAAACAAGTATAAATGATATAGAACTGTAAACAAAGTATAACACTCAGTACTGGGCAAAAGGCAAAAGCGCTCTGGGCCCAGAAAAGCCCAAAATGCTTAAAAAGTTCAAAACGCAAAATAGAAAAATTGCATACTCCTCGAACTGTGATAGATTGACTACTTAAAATCATCTTTTTTTTCTAAAATTTGTTCTCATATCTTTTATTATTGTCAGAAGTGAATTTCTAGTCTAACCCTCGTTACATGTTTTCGTGGGTACAATATAGCATGTGTTGAAATTTGGCCTCGAAAGATATTTTTTTGAGTAAAGGTTGGAGATTAAGCCACCCAACTATTTAATACTCTTGTTTATTATAACAAAAGATTTTTTCCATCCGGATTTCGAACCATGACCTCTCACATAGAGACCATGTGCCTTTGCCACTAGACCAAAGACTAGTTCTCAACCTCAAAAGATATTTTGCATGTGTTTATTTGAAATAGAACATATCAGTAATGTCTTGCTTCTCTATTTACTTTACATAATTTCTCATATTGGCAATAGTAATTAACTAATTATATGATATTGAAAAGCTGCTCTCAATTATATAGAAAAGTACATTTTATTCAAATAACTCATATTATACAAAACTATGCATTATGCAGAAAAGTGCATCCTGAGCATGAATATTTTACTGGTAAAAGTATAATACTATTATAAAAATTAAAATTGAAACAATAATTATTCAAATATTAATCTAAAGTAGCTAGGTCTTGAAAATGTACTGCATTTATGTTAAAAAAATTTGTGCATCCGACTCATTCCTCAACTGAACTGACTGAATTATATATCGCGTGTTCATATAGCCACGAATTATGTTATGAGATATCATGCATGTAAAATCTTATAACATACGATCGATAACAAACTACTGAATATGTCCCTAAGGATGACTTGGCGGGTCTTTTGGTCATGGAATTTTCATTCTTAGTTTTTGAAAGAAACAAAATGACATTTGCATCTAGGGGTGGAGTCAGACTTTCAAAATATGAGGGTCAAATGTAAATAGGAGTCGATCATATAAAATGTGCATGCTGCGAATGAGAATCAATTTACATTATTCATAGCATTTTCTATAATATATAAAAAATCCTATATAAATATATATATATATATATATATATATATATATATATATATATATATATATATATAGGACAGTGCTACGGTGCTACGCGTATATAAGGGCCCTCCGTGCTACGGCTCATTTTTTGAGTTTTCAAAATCCTAACGGTCGATCCGAACCGTTCAACACGATCTCCATATGAATATGTACTTGCAAACCAAATTTTACATTTTTTAAAATTTTTTTACTATTTATTAAGCCACTTTGAAAAAACATTAATTTGTACACAACAGTAAACTTTTCTGGACCATTGGATCAGCGATTTTCAAAGTGGCTTAATAAATAGTAAAAAATTTCTAAAAAATATAAAATTTGATTTGGAAGTACATATTCATTGGAGATCGTGTTGAATGGTTCGGATCGACCGTTAGTATTTTGAAAACTCAAAAAGTAAGCCGTAGCACGGAGGGACCCTTATATACGCGTAGCATATTAGCCAGATTCTATATATATATATATATATATTTTAAATTAATGGAAGTCAATTGACCCCCACTAATTGTTTGTCAATTCGCGCCCCTGTTTGCACCGACTTCATACAGAAAGCCTGCGTTCATTCCACAAGTCACAAATTGTATGATTTCATACATGTTCATTGTATATTATGATTGAAATTAAGATGAACGAAATGAAATAAAAAAAGCATAACTGACTAGTAGACTGACAATTGGTACACCTTACAAGCTGGTGTATTATTTTTGAAGAAAAATATGGGTCTAGCCCCTATTTCATTCAATATTTTGTCCATTACACAAGTGATGTAATAGTAAAGTAAAAAACAATGTGCTCAATGCTATTGAGCCTAATTTAAGTAAAAAAAAAAAAAAAAAAACGTAGTCAATGGTGCCTTCTCTGGAGTGATGATCTCCTTGTGGCATTCGTTTTCTAATTCGGTTCTGTTGAATAAAACTTCAATTGCCAAAATACTTCTTCCTTGAGATCCAGTATATCTTTGCTCACATCTGTAAAGGTTCTAGCACAACGCTCACGCCATAATATGAATTGAGTGATTAATGCAGTCGACCTTTGCTTCTTTGGTATCCGAGATTTGAGCATGAACCGTAGCTGAGTGATAGGTACTGTGGTTGCGACTGCCCTATATAGTTCTTTCGAAAATGTGCAGTCCTTGAACAAATGTTTGACCGATTCGAGTGCATTTTTACACAGTGCGCATCGATTGACAATTGGCCATCCTCGTTTATTTAGATTGTCGATGGTCGGTAGTCTATTGAGTAGTGCTAGCCATGCGAAGACCTTCATGCGCGGTGGGGCTTGTAACTTCCAAATCCTATGAATGTGAGATTGTAACCTTGGTTCTTCTTTGTACATGCGATAGCCCGTCTTCACCGTATAATCTCCTGATTCCGTCCATCTCCATTTGACATCATCATTTTCCTGTTCCTTGAGGTGTGTTTGTTGTAGCATCTCTGTTAGCTTCCGTAATTCTTCCTGTGCATCATTTGTTAAAGTGTGTCTGAACAATGATGATAGTGTAGTTGACTGTTTTGCCCCTTGTAATGTGATGTCAGAAACTAAGGCATGTGAGTAGAGATCCGGCAATTCCTTACACAATATTCCGTGACCCCAATTGTGATTCCAAAGTGAAATTCGCTTGCCGTTTCCCGGTTCATGTATGAAGGACATTTGACAAAAATGCTTTGTTGTTTTAGAGATCCTGTTGAACAAAGGTGAGTCTGGAAGTAGTTGATTTGGATGCAGTGAATGTAGGAAAAGTGTTTTCCAAAGAGTTTTGATCGGTTTTTCCCATTGAAAGTACCATTTAATAAGCAAAGCTTGATTAAACTTTGTTAGGTCCATTATTCCTAAACCACCAACATTTTTCGGTTGACACACCAAATCCCAATTTGCTAAAGACATCTTCTTTGGTTGATTTGAAACTCCATGCCATAAGAAGTTGCGCCTTATTTTATCAATTTCTTTGATCACCCAATCCGGTAGTCGCATGCAAGACATGAAATAGGTGGGTATAGATGATAGGACAGCATTTAGCAATACTATTCGGCCTGCAATAGTGAGATTCTTCGCTGCCCACCCGGCTAGCCTTTTGTTCAGTTTCTGTAGCAATGGCATAAAGGCTTGTCTTGGCAGTTTATTATTCGATAGCGGCAGCCCCAGATATGTAAATGGGAAGTTTCCAAGATGACAACCAATTACATTTGCTAGTTCGTGTTGCATGTGTTGTGTACCTGTTGTTATTATCAATTCCGACTTAGCCAAATTAACCGAGAGACCCGAGATGTGTTGAAAAGCTTTGAGCATTATTTGAAGAACTTGAAGCTGCTGTGTTTCTGGTTTGACAAAGAACAATGCGTCGTCCGCGTATAATAGACATGGTGACATTCCTTCAAAAGGTAGCCGAAGTGCTTGTATGTTTGCTAATTTTTGAGCGTATCTTGCTAGGAAATCGATGGCCATGATGAACAATAGTGGTGATAGTGGGTCCCCCTGCCTTACTCCGCGTTTCAAAATTATTTTCTTTCCGAGAAGGCCATTGATCAGTATCTGTGAGGAGCCTGAGAGAATCGAATTTTCTATCCAGCTAATCCATGATCTTGGAAACCTTTGTGCTCTGAAAATTTGTATTATGAAGTCCCAACTGATTGTATCGAAAGCTTTTGTGAAGTCCGCTTTAAATAGTGCAATTGGCAATTTTTCTACCTTGGCTCTGTGGAGAACATGTTGTGCATAGAGGTAGCACTCACATATTTGTCTATTTTTCAAGAAGCCCGTCTGTGCACTATGAAGCAGCATTGGAATATTTTGTTGCAGTCTATTGGCTAATAACTTGGAGAAATTTTTTTGCACACCATGAAGTAAACTAATCGGTCGAAAGTCTTGGACTGTAAGAGGAGCTTCCTTTTTCGGTAAAAGGACTATGTGTGATGTGTTTAGTGGTTCCAAAGAGACATTATTTTGAAGGACATATGTGAAAACTGCATTTAGGTCTATGGCTATCAAATCAGAAAATTGGTTGTAAAATTCTCCCGAAAAGCCATCCGGTCCGGGACTTTTATTTCTAGGCCACTGTTTTATAGCTTCTTTGATTTCTTGCACTGTGCATATTTCAATCAATCCTTAGAGTCCGAACTCTGTAGGCCGGTTGGGTAAAGATTTTGCCAGCAAATGGGTGGGGTTGGTTGTGATTGAGTTCCTATCAATCCCGTGTAAAACTGAAAAAATGCTTGCGCCTTGGAATTCTGATCGGTGCATGAGGTTCCATTATATTCAAGTTGCTGAATTGTATTTACCTTATTTGATGCTGAAGCAAGGTTGTGAAAATATTTTGTGCTTCTATCCCCTTGAATCTCCCATCTGGTGCGTGCTCTCTGCCTCCAAAAGTCTTCTTCAATTATTGAAAGTGTCACATGTCTCCTTTTTAATATTGCTGCTACATGCTTTTCTAGAGCCGTTGGTGACCTTCTCTCTTTGACTTGGTCCAACCAACCCAAAAATTCCCTACAGATGTTGATTTGAATTTTCACCTTGTTTGTTTTGTCTTTTGTCCATTCTTTAATAGTCCGCTGAATTTTGAGTAGCTTGTTATGCAGTTGAATGGGTGTGCTTGGTACCTCCAGCTGTTGCCATGTGTGTGAAATATGTTCCTTGAAATTTTCGAATCACAACCAACAGTTCTCGAAACGAAAGAGTCTCGACTTCTTGATTCTAGTAGTGGCAGTGAATAGAATTGGGCAATGATCGGATGAAGTGTTCGGCAAAGCTTTTTGGTCTGATCTCGGGTATGTCCTGTTCCATTCGTCCGATATTAAAAATCTATCAAGTCTTGCAAGGTGTGGTTGTTCACGCTCATTTGACCAAGTGAATCGGCGTCCACTTAAAGGGATGTTGATTAATTCCAAAGAAGAAATTAGATTGGCGAAATTTAGAGTTGTTCTCCACTCCCGTTGGCTGTTGCCCGTTCGATCTTCTGAAGATAAGGTAACATTTAGGTCCCCTCCCAATAACCAAGGAGTTCCATCAGTTGGTTTAATTGACCTGAGTTCCTCTTTATATTCATGTCTCCCTTGTGGTGTTGCCGGTCCGTAAATTCCGGAGAACCAGAAGGTTGTTGTATCTGTCTTATTTTGTAGTAGCACATTGACACTATATGTCTTTATTTGAGTCTGTAGCAAGGTTAATTTCCTCGATGACCATGCTACTAAGACTCCCCCTCTTGTGTGTTGTGCCGGCAACAACTCAAATTCTTTTAAATTTGCACCGCAAATCTCGCGAATTTCCGTCGCATTTATGTGTTCCATTTTTGTTTCTTGCAAACAAATCAAATCCGGCTTCTCAATTAGGAAAGTTTGTCTTACTGCCACTCTTTTTTGTCTCATATTTAATCCACGGACATTCCACGAAATAAACTTTAATTGGGTGGTTTGATTCATTAAAAACAAGAACTCCAACTTTTTCCAATTGAAAACCATAAGCAATACATAGTTCCAAGTGTATACTGATTTCTAAAAAGACTCCACCTTTCTGCTAACCCAATTTCTAAAAGACTCCACCTTTCTGCTAACCCAAGCTGGTGTATTATTATCAAGAGCGGAATCAGACCTTCAAATTATTAGTGTCAAACGTGAATGAGATCAATCATATTAAATTTTTTATGATGTGGATGGAGGTCAATTTTACAATATCTATAATTTTTTATCCTAAATTATATAGAAAATTACATATAACAAAATAAATACAAAAAATGAAAAAAAAAAATGGAGGTCAATTCCCATAGCATGTTAGTAGCTCTGCCCCTAATTATCCGAAATTTTTATTAATAGAAAATACAATAAAAAAATATTGACATTGAACAACGAATTCGCGGAAATTCGAGATCTAACAAAGACGTTATGAACCATAACGTCCAGGGCACTATAGCTGGACGTTATGGTTCATAACGTCCCGTTAAAATGATCACCAATGATCTCTAATTAACGAAAACATTGTAGCTGGACGTTATTATTCATAACGTCCAGCTACAGTGTTTTTTTTTTTTTTTGCTTGCAGCTTCCTGGTATGATTCAGTTAGCGATTTTTTGAAAAAAAAAAAAAAACACTGTAGCTGGACGTTATTGTTCATAACGTCCAGCTACAGTGTTTTTTTTTTTTGCTGCTGCTTCTTGGTATGCTTCAGTTAGCGATTTTTTGAAAAAAAAAAAAAAACACTGTAGCTGGACGTTATTGTTCATAACGTCCAGCTACAGTGTTTTTTTTTTTTTTTTTTTGCTTGCTGCTTCCTGGTATGCTTCAGTTAGCGATTTTTTGAAAAAAAAAACACTGTAGCTGGACGTTATGAACAATAATGTCCAGCTACAGTGTTTTCGTTAATTAAATATCATTAGTGATCGTTTTAACAGGACGTTATGAACCATAACGTCCAGCTACAGTGCCCTGGACGTTATGGTTCACAACGTCTTTGTTAGATCTCGAATATCCGCGAATTCGTTGTTCAATGTCGATATTATTTTATTATATTTTCTATTAAAATAAAAATTTCGGCCTAATTATTATCCTTCCTTTTCCTTCCGAAATTTTTATTAATAGAAAAAATATTAAATTAATGTCGACATAGAATAAAGAATTCGTCAGATTTTCAAATCTAACAAAGACGTTACGGTTCATAACGTCCCGATTAACATTGCCTAATTAGCGCACAGGGGTTCAGAACAATGATAAACTCTGGCCGTTGGGAACGATAACGGTCACGAAAAAAAAAAAGATGGGGACGTTAGGAACGATGACGGCCAGCACCGAAAAAAAAAAATTTGGGCCGTTGCGAAAGATGACGGCCAGGGCTTTTAATTTTGAAACGCCCAAGTCTTAATCCTTTACTATCCCTCTGTCTCTGTCCGTGACCTCCCGAAAAAAAAAACAAGTAAAAAGAGAGAGAGCGGCCAGCGGAAAAAAAAGGAGAGGAAGGTACCGACGGAAGAAAAAAAATCACCTGTGGCCGTTCTTCTCCATAACGTCCAGGTCTGAACCCCCTCCTTTGTTCCGACAATCCCCTGCTGAGCTCACCACACCTACAGAACCCTACAGAACCCTAGGTAATTTTTTTTTAATATTTTAGAACTTTGTAAATTAACAATAATTTAAGGTTGAATTTGTTATCAAGATTATTGTTAGATTTAATTATGTGAAAAATTGCATTCGATTAGATTTAATTTTGTTAATTAGGTTATTATTATTGTTAATTAGGTTAATTAGGTGTAATTAAGTTATTGTAAGTTTAATTTTCTTAATTAGGTTATTGATATTGTTAATAAGGTTAATTAGGTGTAATTAGGTTATTGTTAGGTTTAATTTTGTAAATTAGCATTCGATTTGTTAAGTTGCATCCGATTAGGTTTAATGTTATGTGGTAGGTATAATTTTATGCAATTGTACCCGATGTCAAACATGTTGGATGTAGGATGTCAATGTAAATGTAAATGTTTTGAGTTAGGTTTAAATGTAAATTTTTGAAAATTTAGATTGTTTTAATTTTAAGGTTAAAATGTTATGCATGCAGGATGTCAAGCAGTTGTGGTCCGAGTAATCCTCCACAAGAGAATTTTAGCAACTTATTATGGATGCGGCATGCACAGCATAAGGTCGCACTGTTATCTGACAATGTAAGTTACTCAATGAATCATCTCATATCCAAAATTCACATGTTTTTGAATAAAGAGATATAAATGTTTGAATTACGAGTTTTGATTTTAATCAAATTGTATAACAATGACAGGATTATACCGGGGTGGATGTTCGACACCATCGGTCTGTGATTCCACGCGACCCGCGCTGCGACCCATTCTTGTATAGTCTCGGTTTGTATCAGATAGCTCGAATGGATGATATGAACATTGACAAAGGGCTCCTCGGTGGCCTCGTTGAGCGGTGGAGACCGGAGACGCACACTTTCCATCTTCCTGTGGGAGAGATGACGGTCACACTGCAAGCTGTGTCATGTCTGTGGGGATTGCCGATAAAGGGGGCTCCGGTGACCGGGTTTGCAGACACAAATGTGCCAGCATTAGTGGAGCATTTTCTTGGAGTTGAGAGTGCGGATGCGGTGCTTAAAAAGAAGAAGAGATCGCAGTCGGCCGATGGAAGTGCTGTTCGCACGACTTCCGGATATTCTATATGTTTGAAGGAATTACGCAATCGATTTGCTGCCATGCTAACTGAAAATCCGGGTGAGCCTACAGATGAGCAGGTACGCCAGTACACTCGGGCTTACATACAGGAATTGTTCGGGACTTTACTTTTTGCTGATTCTTCGGAGATTCGGTTCCGGTGATGTATCTGCAATTTCTTGAAAACCTTGACGAACCGGTGCAATACAACTGGGGTGGTGCTGTTCTAGCACTACTCTATGACATATAATTGAAGATTTACCTTTTATATTGACGATTTCTTTATTCTTAAGGGAAGAGGTGTAGGACAAGGCGTAATTTTTTTTTTTTAGAGGAGAGATTTTTTTATTTTTTAGAGGAGAGAGCTACAGAGACTCTCTGAGAGAGAGAGTTGTACAGATTTCAGCTAGAGAGGGGTGCGTTTTATAGACTGTCTGGACGTTAAGGAATACAACGTCCATATTTTTAATTTTTTTTCCGCTGGGACCCGGGAATTGCCTTCATCATTCTGCCCCGTTACGAAGAATAACGTCCAAGGCGCTTTCCCTGTACTGCTGACAGTCCGTCATCGTTCGCAACGGCCTCTAATTATTTTTTTTTCTACGCAGGCCATCATCGTTCGCAACGGCCTCGAATTTTTTTTTTGCGCGGGCCGTCATCGTTCGCAACGGCCACACCTTTTTTTTTTCTTTTCTCCCTGGACGTCACCATTCTCAACGGCCAGCTCCTTAGCAGCCGCGATTAGCGATGGAATGTGGTTAATCGGGCTGTTACGGTTCATAACGTCTCCTGGACGTTACGAACCATAACGTCTTTGTTAGATTTGAAAATCTGACGAATTCTTTATTCTATGTCGACATTAATTTAATATTTTTTCTATTAATAAAAATTTCGGCTTTTCCTTTGGTATGTTTGACTATAAACATAATAGTAAAATATTAGAGAAAAAAGTGAAATTTGAAATGGAATTCTATTTCGTATTATTTTAGTCGTGTTCAGTTAAAGGTGAAGTGGAACAGTGAAAGAGTGAAAAAATATTTTGAAAAAAGACATAAGTAAAAAAATATTGACAAACGGACTAATTCTATATTTTGAATAGTATCAATTCCTATTCTATCCCCCTCACGAAATAGAGAATTGATTCATGAGGAAATAAATAAGGAACCGAGTTATAAAAAACAGAGATTTAATTGTAAAAGTTCATCTGAATTTCACTTTTTCAATTTCACAATTCTACTCAATTTTATCCATATTCAGATGGAGTAAAAGCTCTATTTCGATCAATTATATATCATTTTTCTCTCCAGCCAAATAGACCCAAAATGCCTGTTGGGTGAATAAAAGTATGTTTATTTTAGCAAACAAAAAGAGAATTATAACATTGCACTACCTATATATAGTTAAGTTTAGTTCGTCTTTTTATTGTTAGGGAATTTTAAAGGCCAAACAATTATGTCTTGTTTAGAGATCAAATAATTACATCTCATCTAGGGATCAAACACTTACACTCCGGAGAAGGAGAAACAGTTATCCACCTTAACCTAAGGACCGTCCTATGCCAAAGCCAACTCATAAACATAAATCTTAAGTGCGGAACATAATACCTAATTCCATGGAATAACTCAATCCTTTGAGAGATCACCAACCGCCTTCGTGAGCACGGGACTAGACTCTAATGACAAGAAGCCCTTCTTGTTGTTTTGTCGTATGGTCGTAGGAATAAATCTTCCAAGACAGCAAGATATGACCCTTGAGAAATTCTCTCCAAATTTCCTAATAGATTTCTCTTCTCTATTCTTTAATGGTGGAAGAAGAAGGGAAGACACATAGAGCTGTATTTTTCTAAAAAGAAAACGTTTTTTTTTTTCAGTTTTTTGTGCTTTTGTGTGTTATCTTGGACCAATCCTTATATGTAGTAACCTATCTGGTTATTTGTCAACTTTTGAAAAAGGTATTTTGTGCGACTGTATCAAAAACCGTGCCATTGCATTAAAATCCGTGCAGCCACATTGATATCCGTGTGGCCCACACAATCATCTTAAATGACAGTTTTCTGAATTGCAAATCTCAGAATTATCCATCAATGATTTGATATTTGCCTAAATTGTTCTACACATTTATGTACCACATCCTAATGAATATATTGATTGTCTATTACTTTATTTGATCATTTTAATTGACAACCATATATGACAGTAAATAATTCATAATTAGATTACATATATGCTCAATATTAACATTAAATCCAACGAGGTTGACAATAAATTCAACATTTATATTTTTTTGCAAATAGGAAAAAAGAGAATTATAACATTGCACAAAAAAAATAAATAAGACGCTGCAGATGCAAACATGTTTTGTTTTATGAGAAGACTTAACAACGAATTTTACTCGGTGAATATCACGGAAAATTAGTTTAAAAGCAACCTCCCAATTAAATCCTAAATTATATATACTTTTATTAAACAATACAAAGATTTAAAAAAAAATAACTACCAGTGAATAGCATCTCGAATTTTCCATCTTAGACGTGCCTTGCACCATTCAACCGAGCAATTATTACAAAATTTAATAATTAGAATAATTATCATGCAACTCTTGATCTTTTGTCACAATACTGACTATGTTATAGTACTGCGAGTTACTGATATGTGGGTCCATAACCTTCATTTGTACTTGAGACATTTTATTTGAGTGGGTTATAGATTTGGAAGGTACTCGTCGGTTAGACCTCACACGTTATGACGCACCTCTTGGTCGAATCCATATCCTCTGAGGTAACAGAATGTTTTTGTTGAGATCCGGATGTGCGATCAGAATCCGGCCCGAGTTGGAATGCAAAAGGATCTTTTAATATTGTGCGGATTCTGATCGAACGGCCCGGATCTAAACATAAATATTATGTTACCTTAGGTGATATGAATTCCCTCTTGATCCCAGGGAATTAAAATTCTTACTGCTTAATTAATCTTGTTACTCGACCAATTCATGAACAAGGACCAATCGGACCGTCGCGATCAGGCGGAAACTTCTGTTTGACAGATCTAACGGCAGAGATTGACCATTCGCCAAATCCAGCTCACTGAAACTTGTCGCTTGCATCATATAATATCGAGTTCATTTCACTTCTTCTTCTCCCCTTCTGTCCTTCAGATCCGCATCGTGTCTCTCTCTCTCTTCCCTTTTCTTTTTCTTCTCTTCGCTCTGTTTCTCTCTCTAAAACAACAATAACCAGGGTTCCGGATCTGAAGGGAGAGATCAACAGATCTCGCAAGTGGGAGTACAATATCTAGCCTTGGAGGCCACCAACAAGCTCCTATCTGGTCGAGATGGCGGCTGCCAATGCTCCGATCGCCATGAAGGAGGCCCTCACGGTTAGTCTTTGTGCATCAGATCGTACTTCCCTTGATTGATTCAAATTCATGTCGATCTATTATCTGATACGGGGATAGTTTTAAGGAGGGATCTCCATATTTGATTACTTTCTCTAGAATTCGTTCGGTATAATGTTTGCAGAACTCGTTTTAAGCACGATTTAGCTTCTTTAATGGCTGCAATTCTAGGTTTAAATGAAATTAAGTTGGAACTTATTTGTGAGTATTGATCTTCAATCTTATTCTGATCCATTGCCCCTGGTTTAGATGCATCTATGAAGCTTTGCTTATCAACATTAAGTTTTCTAATTGTAGTAGATTAGTAATTCTCTTATAGAAATGAGCTGATATTTTCTTTTTCTTTTTTCACAGCTGACAAGTCTCGGGATAAATCAGCAGTTCATCACCTTCACGCATGTAACAATGGAATCGGACAAGTATATTTGTGTTAGGGAGACCTCGCCTCAGAACAGTGTGGTTATAATTGATATGAGCATGCCAAATCAGCCATTGCGAAGGCCTATTACAGCTGATTCTGCTCTGATGAACCCTAATACCAGGATTCTTGCTCTCAAAGGTTTTACCATCTGGTCACTTATATTTCATATCATGGATCTGAACTTTTTGGTGAAGAGTGAAGACCACAAATAAATAATCAGAATTGCAATTTCTCCTTATTCAAATTCAACTAGACTGAGCCAGATTCTGGATATTTTTGGTTAGCTATCATAAATTTAGCATAGTTTATCCACTTGGAATTGGAGCCAACATGATTCAAAATGATCAATAAAGATAATGGTTTAGAATAATTTAGTTCTCTTTTGTATAGATCTAAGGTCCATATTACAATTTATGTCTTCTGTAACATCAAAGTTCTATATTATGCTTCTACACAAATACTTGCATCCCATATTTGGTCACTGAAGTAAGATCTCGCATAACTTGATTGAGATCTACTGTAACATCAAAGGCTTACAGCATGCTTATACTTTTTTTGATTAAAATGGCTACTAGGCCCGTTTCATTAATAGAAACATGGTTAAATTACAAATTCGATGTTTCATTCAAGCCAATGTATGTTGCTTTGAGTAGAATCGTTCTCCCATACACAATTTACCTGACGTCCATGAATGCATTGTTCCACCAGGAAGTTAACAGGTATTAGGTCACTATTGATGGGACAAACCTGTAACTGATTGCATCTGTAATTTGTGTCAAATATGCAGCTCAAATACCAGGAAGCACGCAAGACCACCTTCAGATTTTTAACATCGAGGCCAAAACAAAGATTAAATCCCACCAGATGCCTGAGCAGGTGGTGTTTTGGAAATGGATAACACCTAAGATGCTGGGGCTTGTTACTCAAACCTCAGTTTATCACTGGTCTATTGAAGGCAAGTAATGGTTTACCTAACAATGCATGTGTTGTGTTTGACATGAGACTATGTTTTCTAAATTGGTGTCCATAGTAAGAGTTTGTGCTGTTCTTTTCTTATCTCAGGCACATCAGAACCAGTTAAGGTGTTTGATAGGACTGCTAATCTGGCTAACAACCAGATTATAAACTACAGATGTGACCCGTCAGAGAAATGGTTGGTCCTCATTGGAATTGCTCCTGGTGCTGCTGAGGTATGAAATGTTAATACTAACTTTTGTTTATTAAAATTTCAATCAAGCAAAAGTATTACAATGTTATTTGTGAACCATATATTGGATTTTGTAGTACAAAAAAATAACAGAAATTATGGGTCATGATTTGTTGCAGAGGCCGCAACTTGTGAAGGGAAACATGCAGCTATTTTCAGTGGAGCAACAACGTAGCCAGGCTCTTGAAGCACATGCTGCATCCTTTGCTTCATTTAAGGTGAGCAACCCTGTATTATGCTCTCATTCTCTGTTAGCTTCATGGCTCTGAAAATCAGAATCAGAAGCCAAATTGGTAACTTGGCCATGGAATTGGAATTGGAAATTCGGATTTAAAAAAAAAAAAAAGCTTAATTTATATTAAAAATATAAGAAAAACAATTGTAAAAAGTTATTTTGTAAAAAGAATTATGCTGGTACCATTTTACGTAATTTATCCTTTTTAGTCCTTGCTATTAGAAAATCTGAGAATAAATTAAGAGGGATGAACTATGCCTCAAACTCTTCTGTCTAACATGCTACGGTCCATGAAGCTTTTCTGTCCTTCAACTAATGATTTAAAATGAAAACTTAATAAATATTAAATAAGAACAGGCCCAATAAATTTGGCCCATATACTTGATTCTTCTAATTGCGGTTCCACCTGTCAGAATTTTCTTCCTGAATTCGCTCCTTATAGTTTTCAAGCTAGGCTGAAATAAAAAGTAGAATCGACGATCTAGGAGAGAATCGGTTTGATTCAGACAAAAACTTGGTTGAATTGGTCAAATTTCAACTGATTTTCATCGCAAAACTCTGCCGTTGCGTAACTTGAATCGCCTCCGGCTGAATCCAGTCTGACTCAGCCGAGTCAACTCAAAATGGCTGATTTTCAGAGCCATGGTTAGCTTCTTATTTTCTATTTTTATAGTCTCAGGTGCTGATCTTTGTTCTTTTGATTTAGGTTCCTGGCAATGAGATCCCTTCAACTCTTATATGTTTTGCTTCTAAGACCTTCAATGCTGGACAAGCAACTTCCAAGATGCATGTAATTGAACTTGGTGCGCAGCCAGGTATGGCTGACCGTCAACTTGCTAATTACATGCAACATTTGTCATTCTATCTGTTTCTCATTACACATCATTAGTTTTTAGCATTTTATATATTACTAATGAAGCTAGTTCCTTAACAGGGAAACCTGGATTCTCAAAGAAGCAAGCTGATCTATTCTTTCCACCTGACTTTGCGGATGACTTTCCAGTTGCAATGCAAGTAAGCATCTTGATATATTCACGTTTAAATTAACAGCTTGATTTTTGATTGATTGCTACATGCTACATGTTTAATCATATTGCATCACATCTTACCTTTGCAGATTTCACAGAAGTATGGCTTGATATATGTGATCACAAAGCTTGGCTTGTTATTTGTGTATGATTTGGAGACAGCAACTGCTGTCTATAGGAATCGCATCAGCCCTGACCCGATATTTTTGACAGCTGAAGCATCTGATATTGGCGGTTTTTATGCTGTTAACAGGCGTGGTCAAGTTTTGCTTGCCACTGTCAATGAAGCCACTATTGTTCCCTTTGTTAGTGGCCAGGTGTGCTTGCCTGCCTCTTTCTTTATTATTATTATTTTTAGTTTTTTTAATATTACTATTACTAGTAGTAGTATTATTATTATTGTCATTATTGTTGTTTGTTGTTATTATTATTATTATTATTATTTATTATTATTATTATAATAATAATAATAATAATAATTATTATTATTATTATTGTTATTATTACTATTATTGTCAAATGTTGATTTTGGTGGAGCAATTCCTTTACAATTAATGAGGTTGTAACATTTTTCAGCTGAACAATCTGGAGCTAGCTGTGAATCTTGCTAAGAGAGGAAATCTCCCCGGAGCAGAGAACCTGGTGAGCTAACGTTGAAACTTTTTTATGCCTTCTCTCATATATAAGAGATTGTTTGTAACTGACATTCTGGTACAGCCAATTAATTATTTTTATCCTTTGTATAAAAAGTCTACTTGGCCCTAGTACTTCTACAATTTTGGCATTCTTTTGTAATCTTGAGTAAGAACTAAGCAACTTCAGTATTTGGGGAAGAGCATCTCGCTTTTAGATGGAAAATACTGATAATAATGCATGGCATTGGCATTCTATGATGTTTTAATACTTTTTTTCTCTTTCTTCTGCTTGTGGCATGCTGCCTTATCACCTTTGTCTGTATTGTCTTTCTCTGGCTTTCTGGAGGATTTTAATGCCCCCATTTTTGTGAGCAGGTTGTGCAAAGATTCCAGGAATTGTTTGCACAGACAAAGTACAAGGAAGCTGCTGAACTTGCTGCTGATTCTCCTCAAGGTATTCTGAGAACTCCTGATACTGTCGCAAAATTTCAGGTACATCTTGGTTCCTTTAGCTTACTTCTGTTAAAAGAAATAAGGAAATTTAGTTTGTGTTCATGTGATGTTGATTATAATCTCTTACTTATGGTTCTGACTGGGGCTTACTATATATTTATGCTTTTGTCACCGATCCTTGTCAATGTAGAGTGTGCCTGTGCAATCTGGACAGACGCCACCTCTGTTGCAATACTTTGGCACACTTCTAACAAAAGGGAAGCTTAACGCCTTTGAATCTTTGGAACTATCTCGTCTCGTTGTCAATCAAAACAAGAAAAACCTCTTGGAGAACTGGCTGGCTGAGGACAAGCTTGAGTGCAGTGAGGAGCTTGGAGATCTCGTCAAAGTAATGACTGTATATTTAATATTTTGTCGTTTATTTTATTTTAACTTTGCTGTCCGTCCCAGCAATATGGTTCATAAGAATATGGCTTGTTGCTAAGAAGCCCATCTTTTTTTTTTTTGTAGACTGTGGATAATGATATGGCACTAAAAATTTACATAAAAGCGAGGGCTACTCCGAAAGTTGTTGCTGCTTTTGCTGAGAGGAGAGAATTTGACAAGATTCTCATTTACTCCAAGCAGGTATTACCTGGTACTTTAGGGAATGCAAATGGATTTGAAAAAAAAATTATTCTGTAGAATCTCATGAAGCTTTTGTTTTACTAATCACAGGTGGGGTACACCCCAGATTACTTGTTCCTCTTACAGACTATCCTAAGAGCTGATCCTCAGGTACCAATTAGTTTTTTGGGTGTTTAAATTTTATATCCTTCGTCCTTTTTCTTTGCAGTTCTAGCATCTATTGGTTTGCTATCTGAATTTTTCCAAAGCCTTACGTACAGCTTCATGTTTATATCTGTGACTGACCAGAATTTTTTTTATTGCAGGGAGCGGTCAATTTTGCCCTCATGATGTCACAAATGGAGGGAGGTTGTCCAGTAGATTACAATACAATAACCGATTTGTTCCTCCAGGTTCATTGGCGGCACCTTTTATGTTTTGATTCATATTATATAGTGTATGGCACTGACTTGGATACTCACTTGTGTTGTGTTCATTGATATAGAGGAACTTGATACGAGAAGCAACAGCCTTCTTGTTGGACGTTTTGAAGCCAAATTTACCTGAGCATGCTTTTCTTCAGACTAAGGTTTTCTTTTAGTTGTCTTGCACTTATTGTTGTCAGAGGCATGAAATTAGTTTGTCAGGCAACTCATTTTGTCACATTCTTTGTAGGTTTTGGAGATCAATCTGGTCACTTATCCTAATGTTGCAGATGCTATTTTGGCCAATGGGATGTTTAGCCACTATGACCGCCCAAGGATAGCTCAGCTATGCGAAAAAGCAGGATTGTTTTTGCGGGCTCTTCAGGTCCTCGTTTTCTCCTTCTCTTGTTATGAAAGGCAAAGCGGTATTTATTTTTTATTTTCCTTGGAATTAGCTTGATAATCTTTGATTTTCCTTGGCCTTGCAGCATTACGCAGAGTTACCTGATATAAAGCGTGTTATTGTTAATACACATGCAATTGAGCCACAGGTGTGCTTTATTTGAACTCTTAATATTTTAGTTGCAAATAATATCAACATTCATACTTACCTGCCTATATTTCCAGTCTTTGGTCGAGTTCTTTGGTACCCTTTCGAAAGAGTGGGCACTAGATTGCATGAAGGATCTTTTGCTTGTCAACCCCAGAGGCAACCTTCAAATTGTTGTTCAGGTAAGCTACACCCTTTTATTTGTACTTTAGTTGTTCTACTTTGTAAGTCAGAGGCTTGAAAGTCTTTGTACTTCTTTTCTTTTCCAGACGGCTAAAGAATATGCTGAACAACTTGGTGTGGATTCCTGTATCAAGCTTTTTGAGCAGTTCAAGACTTATGAGGGTCTCTACTTTTTCTTGGGCTCGTACTTGAGTTCAAGGTAACATTTTTATTGTAGAAGAATCACTTAATTCGCAGTTGCAGTTTATTTATTTACCTTCTCCTCATATTGATGTTGCAGTGAGGATCCTGAAATACACTTCAAGTATATTGAGGCTGCAGCCAAAACTGGGCAAATCAAAGAAGTGGAACGTGTAACGAGGGAATCAAATTTCTATGATCCGGAGAAAACTAAGAACTTTCTGATGGAAGCTAAACTGCCTGATGCACGTCCGCTTATCAATGTCTGTGATCGTTTTGGCTTCGTCCCAGATTTGACTCACTATCTGTATACCAGTAACATGCTTCGTTATATTGAAGGATATGTCCAGAAGGTAAGTTTTCATCTTTTATGATTAAAACTATTATAGTGTTATTTTTCTTTTCAATTTGGAAAGAAGTTCTGACTTCTAACTTCCTCTGTATAGGTGAACCCAGCTAATACTCCCATGGTGGTTGGTCAACTGCTGGATGACGAGTGCCCTGAAGATTTTATCAAGGGCCTTATCCTTTCTGTACGTTCCCTACTCCCGGTTGAGCCACTTGTTGAGGAATGTGAGAAAAGGAATCGGCTGAGGCTACTTACCCAATTCCTTGAACACCTTGTTAGCGAAGGGAGTCAAGATGTGCATGTGCATAATGCTTTGGGAAAGATTATCATAGAGAGCAACAACAACCCGGAACACTTTCTTACCACGAATCCGTATTATGATTCACGTGTTGTGGGTAAATACTGTGAGAAGCGTGATCCTACACTGGCTGTCATCGCCTATAGACGTGGGCAATGTGATGAGGAGCTTATCAATGTCACAAATAGAAACTCACTGTTCAAGTTGCAAGCTAGGTATGCATGATATTTCCTTCTTTCATTTTGAATTACCTACCCTATAAGAAGTTAAGAGTTTATTCTTATTCTTCCTCTTTTGTCTTTTATACTGTAATTATTTTGTTACAGGTATGTTGTTGAGAGGATGGATTCTGATCTCTGGGACAAGGTTCTTCAGCCTGAAAATGAATATAGAAGGCAACTCATAGATCAAGTTGTTTCGACTGCTCTACCAGAGAGCAAGAGCCCTGAGCAAGTCTCAGCAGCTGTCAAGGCCTTCATGACGGCTGATCTGCCTCATGAACTAATTGAACTACTTGAAAAGATTGTGCTACAGAAACTCTGCGTTTAGTGGGAACTTCAACTTACAAAACCTTCTAATCCTAACTGCCATCAAGGCTGATCCATCCAGGGTTTGGACTACATCAATAGGCTAGACAATTTTGATGGACCTGCAGTTGGTGAGGTTGCAGTTGAGGCACAGCTGTATGAGGAGGCCTTTGCAATATTCAAGAAGTTTAACCTAAATGTACAGGCAGTTAATGTACTATTGGATAACATTCGGAGCATAGAGAGGGCTGTTGAGTTTGCCTTTCGGGTAGAAGAGGAGTCTGTCTGGAGCCAGGTTGCAAAGGCTCAGCTACGTGAAGGTTTGGTTAGTGATGCTATTGAGTCATTCATTCGTGCTGATGATTCTACCGAGTTCCTGGCTGTGATAAAGGCAGCTGAGGATGCGAATGTTTATGATGACTTGGTTAAATATTGCTCATGGTGAGACAAAAGACCCAGGAGTCCAAGGTTGATAGTGAGCTTATTTATGCATATGCTAAGATTGATCGTCTGGGCGAGATTGAGGAATTATTCTCATGCCTAATGTTGCTAATCTTCAAATGGTGGGTGACCGGCTGTTCGATGATGAACTCTATGAAGCTGCCAAGATTATTTTCCAGTTTCATTTCCAACTGGGCCAAACTTGCTGTCACACTAGTTAGGCTGAAGCAGTTCCAGGGTGCAGTGGATGCAGCCCGCAAGGCCAACAGTGCCAAGACATGGAAGTAGGTCTGCTTGCTTGTGTTGATGCTGAGGAGTTCCGTCTTGCACAGATATGCGGTCTCAAGTGGTATTATTCAGGTATTATGATTTTCCCTCTATGTTATCTTTAGACGATATGATCAAGATGTTTTACCCCAGGTTTTATGTAACTAAAATATGTAGGATAAGTTCTTAAAAAAAAAGAGTTCCCTTCCTTATTGAGCAAGTGTTATTTCTACACCATTATGCTTTTTCTGGTATATAGTTATATGAACTGATTTTCTTGAAGAGGACTTTTTTTGTTAGCACCACTGTTTGATACGTTGCAATAGTTGTTCCAGCATAGGTCAGTGTCTTAAACCTTCCCTATATTGTCAGGGCTGGCTATTAATTTTTGATATTTGACCCTATTTAGCTATACAGATTACCCTATTTGACCCTATTTAGCCTTACAAATTACCTAATTATCATGTTGCGAGGAATGTTTTTATTTGGTAAAAATTCTACCATTACCAAGCTTATTCTGATTTGTTTGTTGCATTTGACAGGTTGATGATCTGGAAGAGGTGAGCAACTACTACCAGAACAGAGGATGCTTCAATGAGTTAATCTCTCTCATGGAAAGTGCCTCGGTCTGGAACGGGCTCATATGGGAATCTTTACTGAACTTGGTGTCCTGTATGCAAAGTACCGTGAGGAGACAGCTTATGGAGCACATCAAGATCTTCTACACCCGTGTCAACATCCCCAAGCTCATTCGCGTATGTGATGAGCAACAGCACTGGAAGGAGCTCACCTATCTCTACATTCAATATGATGAGTTTGACAACGCAGCCACTACCATCATGAACTACTCGCCTGATGCGTGGGACCACATGCAGTTCAAGAATGTGGCTTTCAAAAGGTTGCGAATGTCGAACTTTACTACAAGGCGGTGTATTTCTACCTCCAGGAGGAGCACCCTGATCTCATCAATGACATGCTACACGTGCTTTCACTTCGTGTGGATCATACCCGTGTTGTTTATATCATGCGTAAGGTTTGTGTGCTATATCTTCCTGTTTTTGTGTAAAATGATGGATCTTACATTCTACTTCATTGGTTAATGTGTTAATTTTACTCCATTTATTAGGCTGGGTATATACATCGATCAAGCCATACATGGTTGCGGTTCAAAGCTACAATGTGGCTGCTGTTAATGAAGCATTGAACGAGATTTATGTGGAAGAAGAGGACTACGATAGGCTACGTGAATCAGTTTGATATGCATGAATAACTTCGATCAGATTGGTCTTGCACAGAAGGTACTTGGTTCCTTCTTGTTGCCTGTTTATTTTTGAGATAGCTTTCATCTGTTTGATTTGTAATGAATTATTCTTTCCAGCTGGAGAAACATGAGCTCCTTGAAATGAGGCGGATTGCTGCGTACATTACAAGAAAGCTGGGAGATGGAAGCAATCCATTGCTCTGTCTAAAAAAGATAATATGTACAAGGATTGCATGGAGACTTGTTCACAGTCTGGTATTGCGGATCTATGTGAAGACCTCCTTGTTTATTTCATTGAACAGGTATCCCATTACCTGCACCTCTTATCAATAACAGCAAATGTCAGAATGAAATAAATTGTTTATTTGAGAATTTTGTACCTCCTTTGCAGGGAAAGAAAGAATGCTTTGCTTCTTGTCTCTTTATTGTTACGACCTCATCCGACCAGATGTTGCCCTTGAGCTTGCTTGGTTCAATGGAATGATCGACTTTGCATTCCCATACCTCTTACAGGTACAAGTCAATTTTTCATGGGTTTGATCTCTACTCTGTCTGGCTAGCGGCCTGTTAGGCTTATGTACAATTAATTTTATTTTTTCATGTTGAAGTAGATCAGCCCTTTGAAATTAATGGACAGAACTATGGAAAAATTCTCTTTCTGATTTGTTTTTAGTTCATTCGTGAGTATTCTGGGTAAGGTGGATGATCTCATAAAGGAAAAGATTGAGGCACAAAAAGAGGTCAAGGCCAAGGAGCAGGAAGAGAAGGACATGGTTGCACAGCAGGTGAGATTTCTGT
>JAJGRW010000349.1:0-21536 GCA_025461045.1 Carex parvula | reverse complement strand
CATATATTACAATCTTCTAGAATAAGAAACAATATAACTAAGAAATAAATCATAAATTACCAATGGATTATGACTGCCACCATTCATACCAAATATGACAGCCAGCTGCCACCTTCCATAACTGTTCTGGCGGCTGGTACACGGTCCGTGTATCTCACCACACGGACCGTACACGCTCTGCTTCAACACTCCCCCTCAAGTTGGCATGTATAGATCAGTCATGCCTAAGTTGCTTACTGCTTCATTGAAGATGTTGCTGGTTACACCTTTGGTCAAGATATCGGCAAGTTGATTTTCGGATCTAACAAACTCCAACTCAATCTCCTTTGAGTCAATGTTATTCTTTAAGAAATGTCTGTTGACACTTACGTGTTTGGTTCTATCATACTGGACTGGATTATGAGACATATCAATTGCCGCCTTATTATCTACACGAAGTACCATGGCTTCTTCTGGTGTAAAACCAAGTTCCCTCAATACCTTATTTATCCAGAGTAACTCGCACACTCCTTTGCTTACCCCAATCAATTCAGCTTCTGCACTTGAAAGCGCCACAGTACTCTGTTTCTTGCTCCTCCAAGTTACCAGGTTTCCTCCAACAAAGGCAAAATATCCCGTAAGTTGATTTTCTATCTGTGAGGCTCCCAGTCCAATCTGCATCAGTATAGCCAATAACCCTTTAATGACCATTGTTTCTGAAATAAATACCTTTTCCTGGAGTTCCTTTTAGATACTTGATTATTCTCATGACTGCTTCCATGTGTTCTTCACTTGGGTTGTGCATGAATTGACTTACCAAACTTACCGCATAAGCAATATCAGGTCCTGTGTGAGAGAGATAAATAAGCTTCCCAACCAACCGCTGGTATCTCTCTCTATTTGCTGGAACTTGATCTGTACTTTCGACAAGCTTAGCATTCATAATTACTGGTGTGTCCACTGGCTTGCAATCTAACATCCCAACTTCTGCTAGTAAATCTAAGATATACTTTCTCTGAGATAAAACAATACCTTGCTTTGACCGAGCTACCTCAATTCCAAGAAAGTACTTAAAACCTCCGAGATTTTTCATTTCGAACTCTTTTGACAACTTTTCTTCAAGAGTTCCTATTTCCAATGCATCATCTCCTGTAATGATCATATCATCTACATAAATAATCAAAACAGTTACCTTGTTATGCCTTCGTTTATAAAACAACGTGTGGTCAGACTCCCCTTGGGCAAACCCATAGCTTCTCATGGCATTGCTGAATCGGCCAAACCATGCTCGAGGTGATTGCTTCAATCCGTACAATGCTTTATCTAGCTTACATACCAGTTGTTTCGAGCCAGATTTCTCATACCCAGGTGGAATTTCCATGTATACTTCTTCTTCCAAACTCCCATGTAGAAAAGTATTATTGACATCGAATTGATGCAATGACCAATCTAGATTAGCTGCAAGAGATAACAAAACTCGTACTGTGTTTAGTTTGGTTACAGGTGAAAAAGTTTCCTGATAATCTATTCCATATGCCTGAGTATACCCTTTTGCTACCAGCCTTGCTTTATACCTTTCAACAGTACCATCCGGACCATATTTGATTGTAAATACCCATCTACAACCTACCGGTTTTTTTCCTTTTGGTAGTTCAGTAAGAAACCAGGTTTTATTTTTGTGCAATGCCTCCATTTCGGCATCCATGGCTGCAACCCACTTTGGATCTTGCAAAGCCTCACCCATATTTCCTGGTATAGGTATATTCAGGTTCTTTTCCCCAAATTGCTTTAATAATTCTGGTAACCTACTCAAGGTAACATAGTTTGCAATTGGGTACCTAATCGGTTCACTTGTACCACCTTCAGGAACATACCGTTTTGGTGCAACTCCTCTATTACATCTAGGTGGTAAAGTATATCTCTGTTCAGAAACACTTACCTCAGGAGTACCCTCCGGAGCATCTTGGGAGTGTGGTTCTAAGTCTTCCTGTATCACTGATTCAGGTTCCTCCTCACCCGGACCGTGCATATCTGTACCCGGACCATGCACTGCCGACCCCGGACAACCCGGATCGTGCATTTCTGTACCCGGACCATGCATCTCGGTGTCCGGACCGTGCAGCATGGTATCCGAACCGTGTACTGTTTCTGATTGATACCAATCATCCCTCTCATTTTCATTCTCCTTCTCCCCCTGAGAGGGATGTTTGGAGTATTGATAGAATGACTCATTTTCGAGGAAAGTTACATCCATGGTAACATACCATTTCTTAGTCACAGGGTTATAACATCTATATCCTTTTTGGTTCATTCCAACACCGAGTGATACACACTTAATGGCACATGATTCCAGTTTTGACCTTTGTTGTTTTGGGACATGAACATAGGCAATACACCCAAATGTTTTTGGTGTTATTTTTAGGACTGATGGTATAGGTACAAAACTTGTAAGTTTACTCAATGGGGTTTGAAATTGATTTATCTGTGACGGAAGCCTATTGATGACATACACTGCCATGGTAACTGCACAATCCCAAAACATTTGTGGTACCTCATTTTCAATTAAGAGAGCTCTAGATGTTTCAAGGACATGTCTATTCTTCCGTTCAGCTATACCATTTTGTTGAGGTGTTCCTACACATGTTGTTTCATGAATAATTCATTTTTCTGTAAAGAACTCCTTTAGGTTACTATTCACAAATTCTCCCCCATTATCACTTCTAAAAAACTTAATTCGAGTCTCAAATTGATTTTGTACCATTTCATAAAAACTCCTAAACACCATTTTTACCTCATCTTTCCCCTTTAACAAATATGTCCATGTCATACGGGTACAATCATCAACAAACAAGACAAAATACTTATAGCCATGCACAGATTCAACCGGGGAATGACCCCAAACATCAGAATGAACAAGTTCAAAAGGTTTTTCACATTGATGTAAATTAATGTTATAAGGAACACGATGACTCTTTGCTTTGATACATGTTTCACACTGAAACTTGGACAAATCAAAACCTAAAAACAAATCGGGTAAACTCTATGCCATGTCCAAATGAGACCTTCCGATTTTGCAGATCTATTAGCTAAGTTAGTCCTTCCAACCCTTAGGTCTTCTAAGTGATACAGACGACCTTGCTTAGAACCACGCCCAATGATCTCCTTCGTGAGGATATCCTGGACAATGCAAAAATTAGGAAACATTAGAACCACGCAGTTTAATTCTTCGGTTAGCTGACCAACGGATATTAAACGTGTAGTAAGGGATGGAACCAAGAGGGTGTTATTAAGCACTAAAGCTTGAGACAATTCTACATTTCCAGCCCCTTTTACTGGGTACTCAATTCCGTTGGCATTAACAATTTTGTCAATTTGTGATTTTCCAAGTTCCATAATATCTTTGTCACAAAATGTCATGTGATCTGTAGCACCAGAATCAATCACCCAACTATTTAGATTGTTATGGGTTAGCAGAGACATACCTTGATTACTTTTGTTACCTGTCTGAGAATTGATACTAGAAGCGTTTCTGCCATCTCCAGTTTCTGCACGGGCCGTGCAGAGCTGTGCACGGACCGTGTACTTCTCGGGCTGAGCAGTTTGATCATCCGAGCCTGCCTTACTTTCCAGATGCCTGATCCGTATCTGCTTCAGTCTGTTGTTGCCTGGTTGTAACATAGACTTGACTTCTTCCTTGTGGTTTCCCTTTCTTTCCTTTGAACCAATCGGGATATCCAACTATCTCAAAACATGTATCTTTGGTGTGTCCCATTCTCCCACAATTAAAACACTTTTGTTTCATCCTTTCCTGATTACCAGAATTAAAGAACCCTTTTGATAGCATAACCATTGAATTGGAAAACGTACCTTCTTCCCCTTTGAGCATGACTACCTGTCGCATGGCTTCTCGTCTGACCATGCCATATGCTTGCTCCACAGATGGAAGCGGTACCACTTGTAGTACACTTGCTCTCACATTGTCAAGACGATCGTCTAGACCATCTATAAAGGTATACACCCTAGTCTTCTCAAGGTACTCTTTGAACTTCTCAATGTCGGTTGCGCTAGTCATGGAGTTGGGACGCCGGAAGTCAATTTCTCGCCACAGACCCTGTAAAGTATTATAATATTCTTCAATGGATTTACCTGATTGTTTCAGCCGAGACACTTTTCTGTTGAGGTCAAACACCAAAGCTTCATCATTGCCATCATAGAACGTAATAGCAATAGCCTTCCACATCTCACTCGCAGTTTCATATCGAATGAAATTTGGCATGAGCTTCGTATCAAGCGAGTTGAGTAACCACCCTTTGACAACTGAATCTTTTATACTCCACTTTGGAAAGTTAATCGTATCACTAGCCGTCGGAGGTGGTGGCTCATTGGTAATGTGCCTCATCTTGTCACGGCCTTTGAGGTATACACTTACCACTTGGGACCATATCGAGTAGTTGGTACCATCCAATTTCACAGAGATCGGCGATGAAGGAGCATCATGAGTGGGCACTGCAGTGGTTGGTTGTCATGTAGATGATTGGAGAGACACTAGTTGTGACATCTGAGATTGTTGAATTATGATAAGTTCTGTTAACTTCTCCAGTAGAGACTTGGTATTCGTTTCTTCCTCTGACATGATTGAGATTTCTTAACCAGAGTGGAACAGATGGAGTATCTAGATCACCTTCGGCATAGCCATCAGCAATTAGTACAACCAATCAACTCCGTAGCTCTGATACCATGTAACAATTTGAACAGCGGAAGTACACACGGTCCGTGTATTATTGTACACGGCCCGTATAAGCAATCACAGAGATAGAGATAGAGAAAGAAACACAGAATTTAACGAGGTTCAGTACCAACTTGGTACCTACGTCCTCCACACTCACACACACTCTTTTTATTTCTTACACAAGAAAAAAGATATTTCTTACACAAGAAGGAGGAGAGGTTTTATAGAGGGAACCTCCCTCAACTTTCCTAAAACCTCCTTTCCTTTTTTCTTTTCTTTCCCTTTTTTCATATATTACAATCTTCTAGAATAAGAAACAATATAACTAAGAAATAAATCATAAATTACCAATGGATTCTGACTGCCCCCATTCATACCAAATATGACAGCCAGCTGCCACCTTCCATAACTGTTCTGGCGGCTGGTACACGGTCCGTGTATCTCACCACACGGACCGTACACGCTCTGCTTCAACACATACACTGTACATTATATACGTTTTCTCAAAATTTATATTAAATCCATGTTCAAAACAAGAAAATCACACTTCTGAAAATTTTCTCCAAAATTTATACACGGTTTTTGTTAAAAAGAACTGTGTAAATTTGTTCCAACATTCATACACAGGTTTTTTTAATAAGGAACCAGCTATTAAAACCGTATATCGGATGCACGTATATGAATGCTCCAACAATTAATATGTATGAAAACATTTAATTATTAACTATTAATGACTAATTTCACTAATTTTCTTTTGAGTTAGTCATTGGTAACTCTTCAGAATGCATATTGGTCAGTACTACAAATCAATATCTCTGTTTTCAAAGACCAATCAGTTGATGTGAACCCTTCAATATGATATTCATGTGAAAATGTACATGTAGATCAAATTTTACATTTGTTTACATTTTTTTACTATTTTTTATGATAGATCATTCAGTAGTAGTGAGTTTTTACCAATTTAAACGGTAAGAAATAGTGTTGGTCTATTTCTCTCTCCTCGTCCCCTTTTATATACAATGCCTACGTAGAGTCCCTGAGATCACCGCAGACATTGCCTGCTTAAATGGTAATATTAGATTTTTTTCATAAATATATGGTAATCAAAATTTCAATATATTAAGATAGTAGATAAAAAAAATTCAGTAGATTGGAATAATGCTTGTAGACAACTTAAAACACTTCTTCTTAACCCAAGTAACTGTTATTTTTTCCATGAAATGCCTCTTTAATTGCAATTGGCTTCCAGCTCTCCTCTAGGCTAATACGAAGGGAGACGAATTCTTAATTCCAAATATAATGTTCACAACCACTACTCGGTGAATAAACCGTTTACCAATTATTTTCAGTAACATAATAAAATTGGGTCATTATTGATTTTTATTATATTACCTTTTCCTAATAATAAAATTATAGATCCTTTGGTGGAAACTTATATTATTAATAGTGAAAACAATATGACCTTTATTGAAACAAAATTATAAATTCATTTATGAAATTTAATTTAATTTAAATAATAATGAACAGAATACTAGATAAATACTTAAATATTTTGAACCTTTGTCTTATACTTGAAAACTCCAGGACTCTTTTGTAAATGTTCATTTGATAACCTTGAATCAACCGCCTCTGTTGAATCCCATCTAAAGGAGTCGCCTCTCTTCTGTCCTCATGTGCCAAAAAAAAGAAGGGTTCCCATCATCACTTGTTTCCCATCGCCAGTACATGCTCCTCCTTTCTAAGCTCTATGACCTTCATTGAATGAACAAAATGAAAAAAATAACAAAGAAAAGTCCTCTCATTGTTCATTTTATCTTTCACCGATTAAAAAAGATGGTGAAATGAGAAATTTGCTTGTTGAATTTTTTTGTTGTTTATAAAAGTGGTCATATGCAACCGATTTTCATTAAGAAAATCACAAGGTTCTCTGAAAATGTTACCAAGCCGGTACCACCCACATAAGTTTTTACATCATGTTCACAAGGTTGCATAGATATAGAAATTATGACAAGGTTGTATGTACTTGCGTGTTAGCACCGGAGAAACATATCATTTTTCTCTTTCTAAAATATTGCATTAATTGCAATTGATTCCCTTCTCTTATCACTTAAAACGTTGGCCAATTCTCAATTCTTAATATAATGTTCACAACAACCACTTGGACACTAAAAAATTTGCCAATTATTTGATGTGCTAATTAATTTAATCTATCTTACCGGCCTCTCTCACCAGCCTCACTCATGCTTATGTAATCATTAATAAACAAATTATGTTCAACAACTAGTTTGAGAATTATCGAAATCAATTGTATAAAAGGACAAGTAAATAATTTAGGTCATCAACATGTTAGGTAATTTTTTTTTAAAAAAAAAGACGAGAGAAGAAAACAAAACATCTGACACATCTTTGAAAAGCATCTATTACCTTCCCTAGACAGAGACAAATTTGAGTTCTTTCTAAAATGCTTAAATTCCTTATCTGGTGCCAAACAACTTTCATATATGAGTAAGGCTTAGGTGCTATGGATAGCATAAGGCCTTCCGTGCTACAGTCTAAAAAGTCTATCGTTTAAACTTCAAACTTTGATCTAAGTAGCTCAGTAAATTAGTTATATAATGAACTTGTAGAATACCAATTTTTTCTATTTTTGAAATTTTTGTACTATTTTTTATGATTTATGAAAGATGGCAAAAAATGTCTTAAAAATAAAAGAAAATTGCTAATGTTTTAGGCCATTTTTTGCCATCACACGTACCAATGTATGTGAAACTCATTATGGCGATCACACGCACCAATCACAAAGAAAAACATGAAAGTCGAAACTTAATAAATATGTTGTCATAGATTACGCAATATAACAAAGCATCTATTTTTCATCTTTTTCAAGAACAAGTCACCATGCACAAAATCATATATTACATTACATATTAATTTCATGCACAAAGGACGAACTTTTATGATATAAGTCATTCACAATTTAAAAGAAAACATATAATTGTAAATTCAAATTATAGAAAAATCCGTTTATTGGATTGGAAATCCAAAAGGCAACTACATGGATTGTCATGATGATAATTTATTTGAGCAGAATCTTTAATTTCGTTCGATTGTCATGATGATAATATTGGATGCATGAAAACCCTGGTCATCCACAAATTAACATATAATCGGGTGAACCTTACGCCTAATATTTCCTATACTCTTATGAAATATGGTTGACAAAAAGTATAAATTATCGTTGAAACTTTGTCAATTACAAATATGAAAAATATTTGATTTGAGAGAGAGAGTACACGTCAAATTAGTAGTAATGAATTTTTTTTAAATTATTAAGATAAATATTGTTTGCTGATCCATTACCATAACTAAACTGTATATGACGAATTCCATTATCACGAAAATCCGAGCAGGCCAACATCGGAGAATACCCATTTTACCCCTGCCTCTACTTTGCCAGTTCGTAGGGAACCTTGCATTTGTTTCAACCGGTGCAAGGACTGTTAATAACTTAATGTGCTTAATATCAAATTATACATCACACTTCAAGAAAATAATTGGTTGCGTCAGGAAACCCACTCTTTAGTCTCGGGAGGTCACCTCTCTTGATATTCATTTAAATACAGGTTATCTAAAATATTGCATTAATTGCAATTGATTCCCTTCTCTTATCACTTAATACGGTGGCCAATTCTCAATTCTTTATTCTTAATATAATGTTCACAACTACCACTTGGACACTAAAAAATTTGCCAATTATTTGATGTGCTAATTAATTTAATCTCTCTTACCGGCCTCGCTCACCATCCTCACTCATGCTTATGTAATCATTAATAATACAAGCAAATAATTTAGGTCATCAACATGTTAGGTAATTTTATTTTTTCAAAGAAAAAAAACAACAAGAAGAAGAAAACAAAACATCTGACACATCTTTGAAAAGCATCGATGACCTTCCCCAGCCAGAGACAAATTTAACCTCTTTCTAAAATGCTTAAATTCCTTATCTGGTGCCAAACAGCTTTCATATATATTCTGTTTGTTTGATAGATATTAAATCCGTAAAACTTTCCAATTATATGGAGCTGAATTCTTAATTAAATTTTCACAATCAAACTCTTATTATAACCCTTTATCAATTTGTTCATTGCTCGTTAGATTGTTATTTCTTGCTGAGCTTAAGCTCATATTGGCATTTCTCAAAGAAGTATATATGCATAATATCATATGATGTAGTTAGTAGAAGGACCAGTCAAACTGTCTCAATTTTGCAAACGTGGTATATAGAGAAAAATTTCATATGAATTTGATGGCAAATCAAATAATGTGCAAGGCCCATAATTGGACGAGCTGGAAAGCCCATTGCTCTGGCTGTACGACATCTCTGATCTGTCACTTCTTTTAAAGGCCCACACTCAGGGAGCACTACTGCTCTAATTTAACATATGCCCAGGTGCTCAAAATAATTATTAAAACAACATAAAAATCGTGATGCTTCATTATTAATGAACGTAATATATGTGGTTTTATTTACCTCAACTATATTGCATAAATCAAGTTCCCTCGTCATATCTCGAATTTTGACCCTCTGAAACATACTTAAAATAGTTTTTTAGCACCTTCGATTAGTTCGTTAATTTACATCGCCTATAAAATAAAAATAAAAACACAAGATCCATGTTATGTGACAGCATTTTCACATAGGTAGTTTAAGTGCGAGGTTGTTAAGGTAGGTCGTGATGACAGCGTACTTACTTACCAAAGACTTACATCCATGTTAAGAATCAAACTGGCACAATACCTTAGGACTTAGTATGGACCAAAGAAACGTCTAGAGTCTTATATTGAAAATAATCCAAGTCAGAAATGAATACGGACCGTATTGTCCAATACGGACCGTATCAGCCAGAAGATGCAGTTTTTATATTTCGGTTTTAGAGCAGTTTTATTTTCTGTTTAGAGTTAATTGTAAACTTGGACAGCAAGTTATCTATTTAGACATGTGCAGAAAAGTAGTGGGTAGTTATTAATTAATATGTCATGTAGTGGGTTGGTTATAGGTTAGTTATAGCAAAGTTAGTGGAGTTAGTGGGGTGGTTATAGGTTAGATATGAACCACTATAAATTCGGATCTGTTTATGTTAATTAATAAATGAAAAAATGGAGTTGTGAAAATTTCGGCTGCTGCCCTGTTTTCTGTTTTTTCCTCTTTTCCGAAAAACTCCCAACAAAATTGGTATCAGAGCAAGGTGAGAGATCAAGGCAGATCCGACCATGGCCGACGCAGGCAACAACACCACCATTAGCATGTCAAATCAGATGGTACCTTTGTTCAAGGGTGAGAATTACGAATTCTGGAGCATCAAAGTACGAACTATGCTGAAATCTCATGGCTTGTGGGAACTAGCAGACAAGGGAATACCGAATCCTGATCCGACACCAATCGACACAGCCAAGCGAGATGCAAAGGCGCTCTTCTTCATTCAGCAAGCCGTACACGAATCGGTGTTTGCAAAGATTGCAGCAGCAGAAACAGCAAACCAGGCATGGACAACTCTGAAAACCGCATTTCAGGGAAGTTCCAAGGTGGTAGAAATCAAGTTGCAGGGCTTGAGACGGGAGTTTGAGACATTGAACATGAAACAAGGCGAGTCAGTTCAATCCTTCTTCACGCAAGTTACAACAATAGTTAACCAAATTCGAAGTTGTGGAGAAGATCTTCCAGAAGAGACGGTTGTGATGAAGGTGTTGCGCAGCCTTACAGCAAAGTTTGATCATGTGGTCGCGGCGATCGAAGAATCCAAAGATCTGTCCACCTACACGTTTGATGAGTTGATGGGATCACTGCAGGTCCATGAAGTTCGTCTCAACCGATCAGAAGTGAAGGATGACACCAAAGCTTTCTATACCAATGGCAATTCATCAAGAAGCCAACAGCAAGGCAGAGGTAGAGGCCAAGGTTATAGCAGAGGTCGAGGCAGTCAAGGCGGCAGAGGCAGAGGCAAGCCGAGTTACAATCAACCGCATTCTAATCAACCAAAGAAAGATGTAGAATGCTACTACTGTCACAAGAAAGGGCATATGCAAGCCGATTGCTACAGGAAACAGAGAGAAGAAGGTCAAGATGTGGAGTGCTATTGCTGCCACAAGCCTGGTCATGTGCAGGCCGACTGCTACAAGAAGAAAAGAGAAGAAGGACAAGCAAGTTTTGTTGAAGAGAAGAACAATCAGGCACAGTTGTTCATGGCCAAAACCTATGAAGAATCAGATGCGAGTCAAATCTGGTTTTTGGACAGCGGGTGCTCAAACCATATAACGGGTTTCAAACATCTATTTGATGAATTAGATGAGTCATACAAGAAGGCAGTAAAGCTTGGTGACGATAAAGAGATTCATGTTGAAGGAAAAGGAAGAGTAGCCGTGCAGACCAGCAGTCACAAAACACGGATACTACATGATGTGTACTATATTCCTCAACTGTCCCAAAACCTTCTCAGCATTGGTCAGATGATGGGTAGCGGGTGTACCATCAAGTTTGAAGGCGACAATTGCAGAATTGTAGATGCAGCCACGGATCAGACGATGGCAACAATCAAGAAGACACAAAACAACTTGTTCCCTCTGGAGATAACCAAGGTGAAAGACAAGGCACTTGCAACCAAGGAGATTAGTTCCAGCGAGTTATGGCATTTGAGGTATGGTCATCTAAACATGAATGGTTTGAGATTGTTGAATCAAAAGAAAATGGTGAATGGGTTACCCGAAATTGGTGAAATCGGGTTATGTGAAGGATGTGTGTTTGGCAAGCAATCGAAGCTGCCATTTCCAAAAGATCAGTCGATACGTGCAACCAAAGTACTTGAGTTAGTGCATACTGATTTGTGTGGACCTATGGAGGTTGAATCAATGGGAGGAAGCAAGTATTTTATGCTGTTTATTGATGATTATAGCAGGATGACCTGGGTTTATTTCCTTAGCTATAAAAGTGAAGCGTTTGGACTATTCAAAAGGTTCAAAGCCATGGCAGAGACGCAAACAGGGGCTAGGCTGAAAGCTCTAAGATCAGACAGTGGTGGTGAGTTTCAATCAAAAGAATTCAAGCAGTTTTGTGAGAAAGAAGGGGTGCTACAGCAGCTGACCACTCCATACACACCTGAGCAAAACGGTGTAGCTGAACGCAAGAACCGCACGGTAGTAGAACTAGCAAGAAGTATGCTGAAATCTAAAGGTATGCCGAATAGTTTTTGGGCTGAAGCAGTAGCAACAGCGGTATATGTTCTAAATATGTCACCAACCAAGGCAGTGATGAACAAAACCCCGTTTGAAGCGTGGTTTGAAAGGAAGCCCAGTGTGGGGCATTTGCGTGTTTTTGGGTGTATCGCTTACACTCTCATAAGTGCACAAAACCGAAAGAAACTGGACTCAAAATCTGAAAAATGTGTGTTCATTGGGTATTGCATACAATCTAAAGGATATAGGTTGTTTAATCCGGTGACAAAGAAGATTATAGTCAGTAGAAATATCATGTTTGATGAGAATGCTAGTTGGAGTTGGTCTATGGAGGAAGACAACACACCAATAGCAGAAATAGAAGATGAAGAAGAAGAAGGCAGCAGTGAGCAACAGCAAAGCAGTCCAAGCTCGAGTAGTACATCACATCGGATGGTTGATCCGGATACACAAGGAAGAAAGATACGATCCTTACAAGAATTGTATGAAGCAACTCAGGTTTTGTATGTAGCAGATCCATTGTCCTATGAAGAAGCCGTAGAAAGAAAGGAATGGGTGCAAGCAATGAAAGAAGAAATGAGTTCAATCGAGCAAAACCAAACCTGGAAGTTGGTGGAATTACCAAAGGATCGCAATGCAATTGGAGTTAAAGGGTTTACAAGACTAAATTTGGTCCAGATGGCAGTGTATTAAAATACAAAGCGAGATTAGTGGCAAAAGGATATGCACAAAAGCAAGGCATAGACTATGAAGAGACGTTCTCCCCGGTGGCAAGATTTGAAACAGTTCGGTTGTTGATTGCAATGGCTGCCCAATTGAGACAACCTATCTATCAATTTGATGTGAAGTCAGCATTCCTCAATGGTGAACTAAAAGAAGAGGTTTATGTTGAGCAACCGGAAGGGTTTGTGGTGAAGGGCAAAGAACATTGGGTGTACCGTTTGTTCAAAGCATTATACGGTTTGAAGCAGGCTCCTCGTGCATGGTACAGCAAGATTGATGCACATTTTCAGAAATTGGGATTTGAGAGAAGCAAGAATGAGCCTAATCTCTATGTCAAACGCAAAGAAAAAGGAGGTTTAATAGCGGTATGTCTCTATGTTGATGATATGATTTATTTTGGCACAGATGACACAATGGTGAAGGAGTTTAAAGAGCAAATGATGCGTGTGTTTGAGATGACCGATCTAGGAGAAATGCATTACTTTCTAGGTCTGGAGGTTGAACAAGAGAAGGGAAGAATCTTTGTGTCCCAACGCAAGTATGCAAGAGACTTGGTAGAAAAGTTCGGATTAAAAGATTGCAATCCCGTACTAATTCCAATGAATACAAATGAGAAGTTGTTAGCTATTGATGGAACCGGAGCTGCAGATGCAACTCGGTTTAGGAGTTTGGTGGGAGGTCTGTTGTACTTGACGCACACAAGACCAGACATCACACATGCAGTTCGAATGGTTGCGAGATACATGCAGAATCAAACTAAACAACACATGGGAGCAGCAAAGCGAATTCTTAGGTACATTGCAGGTACAACAAGCTATAGTCTGTGGTACAAGGGTGTTGATGAACCATGTCTGACAGGCTACAGCGATAGTGACTGGGCAGGTAGCATAGATGATCGAAAAAGCACAACAGGTCAGGTGTTCTTCTTTGGCAATAGCATAATAAGTTGGAATTCGAAGAAACAGTCAACAGTTGCACTATCAACTGCAGAAGCTGAGTACAATGCAGTAACATCAGCAGCATGCCAAGGTGTATGGTTAAGGCGCTTATTGGAAGAGTTAGATTGCGCGCAGAAAGGTGCAACAGTACTCTATTGTGATAATCAGTCGACAATTGCAATTAGTAACAACCCGGTGCATCACAACAGAACAAAGCACATAGACACTCGGCTCCATTTCATACGAGATATGATTGAGCAAAAGATGATAGAGTTGCAGTATGTGAACACGAACCAGCAAGTTGCAGATGTGCTGACCAAATCACTCCCACGAGAGAAGTTCAACTGGTGTCGAGACATGATGAATGTGCTGGACTTTGGATTAAGGGGGGGTGTTGAAAATAATCCAAGTCAGAAATGAATACGGACCGTATTGTCCAATACGGACCGTATCAGCCAGAAGATGCAGTTTTTATATTTCGGTTTTAGAGCAGTTTTATTTTCTGTTTAGAGTTAATTGTAAACTTGGACAGCAAGTTATCTATTTAGACATGTGCAGGAAGTAGTGGGTAGTTATTAATTAATATGTCAAGTAGTGGGTTGGTTATAGGTTAGTTATAGCAAAGTTAGTGGAGTTAGTGGGGTGGTTATAGGTTAGATATGAACCACTATAAATTCGGATCTGTTTATGTTAATTAATCAATGAAAAAAATGGAGTTATGAAAATTTCGGCTGCTGCCCTGTTTTCTGTTTTTTCCTCTTTTCCAAAAAACTCCCAACATCTTAGTGGGTTCCTAGATCGAGGTTGAATAATTACCTTATGTACCTAACTGTGATGAATATATACTTCTGTGACGAATATATACTTGTGTGGATGCATGTACGTGACAAAATATTCACATTGGTAGTTTAGGTGCGAGGTAGCTAAGGTAGATCTTGGTGACAGTGTACTTGCTTACCAAACACTTAGGTCCATGTTAAGAATCAAACTTGCACAATACTTTAGGACTTGTTTTTATGAAAAATACAAGAAACAGAACTTTGAATTTAGACTTCGTATGGACCAAATAAATGCCTAGAGTCTTAATGGGTTACTAGATCGAGGTTGAATAATTGCACCTTATGTACCAAATTATGACGTAGCAGTATGCAAAGGTTTGGGATTTGAGGAGTGGGAATTGTCTTCTTGTCGATATTAGGGTATCCTATTTTAAAAAAAAGGGTGACTTGAAGATAGCTCGCTTGAAGCCTTCATGCTTGCTTGATGGTTGTAAGGGTCCAACCATTGTCAATTTGTGACTTGAGGTCGATCTTCTTTGTCTTCTTTAGCTTGGATTTGATTTTGGATTCAGTTTGAGGCTTGGTTTGATTTGAGTTGGATTTGTTGAGTTTAATTCAGTCTTTGCTTGAGTTTCAATTGAGAAACTTGGGATTGATTGGAAGTAACTTGGACATTTTGAGGCTTTGGTTTGGTATAGATTTGGTTAGATTGATTTGGGTTTATTTGAATTTGTTTGGAATTTGTTTGACTTTACTTAAATAATGGCTTTTGGCCTTAATTGGTTTTTGCCTTTACTTAATGGGTTGATTTGATTTTGGTTCGAGTTTGATTTGGGCTTAGAGTTGAGTTGGACTTGGTTTGGACTTTGGAATTTATTTGGAATTGTTTAAATAGATTTTGTTTGGATTTGTTTGAGCCTTTAGATTAGGATTTTAGGCTTAGTTTGGTTTTGGTTGTCTTGAGTTATTTGGTTTAAAGTTGTTGGGCTTGTTTCCGACTTAATTTGAGCTTAATTTGGACTTGGAATTTAGTTTAGGCTTAATCGTGATTTATTTGGTCTTTGCTTTAGTTTATGGTTTTGAGAGTTCGGGCTTGATTTGGTCTTATTGGCTTAACTTGGGCTTCATTTAGGCTTTAGAGTTGAGTTGGATTTGGATTTGTTTGGATTTAATTTGGGTTTGACTTGGGCTTTTGGGATTGGATGGGTTTGATTCCGTTTTATTTAGGTTTCATTTAGGCTTTGGAATTGAATTTGATTTGATTTAGGTTTTATTTGGACTTAATTTAGGCTTTGGAATTGAATTGGATTTGATTCGGGTTTGAGGGATTTATTTGGATATATTGGAGTTGTTTGGGCTTATTTATTTAATTGGGACTTTGAATTTTGTTAAATTGGATTTGGATTATTTCGGATTTTATTTTGGTCAGTTTGGAGTGGGTTTGGGCTTATTTGGACTTATTTGTGAAGATTTTAGGTTCCAAGGGCTTGTTTGTAAGTTTCATAGGGTGTTTATTGAATTTGGAAGGGTTTAAACAAGGTTTAAAGGTTTTCTGGTGTCTTTTGAGTAAGTTTCCAAGCGTCAAGGGCTTGTTTGTGAAGAATTTTCAATACAGGGATTTGTTTGTAAACTTGGGAAGGACTTCGGTTATGACCGTCGAGGACCACATGGCGGTTACTATCACTTGGATTCAACAAAGAAGATTTGGATGTCTTATTTGACAAGTATGATAATCCCAATTTTGAGAAATAAAAAAAAACTGTTGTCATCAACTTCAAGACCGATGTACACTAGAATATATAGAGGAACCGTAAATCCCAAATTTCTTCAATTTTACCGTAATAGACTTGTTTCGCATGTAATGCCCGGGTATCTCTGGTTCTGAGGTAATCATGTGAAATGTTGAATATTCCATGAATTTTTCTTGTTTAATTTCTAGTATTATTTATGTTATTTTGCTTATTTAATTTCTCATGCATGTATTTATGATATTTATGATATGCCGTGTATGATATGCATCCCGTGTTATTTTCGGCTCAATTTCTATAAATGATATGTATGATATGATATGCATGCCCTGTTATTTTTCTTATATAATTTTGTAGGCATGTATTTATGATATTTATGATATATCGTGTATGATATGCATGCCATGTTTTTTTTGTTCACAATAAATTTTTTTTTGAAGAAAAATATGGGTCTAGCCCCTATTTCATTCAATATTTTGTCCATTACACAAGTGATGTAATAGTAAAGTAAAAACAGTGTGCTCAATGCTATTGAGCCTAATTTAAGTAAAGAAGGAAAAAAGGAGAATAAGGAAAATGAAATGTAAATAATAGAGATAATATTAAAAAAACGTAGTCAATGGTGCCTTCTCTGGAGTGATCGTCTCCTTGTGGCTTTCGTTTTCTAATTTGGTTCTGTTGAATAAAACTTCAATTGCCAAACTACTTCCTCCTTGAGGTCCTGTATATCTTTGTTCGCATCCGTAAAGGTTCTTGCGCAATGCTCACGCCACAATATGAACTGAGTAATTAATGCAATCGACCTTTGTTTCTTTGGTATCCGAGATGTTATCATGAACCGTAACTGAGTTTAGGCTCTGTAGTTGCGACTGCCCTGTATAGCTCCTTTGAAAATGTACAATCCTTGAACAAGTGTTTGACCGATTCAAGTGCATTTTTACACAATACGCATCTATTGACAATTGGCCATCCTCTTTTATTTAGATTGTCTATTGTCGGTAGTTTGTTGAGTAATGCTAGCCATGCGAAGACTTTCATGCGCGGTGGTGCTTATAACTTCCAAATCCTGTGAATGTGTGATTGAATCCTTGGTTCTTCTTTGTACATACGATATCCCGTCTTGACTGTGTAGTCTCCCGAGGCCGTCCATTTCCATTTGATATCATCCTCTTCCTGTTCCGTGAGTTGTGTTTGTTGCAGCATATTCGTCAACTTTCCTAATTCGTCCTGTGCATCAATTGTTAAGGTGTGTCTAAACAAAGATGTTAGTGTAGTTGACTGTTTTGCCCCTTGTAATGTGGTGTTAGAGGCTAAGGCATGTGAGTAGAGATCCGGCAATTCCTTGGACAATATTCCGTGACCCCAATTGTGGTTCCAAAGTGAGATTCTCTTACCGTTCCCCGGTTCGTGTATGAAAGACATTTGGCAAAAATGCTTTGTTGTTATGGAGATCTTGTTGAACAAAGGTGAGTCTGGGAGTAATTCATTTGGGTGCAGTGAATGTAGGAAAAGTGTTTTCCAAAGAGCTTTGATCGGTTTTTCCCATTGAAAGTACCATTTAATAAGCAAAGCTTGATTAAACTTTGTTAGGTCCATTATTCCTAAACCACCAGCATTTTTCGGTTGGCACACTAAATCCCAATTTGCTAAAGACATCTTCTTTGGTTGATTTGAAACTCCATGCCATAAGAAATTGCGCCTTATTTTATCGATTTCTTTGATCACCCAATCCGGTATTCGCATGCAAGACATGAAATAGGTGGGTATAGATGATAGGACAGCATTTAGCAATACTATTCGGCCTGCAATTGTGAGATTCTTCGCTGCCCACCCGGCTAGCCTTTTGTTCAGTTTCTGTAGCAATGGCATAAAGGCTTGTCTTGGCAGTTTATTATTCGATAACGGCAGCCCCAGATATGTAAATGGGAAGTTTCCAAGATGACAACCAATTATATTTGCTAGTTCGTGTTGCATGTGTTGCGTACCTGTTGTTATTATCAATTCCTACTTAGCCAAATTAACCGAGAGACCCGAGATGTGTTGAAAAGCTTTGAGCATTATTTGAAGAACTTGAAGCTGCTGTGTTTCTGGTTTGACAAAGAACAATGCGTCGTCCGCGTATAATAGACATGGTGACATTCCCTCAAAAGGTAGTCGAAGTGCTTGTATGTTTGCTAATTTTTGAGCGTATCTTGCTAGGAAATCGATGGCCATGATGAACAATAGTGGTGATAGTGGGTCCCCCTGCCTTACTCCGCGTTTCAAAATTATTTTCTTTCCGAGAAGGCCATTGATCAGTATCTGTGAGGAGCCTGAGAGAATCGAATTTTCTATCCAGCAAATCCATGAACTTGGAAACCGTTGTGCTCGGAAAATTTGTACTATAAAGTCCCAACTGATTGTATCGAAAGCTTTTGTGAAGTCCGCTTTAAATAGTGCTATTGGCAACCTTTGTACTTTGGCTCTGTGGAGAACATGTTGTGCATATAGATAACACTCACATATTTGTCTATTCTTCAAGAAGCCAGTCTGGGCATTATGAAGTAATTTCGCAATTTTCTGTTGCAACCTATTGGCTAATAACTTGGAGAAAATTTTTTGCACCCCGTGAAGTAGGCTAATCGGTCGAAAGTCTTGGACTGTAAGAGGGGCTTCCTTTTTCGGTAAGAGGACGATGTATGATGTGTTCAATGGTTCCAAAGAGATCTTATTGTCAATGGCATATGTGAAAACCTTGTGTAAATCGACGGCTATCAAATCACAGAATTGGTTGTAAAATTCTCCCGAAAAGCCATCTGGTCCGGGACTTTTATTTCTAGGCCATTGGTTGATAACTTCTTTGATTTCTTGCACTGTGCACATTTCTATCAATTCAACAGAGTCCGAACTCTCTATGCCACTTGGATAAAGGTTCGGCCAGCAAAGTGGTGGTGTCGGTTGTGAGTGGGTTCCTATCAATCCCGTGTAAAACTGAAAAAATGCTTGTGCTTTGGATTTCGGGTCAGTACATGATACTCCATTGTGTTCAAGTTGCTGAATTGTATTTACCTTATTTGATGCTGAGGCAAGGTTGTGAAAATATTTTGTGCTTCTATCCCCTTGAATTTCCCATTTGGTGCGTGCTCTCTGCCTCCAAAAGTCTTCTTCAATTGTTGAGAGTATCACATATCTTCTTTTTAATATGGCTGCTACATATTTCTCTAGTGACGTTGGTGTCCTTCTCTCTTTGACTTGGTCTAGCCAACCAAAAAATTCTCTACAAATGATGAGCTGAATTTTGACCTTACTTGTTTTGTCTTTTGTCCATTCTTTGATTGTCTGCTGAATTTTGAGTAACTTGTTGTGTAGTTGGATGGGTGTGCCTGCTACCCCTAGCTGTTGCCATGTGTATGAGATGTGTTCCTTGAAGCTTTCAAATCGCAGCCAACAATTCTCGAAACGAAAGAGTCTCGACTTCTTGATTCTTGTGGTGGCAGTGAATAAAATTGGACAATGATCGGATGAAGTGTTCGGTAGCGCTTTTTGGTCTGATATCGGGTATGTTCTGTTCCACTCGTCCGATATTAAAAATCTGTCAAGTCTCGCAAGATGTGGTTGTTCACGCTCATTTGACCAGGTGAATCGGCGTCCACTCAGGGGGATGTTGATTAATTCCAAAGATGAAATTAAATTGGCGAAATCTAGAGTTGTTCTCCACTCCCTTTGGTTGTTGTCCATTCTGTCTTCTGAAGATAAAGTAACATTGAGGTCTCCTCCCAACAGCCAAGGAGTTCCATCCGTTGGCTTAATTGACCTTAATTCCTCCTTATATTCCTGTCTACTCTGTTGTGTTGCTGGTCCATAAATACCCGAAAACCAGAATGTTGTTGTATCTGTCTTATTTTGGAGTAACACATTGACACTATATGTCCTTATTTGGGTCTGTAGCAAGGTGAATTTTCGAGATGACCATGCCACTAAAACCCCCCCTCTTGTGTGTTGTGCCGGCAACAACACAAATTCTTTTAAATTTGTACCGCAGATTTCTCGAACTTCCGTAGCGTTTATGTGTTCCATTTTTGTTTCTTGCAAACAAATCAAATCCGGCTTCTCAATTAGGAAGGTTTGTCTAACGGCCACTCTTTTTTGTCTCATATTTAATCCGCGAACATTCCATGAAATAAACTTTAATTTGATGGTTTGATTCATTAAGAACAAGAACTCCAGCTTTTTCCAATTGAAAATCCTAATCGGTACATAGTTCCAAGTGCATACTGACTTCTAAAAATGCTCCACCTTCCTGCTAACCCAATTTCACTTATTGCAATCCTCTTCCCCCAAAGCATAAAATTAGCCCTAATTAACATTAAAACAGTACATTACAACTTGGAACTTTGATGCTTGCGTGGTCTCTAGCTTTGTTGCGGTACCGGCTCCATTGCGGTTGTCGAGGTATTGAAGATGGTGCGCAGCCCTTCCTGCATCTGCTGATCTAACTCCACTCCTGCTGCTCCAATAACAGCCTCAGCTTGAAAGACAGATAGGGGTTCGAACTCTTGCATGTAGGTGATTTTTGTTTCTTCTGATCCTGCCGTCTTTCTTTTGGCCGATTTTGGTCTAGTCGGCACCTCTTCATATCCCAACACTCTTCTTGCTTTATTCTCTGGTGAAATGTATCTGCCCTCATTTTTCCTCATCAATCGTGGGCTGCGCCTAATCTCCTTTATAATTATTTGGCCCTCAAAGCCTGGTGGGGGCCCGTCTTCGGTTTGTTGGGCAGTGGCTGTGGTATGTTGATAACCTGTGGAATTTAGAAGGATAGTGGGCTGATGCTCTTCTCTTGATAAATCTAGGATCACTGTTGGGCTTTCGGCCTCCAAGATTATTATTGGGCCGCCAATCTCCTGAAAGCTTGGTACTGGGCTGCTAATCTCTTTTACTGTTGGACTTTCGGCCTCAAATACTGGGCCGCCAGTCTCTTCTAACTCAGTAATGCAACATGTCTTTTTTCCTTCTTGCAACAGTCCAAATTTGTTGTACGCTAGTGCTGACCAGCTGTACCCCTCTTTGTTTGAATCTTGTGTAGGTTTTTGAAAAGAGATATTTATTTCAATCTCACCTTTTTGCGCGTGGAGAGAAACACTGTCCGAGGACTCTTTGACCAGTACCTTTGGTACTTGTTTAGGTAAAGGCAGATGTGCCGTTCCATCCCTCTGTACGAGGATTACACTCCTCCTTTTGGTCTCTGTCAAGTGATCTCCATTTGTTCCCTCTAATGGAGTGTCCAGTGCTGCCATGGATATCTCTTGTTGTAGCTGATGTGTTCTTCTCGAATACGTAGAGTCCGCTCCCATCTGGTATTCATCTGTTATTGCTCTGCTATATTCACTTGACTCAGAAGGTTGTCTCCTTGCTCTAGGTGACGGTGGCCGAT
>JAJGRW010000348.1:47658-107270 GCA_025461045.1 Carex parvula | reverse complement strand
TTCAGAAACACGGAGGAGATTGCGGAAGAGAAACTCTCCTCTTTGCCTTTGTGTTGTCGACTGCCTGTGTCTAGAGAAGAAAAAACATGACCTGACGTAACTAACATGCCGTGACTTGGTCACATGTTAAAAATTTATTTTTATGTGACATGACATGAAGTGATGTGACTAAAATTATGGAGCACAGTCACATCACGTGTGGTCACGTTGTGACAACACGTGACGTGACTGATTGTGTTTGATTATTGTTTTCAAATTTAAGTTAGTTCAAAGAAAATAGTAAAAAATGTACAAAAAAAAAACTGTTACAAAATAAATTATAATTAAGATTGATGCGCGCAAAGCGCAACGCAAGTTTCGGTACGCTTGAGGGCGCACCTTTTAAAACCGCGTTTACACTCCACGAGTAAGGGATGCAAGTGCACAACCCCTATCGGGTAGTATAATCGGGTATCGATCCACAGGGACGGGCAATTACGAGGTTAGAATCTATCGAACTTAATCAAAAACTAGAAGTGAGAAATGGTTTTGTTTGGTATTTAATTTCCTAAAAAGGTAAATTCAAGCAATTCAAACAATTCAGGAAGATGTAATGAAATGCTAGAAGAAATGCAAATTGTGTTTTGATTATGGATAAAAGGCGTTTCCAGGGTTTCAGATTTCATCTCTGATCTGCCTCTAGTGGTACGGCCCGTACCAAGGTGGTACGGCTAGGCCGTACCTCACTTGGTAAGGCAAGGCCGCACCACTCTGGTAAGACCCGTACTGGCTTCCCAGAACAGAGCTTACCAGTTCGAGTTGATGCATTTCCTTGCTGGTACCTTGTGCTAAACTCTTTAGAAAGGTTCAATTGACCATACCTAAGGTTCCTAACCCTCAACCATCGTTTGTTGGATCAAGATCTAGGTTGAAATGCAATTGAGTGCCTTTTAGGGATTTCTACACCTCAACTCTCGTGTTTTGGTACAGATCTACCCTAGCTGGTTGATTGGAGACCTAAGGCACCCTCTAATCTGTCAATTAGAGGAGAATTCAACCTCTCGGCTTCAATTCGAACTATTCTACCCTATGCACTTGATTTGGATGAAAGAATGAGATGATCACATGACCTTGATAGGTTCGATCTAAACCTAGAGGTGCATTATACACAATCACAGCAAGCAAAGCAAGAGATGGCAAAGAAATCACAATCAATCAATCAAAAGAGTTCATACAAGATACAAGTCAAAGAAAGTCAAAACAAATCAAGAATCCATCTCTAAATCCTAGAAACTAAAATAATTACTCACAGCACATGATCTGATCTAAAAATACAATAAAGGGAGAGAAATAGCCATGGATCGAAGGGATCGAGAGGAGGAAGCTAGATCCGTCGAGTTTCGCCTCTTTCCTCTTCCTTCCTTCTTGCTCCTAGCTCCTTAGCTCTCTTTCTCTCTCTTACTGTGCTCTCAAATGGATCTGGAATGGAATAGATATCGAAATTGGAGAGTTCCCCGCTTTAAATAGCCTCTGCCAAAATTTGAATCTGTCAGGCCGCCTTTAAGTACGGCCCGTACCAAAGTGGTACGGCCTGGCCGTACCAGGCGTGATGAGCTGAAAACGGCTAAGTCTGGTGAGACCCGTACCAAGCCTGGTAAGGGTCGTACCTCATCATCTGAATCGCCATTTCTTCGTGTGTTTTGCTCCAAACCTGCAGAAAACAAACAAACACTCAGCAGTACCAAATTCTAAAGATATATCGATGAAATGCACATAATTCAGGTGAATTAGGGCACGAATCTGGTACTAAAACAAGCCTAAAATAGACTAAATATGCGAGGTATCAAATTCCCCCAAGCTGAACCTTTGCTTGTCCTCAAGCAAAAAGTTTCAAACTCGGGTAAAAGTGCTGGACAACTAAATCTAAATGCGGATACAAGTCTAAATGTGAAAACTACGTGAGTCTGCTATAATCAAGAATTTCTAGAATCGATTCGGTTGTAATTCAAACATCCCTTTATAAACCTTGATTCACTCCACCAATTAGTCAATTGAACTTCTTATTTTGAGATGCTTCTAACAATGGAAAGATTAATTACTTAGGTTTGATCGAAACAATTTCATTCTTTTTCCGAGTTAGTGCTTTTATTCAAGGTGATTTTTCTTTTCATTTGCCCTCCCCCAAGCTTGAATCAAGCTTAAGGGTAAGAAAGTTGCGAACGAAGTGTGTTGGTATGAGCAAAATTTTCTTTCTTTATTTGTAATTGGGAGACGAGCTCAAAGGCGCCCATTCGAGGCTTATTGCCAGTACTCTTATTTTCTCCATCTTTTTATTTTTTTCTTTTGTTTTCTTGTTTTCTCTTTTTTTTTTATTTTTCTTTTTCTTTTCTTTTTGATTTGCTCATACCATGAATACACACATCTATTGGTATTCATTCATACCAATGGATATTCCAAACTTTCTTAATTTAAAAATCACAATTCCTAAAGGCACAATTCAGTTTTTTCGAATAATCTCGTTCGATTCAATTCTAAGTTTGTTTCATCTTTTCCATTATTAAAAACATCTCAACCTAAGTAGTTCAATAACCAATTGTGGGTTAGTTCCAATTCACTCAGGTCTATCCTAATCACAACTAAATTGTTTCAAAGTTATTCTCAATTCTAGCAGTTCACGCAAATTTTCACCTAACAATGCACGAAAATACGAAAAAAAATGCAAGAAAAATAACGGTAAAGTAAACATGACCTACATGCAAATGTCATCCCCCCAAGCTTAGCCTGAGCATTGTCCTCAATGCTTCAAGACTATGAGATAAAAGAGATAAAAGAAGCTCGGGGAAAAGAGAGCGAACCTGATCAGTCCTCGGGGTGGTCGTACCAGAGCCAGTCGCTAAACCGCTCCTCTATCCCAGTCACTCGCTGCGTGAGATCATGGAGTGTGGCGCCCTGCTCATAGAGTGCAACACCCTGCTCCTGACGCATGTCGTACATCAGGTGGTAGACATCCCGGATGGTGGGCTTAGAGACCGGAGGGGGATACACGGGTCTACCGGAGGAAGTGGATGGTCCGACTGCGTAGGCAGAGGGTCCGGCAGCGTAGGTGGAGGTGGATGGGCCAGTCTGGTACGTGTGAGGGCCAGCTCCATATGATGAGGTACCTGCATCAAAGGGTGGGACATGTACCTGCTCGGAGAAGGGGGGAGCCTGGCTGGGGAATGGGTGAACATGAGGAGAAAAAGGATGCGGCTGTGCCTGCTGAGTCTGGAGTGGAGAGGTGGTGGCATCAATCATATCCTCATCGCCCTGAGGTGGTGGTGGAGGAGGTGGAGGTGGGGCCTCAGGGGCAGGCTGCACGCGGGGCGGACGGCGAAATAACCAAGTGCTCCGGTCAGTGAAGGAGAGAGTGACCGGGAAAGGCATGATATAGATGGTCCGCTGGTCAGGCATGCGCCAAGCCCAAGCACCACGCCCATCGCGGCCTGCTGCCTGCTCGATGAACTTGTAGGTGCAGAACTGAGAGAGAGCGAGAGATCGGGAGCTCCTGCACTCCTCGTCGCCGATAATCTGGAGGTGTAAGCGCTCGGCGATCAGAGTGACATAGGCCGAGATGTAGACAACGCCACCCGGCTTGGGCTGCCTCTGGATGTCGATCCAGTGGTGGATCATGGCGAGCATCAGATTGGGTCGCTCGAGAGTGCTGTCGGGGCGCAGCATATGATCCACCAGCTGCAGATCCTCAACATTGACGCGGGCGAACGTCTCGCCACGCGCAAAGATGGTGCAACCGAGGATACGCAGCAGGACCCGGATGACTGGATGTGGGACATTGAGCTGCTTGTACTCCTTGTTGAAAGCTGACCCGGCAGGGGCGCCAGAGATCAGCGCCCAGAAGCTATCGCGCTCCAAGTCCCCAGAGAAAGAGAGGGAGTCAGTAGTTGGGTTCGGCGCAAAGCCAAACCACTCCCTCAAGTCAGACAGCCATACACGGTGGGTCTCACTCAGCATGCGGAACCTGATGAACGGGTTATCGTTCCGCGAGTACTTGAGCTCCAGAGAGGAAAGAAACTCCATGGTGAGCTTCTTGTACCCCCTCTGGGCGATCTCCCAGAAGGCTGGAGTGATCCCGATCCGGGTGGTGATGCGGCGGAACTCATCCTCCAGTCCCAGCGTCTGAAGAGCAGAGAAATCGACAATCCTCGTGTTGTTGATCGTCTTCGTCAGCAGGATTTCGAAGTTCTTGAGCTGCCGACGGGTCGAAATGAGGAAGTACCGCTCGGCGTATGCGTCGGCACGCTGGGTGGCATCAGAGAGGGCCGTATCGGTGCCCATGGAGTCAGAGGCGTGGCCAGAGCTGGGGTCGGAGCTGTGATCGGAGCCGGGGACGGAGCCCTGGGCGGAGGCCTGGTCAGAGGCCTCGTCAGAGCCCTGGTCCTGGTCTCCAGATGGATGGTAGGAGGGGCTCTCCTGTGGGCTCCGGTCGCCTGAATGATGCCCACTGGAGGTGGTCTCTCCCTCATAGTAGAGAGGCTCGAGAGCGTCCCGAAGGGAAGTACTCTGGCGAGACTCAGACCTGGCTACACTCTCCCGGGAGTGGCGAGATGCTCTCGAGCCACTTCGAGACGCACTCCGGTGGGAGTGATGAGAAGACGTAGGTGCAGCAGCAGGAGGGACGTCGGCTGTCGGGCCAGTGGCGGAAGGAATGGAGGTGTCGTCAGAGGGTGCGGAGGAGCGAGAGGAATGTCGACTCATCTCTCTCAGACGTTTGTGGCGTTGGCTGGTAAGGGTCCGACTGGGTAGGTACGGCCTGGTCTGACCTAGTTGGTACGGCCTGGCCTGACCTAGGTAGGTACTGCCTAGCCGCACAGGCTGGTACGGGCCGTACCTAACTTAGGGGTTTGGTGTTGGCTGGTAAGGGCCGCACCAACTGGTACCAAAGACAAAATTTGGTTTCTTGCAACCAATTAACTCCTAAACCAGTACAAGGATGGTATACAACACAGAACTAGGCTGGTTAGGGTTAATTGGTACAAACTGGTACCAGTTTGGTGTCAGTTCAGTGAATTGAGTACGGGCCGTACCTACTTGGTACGGGTGGGCTGTACCTACTTGGTACGGGTGGGCCGTACCAAGCTAGGGTTTTGACAGAAACGGGCAGAACCGAGAGAAGAAGAGAGGGAAATGGAGGAAAATGGAGAAAAACGATGAAAAAGAAGAAAATGTACCAACCGATAGCAAGGACGTGGTGCGGGTCGGACCGATGAGACAGTGCGGGTCGGACCGGTGAGGTGCTGGTGGTGCGCTGGTGCTCCGGTGCTCTTTGTGCTCGATTAGGGTGGAAGGAGAGGTAGAAGGAGTGGAGATGGAGAGAAAATGGAGAGGGGGAGAAGAGAGAGAAGAGAGAGTGAGAAAGGTGCGGCTGGGAGGAAAGGGGAAGGGGAAGGGGTGCGGGGGGGGGTTTAAATTGGAAAAAGGCGGCAGTTAATGCAACTGTTCTCGTCACTGACCTAGGTACGGCCTGGCCGTACCAATGTGGTACGGGCCGTACCAACCCTTCATTTTTTGGTTTCTCTTTCTCGTGACTTCTCAAGCCGCTCGTGAAGCAATGCAGAAGAATGAATGCATGTCTATCTGTTCCTAAGATGCAAAACAGGTAAAAATTGCTTGGGCTGCCTCCCAAGGAGCGCTCGTTTTAGGTCTCGAGCTCGACCTTCTCTTTTCAGGCTTTGGTTTGAGATGGATCAGGTGGCACTGGTGGGAGCACCCACTTCTGAGGTACACGGACCATGCGATCACACTCTTGCATCAGAAGAATCCGCAAGATTCCCATCAAGTTCTTGATTGAGCGCCTGATCGCGCTTTTGTGCGCTTCCAATTTCTCCAAGAGTGTAGCAGTCTGATCGGGTTCAAGATCTGCACTTATGATCACAGGACAACATCTATCTGGGTTTAGAAACTCGTACCTGAGGCGAGCTGCTGGAGGCTTGAGCTCAGGAGTCAGCCGCTCTGTCTGGGTCTTGACACGGGTCGCATCAGGTGGCGTGCAGGTCGCATCAAGTGAAATGGCATCGCATGCTGACCAATCCGACTTGCTTCCTTTGGTCTCCAGGTCATCAGACCACGGCATGCGGGTCGCGTCCACATGCTCTTCAGGTGGAGATGCGGGTCGACATGGCTCGATGCGACCTGGGTCCACATGTTCTTCCGTGGGTGATGCGGGTCGTGTCTCAATGATGCGGGTCGCGTCAAGTGCGGTCTGGTCTATTGGCTGGGCTGGTCCTTCGCATTCTGGCTGAGCTGGCAACTTTCCAGGTTGAGATTGGCGTGAGATGATGATGTGACTCAACTGCTCCAACAGCTTGTTTTGAGCGGCCATCTGTGTGGACATGTTTTGCATCTGTTCCCACAGCATCTGGTTCACCTTCCCTTGCTCGTGTATGAATTCGATCTCAGCGGGATCAATGTACGGCTCGGGTGGATCGGGTTGGAATACGCAATTGTTCGAGTCATCGAAGGGTGCAGGGTCGTAGAGATTGCAATTGTTGTTGCTGATATAGCCATCCTGCTCCGGTTCCTCACTCCAATCAGCCAGTGGGCAATACTCATAAGAGTGTCTCCTGTCCCCACACATGGCACATGGCTGTGGCTGCTGGTTTCTGGCTGCCCTCATGCTCATTTCGATTGAATAACTCTCAACGGCCTCCTCTAGCTTGACAGCTTTGGCGTAAAGAGCTGCGATCTGATCAGCTTTGGATCGGCCGCCTCCTCCAGCTTGAAAATTGTCACGGCCATACCAATGTCGGTCTGTCGCCATGTACATGATATCCATGGTGTCTCGAGCTCCTCAGATAGTAATCGCCATAGTGATCCTGAAAAAGAGAAAATAAAATAAAGTAAATAAATAAAAAGGAAATAAAATAAAAGAAAATGAAGGATACAAGATAAAGTCTAGATTAATTAAGGTAAAATCTAACTAGGCAATTGGTTACCGTCCCCGGCAACGGTGCCAAAAACTTGATGGCGCGCAAAGCGCAACGCAAGTTTCGGTACGCTTGAGGGCGCACCTTTTAAAACCGCGTTTACACTCCACGAGTAAGGGATGCAAGTGCACAACCCCTATCGGGTAGTATAATCGGGTATCGATCCACAGGGACGGGCAATTACGAGGTTAGAATCTATCGAACTTAATCAAAAACTAGAAGTGAGAAATGGTTTTGTTTGGTATTTAATTTCCTTAAAAGGTAAATTCAAGCAATTCAAACAATTTAGGAAGATGTAATGAAATGCTAGAAGAAATGCAAATTGTGTTTTGATTATGGATAAAAGGCGTTTCCAGGGTTTCAGATTTCATCTCTGATCTGCCTCTAGTGGTACGGCCCGTACCAAGGTGGTACGGCTAGGCCGTACCTCACTTGGTAAGGCAAGGCCGCACCACTCTGGTAAGACCCGTACTGGCTTCCCAGAACAGAGCTTACCAGTTCGAGTTGATGCATTTCCTTGCTGGTACCTTGTGCTAAACTCTTTAGAAAGGTTCAATTGACCATACCTAAGGTTCCTAACCCTCAACCATCGTTTGTTGGATCAAGATCTAGGTTGAAATGCAATTGAGTGCCTTTTAGGGATTTCTACACCTCAACTCTCGTATTTTGGTACAGATCTACCCTAGCTGGTTGATTGGAGACCTAAGGCACCCTCTAATCTGTCAATTAGAGGAGAATTCAACCTCTCGGCTTCAATTCAAACTATTCTACCCTATGCACTTGATTTGAATGAAAGAATGAGATGATCACATGACCTTGATAGGTTCGATCTAAACCTAGAGGTGCATCATACACAATCACAGCAAGCAAAGCAAGAGATGGCAAAGAAATCACAATCAATCAATCAAAAGAGTTCATACAAGATACAAGTCAAAGAAAGTCAAAACAAATCAAGAATCCATCTCTAAACCCTAGAAACTAAAATAACTACTCACAGCACATGATCTGATCTAAAAATACAATAAAAGGGAGAGAGATAGCCATGGATCGAAGGGATCGAGAGGAGGAAGCTAGATCCGTCGAGTTTCGCCTCTTTCCTCTTCCTCCCTTCTTGCTCCTAGCTCCTTAGCTCTCTTTCTCTCTCTTACTGTGCTCTCAAATGGATCTGGAATGGAATAGATGTCGAAATTGGAGAGTTCCCCGCTTTAAAATAGCCTCTGCCAAAATTTGAATCTGTCAGGCCGCCTTTAAGTACGGCCCGTACCAAAGTGGTACGGCCTGGCCGTACCAGGCGTGATGAGCTGAAAACGGCTAAGTCTGGTGAGACCCGTACCAAGCCTGGTAAGGGTCGTACCTCATCATCTGAATCGCCATTTCTTTGTGTGTTTTGCTCCAAACCTGCAGAAAACAAACAAACACTCAGCAGTACCAAATTATAAAGATATATCGATGAAATGCACATGATTCTGGTGAATTATGGCACGAATCTGGTACTAAAACAGGCCTAAAATAGACTAAATATGCGAGGTATCAAAGATGTAATTTAAAAAAAAAAATTCGTCACGTAACGTGTCACGTGATATGATTAAGATGGTGGAGGACAGTCACGTGACGTGACGTGACGTGACTGGTAACAGCGTGACTAATTTCCTTCTCTAACCGTGCCTCTGCTCATTGGTACCGCCTTCAGACTTAACTCTAATTTTTTTTAATGTGATTTATAATTTAGAAAGTGTACTAATTTTTTCTAAAATGTTACTTAGTTGATGTACCAATTTGTCAACTAGAATTGGTACAAGATTTTTTTTTTTTTTTTTGAATTGATGCTTGTAATAATTTTCAACTACTCACTGCTCTTTATTACTTAGTTGATGTACCATCTTTTTTTTTTAAATTGCAATTTAGAAAAAAAAATCTGAACATAAGGTAGTAGGCAGGTTAGAAATTGCTTGAATTTGTATATGTACCAATTTATTAATTAAATATTGAAATTGATCGATCTATGTGAAAACCCTAAATAATGATATGTATCAGAAAAAAAATTGCATCCATACATGCTCTATTTTTTAGTTGTATCTAGATATTTTTGCTTACTTCTAACTGAAATCTTAGAGCATCTACATCACTGAAACTCTTAGAATTTCTAAATAACTGTTAACTGCTTTTAAGAAATTATAGACTCTGGAGTTTCTAAATATTCACATCCCTGAAACTAATTTTAGAGTTTCTAATAAGCCACATCATCAGTAAATTAAAATTGATAAGCCACATCAGCAGTAAATTAAACTAATTTTAGCGAATACAGGCAAATCGTTTTGCCACGTCAGAGTTTATAAACGATTTCTTAATAAGAAATTATTGAGCAAAGTTGCTAAATAAGAAATCCATCTACATCTCTGAAACTAGTTTAGCAACTGGCACGTCAGATTAGAAACTCTTATAGTTTCAGGAATGCAGATATTCTTAGCTTCGCCCCTAGGGAGATGAGCTTGGTGATTAAGGGTTCAGTGAGAGGAGACGGTGGGAGAGGTACAAATCACAACATAGGTTTCGTTGGGGAGAGGGAATCGCAAGAGAGGGGCGGTCATGATAAAATTTAGCTGCACAAGAAGGTACTGAATGTTTGAGAAAAGAAAGGGTAAATTTGTCAATTTAATATTTCAAATAATTAAATAAAGAGTTAAATAGATAAAATGGGAATAGAAGAAATAATCGAATAATGTAATGTTTTTATAGAAATATTGGAGAGGAGGGTTCAAATGCCTCCATTTTTTGTGCCTCCACCATGTCTCCATTTTTAAAAACTTTAATAACTCAAAATTTAAAACTTAAAAGTCAAAATAAAACCGTTGAATATGATCTACATCATTTTATCTATGTGGTCATAAAAAATTATCACATTTTGATTTTGTTTTTATGTGAATCAATAAGTTGAAAAATTAACGTCTAGAAATTATTCACATTAGTACGTTTTTTACAAGCTCTTGATGACAACCTAAACAAAATTGAAATGTCATAATTTTTTACACGTGCATAGATAAAATGATGTAGATCATATCCAACGGTTTTATTTTGACTTTTAAGTTTTAAATTTTGAATTATTAAAGTTTTTAAAAATGAAGGCATGGTGGAGGCATGAAAAATGGAGGCATTTGAACCCCGATATTTTTATTAAAACCCCCCAAAAAAAACAAATTATCAAATCTGCTCCCACTCCAAAGTTATAATTATTTCTACCCTAACCGCCCGTGGGCTGGGCGGTCCACTTTTCCCACCAGACCGCCCAGCTGCCGGGCGGTCCACTCCTCATACCTGACCGCCCAGCTGCTGGGCGGTCCACTATTATTATTTTTTTTTTTATAAGGTTTTATGTTTTAATTTGTTTGAATGTTTTATATTAATTTGTTAATGTTTTATATTAAATTGTTGTAATGAGATCGCAAATGTATATAAGAAGAAAAAACAAGCCAACAGTAAAAGACCTAAACAGAGATCAATCTGGGCCGTACATACAGATCACAAATTTGGCTAATCTGGGCCGTCGGATAAAAGGATTCATATGCAATTGACTTCTCGAAAATAATTTTCGCCGGGCTCGACAGAGCGGTGCTTCGTAACCTCAGACACCGCTCGCAGGGGGCTGCCGCCCCCCTGTCACCCCCGCATAATTCTAGAATCAGGCCCACATACATAACAAATCTCCCACTTGGGACTGATTTCCCAAATCATCTCCTTGAGTAGTAGCCTTTAACTCCTTTTGTAGTGTCCTTTGGCGGCGGCGTCTTGCCACCCTCAAGTAGCAAGACCAAGAGAAGCCGAACAGAATTCCAGCTTCTCTCTCGGGACAGATTTGGTAAGCATGTCTGCAGGATTCTTGTTTGTGTGAATCTTTTCCAACTTAGAAGAAGGTAAAAGATCCTTCTTCAAGCATAGTCCGAATAAAGTGATACCTTATGTCGATATGCTTTGTCCTTGAGTGAAATGCAGAATTCTTCGCCAAATGAATTGCACTCTGACTGTCGCTTTGTAACCGGCAATCTACTTGCTTGTGCTCCAATTCATTCAACAAGCTTCGTAACCAAGTTATCTCCTTACATGCTTCAACAGCTGCTACCAAATCTGTCCCGAGAGAGAAGCTGGAATTCTGTTCGGCTTCTCTTGGTCTTGCTACTTGAGGGTGGCAAGACGCCGCCGCCAAAGGACACTACAAAAGGAGTTAAAGGCTACTACTCAAGGAGATGATTTGGGAAATCAGTCCCAAGTGGGAGATTTGTTATGTATGTGGGCCTGATTCTAGGATTATGCGGGGGGTGGCAGGGGGGCGGCAGCCCCCTGCGAGCGGTGTCTGAGGTTACGAAGCACCGCTCTGTCGAGCCCGGCGAAAATTATTTTCGAGAAGTCAATTGCATATGAATCCTTTTATCCGACGGCCCAGATTAGCCAAATTTGTGATCTGTATGTACGGCCCAGATTGATCTCTGTTTAGGTCTTTTACTGTTGGCTTGTTTTTTCTTCTTATATACATTTGCGATCTCATTACAACAATTTAATATAAAACATTAACAAATTAATATAAAACATTCAAACAAATTAAAACATAAAACCTTATAAAAAAAAAAAATAATAATAGTGGACCGCCCAGCAGCTGGGCGGTCAGGTATGAGGAGTGGACCGCCCGGCAGCTGGGCGGTCTGGTGGGAAAAGTGGACCGCCCAGCCCACGGGCGGTTAGGGTAGAAATAATTATAACTTTGGAGTGGGAGCAGATTTGATAATTTGTTTTTTTTGGGGGGTTTTAATAAAAATATCGGATTTGAACCCTCCTCAATATTGGATATTATGTTATTTTGATGGGAATATTGGCTATTATAAGATTTTACATGGGGACACTAGAAATTTTCTCTTTTTTATAATAAGGGTCAAGTTTTGGTCCGTTAATTTTGCAGAAGATCAAGCCCAGTAAAACATATGAAGTCAAAACTGTCAAAGGGTGGAGACTGCAAAAATTGCAGATCATTGCCTTAATTGCTTCCAATAATATACAAAATATATATTCTCTTTATATTCAAATCCTTTCATTTTACTCGTTCTTGTTCGGTACATTCAAATTTCAATATGCTATTTGGAACCACAAATTGGAACAAGACGTACATTTATCCAAGAAAATTACAACTTTATTTAAATGCAAATTAAAAACAGATCTTTGAACAAATATCAAAAGCTACACAATATTCATGTCATCAGCCTGATTATTCCGAAACAACTGCTCTCCTAAAGCCAAAAAATGTATAAATAAATTAAAATACAAGGGAAAAATCAATCTATTTCAAATTATTAACCTTGTCAAAGAAAAAAAAGAAACAAGCTACAATTAAGGTGCAAACTCATCCTCAAGCGACGGTTTCGTGCGGGCCCCAGTTGCAGTTGGCGCTCTGACATGCCCCACCATTGACACATGCAGTGCTTCTTCTTCATACGCTCTTCTCTCCATCTCCGCGAGTAAAACCTTTTTTCTTCTGACACTCACCAATGCCACCACCAACAACCCGATAAGCACCGCCCCTGTTGTACCGACTAAAACCCCCATTGCCACCAGCTTCCATGTACTCACTTTCGTATTATTTTGGCTATCTCCACCATTGATCTCTTCCATCATAAGTGCAAAGTGGCCTTGCTGCCATGTAATGCACACATTATTCCAGGGTTGAGTTGTTACGCTTATGTTGCCGTCTAATTGGAACACTATGCAATGTGCATTCTGCACCTGTCGGGCTTCAACAAGTGACGAGAAGTTCACGATAATTGGTGTTTTTGTAACCAAGATGTTAAGATCCGCTACCGAAGGGCTATGAAATGATGTTGCATTGTAGAAAAGAAGACCTAGAACAGGAGATACGAGCCGTAGCCTTGTGTTTGCGCTTATGTAGTGCTCGTACATCGAAGAGAATTCTCCCATGTTTTCGCGAATGACAATTAGGTGCTTGACATGGGGGTGAATTATAATGCCGGGCGGTAACGAAAATTCCCCGAGTGAACCACCGTACCGCCATAAACTTCCACTTCGGTACCTGACTGTCTCTGCTGAAATTCCAGAAAGGCTTGAAGGTAGCGAAAGACTGTAATGAACAGCTGTTTTCTGATGCTTTTGAGTATGGTAAGATCGGATGGCAGCATCTCTGACAATTTGGTCGATTAGAGAGGTGTATTCAGTTTTATGTGAAGATGCATGATGTAGAAATAGAAGAAATAACAGGGTACTAATGCTCATTGGTTCCTTCTGGTAAAGATTTGTCAGAGAAAACTTATATAGATCAGGACTAATTTTTTGTGGTTAGATAAGAGAGAAGGGGAAGATGCGATCGAGTTGTGAACAGTATGAGTAAGCATGATTAGAGGAAATGGGTTTTGAATATTTTTTTCAAAAGAAGAACAGGCACTGGTAATTCCATTAGGTGCTTGGCACGTGATGAGGTTCTCTAAAATTTGATCTTTTGTAACGCTCAGATGTAAAGAATCTGTGTGGCTTTACGAAGAGCAAGACAAATATTGTAAATGTTAAGGTACCACAAGTTGTTTACAACTTGGCATGACACAGAAAGAAATGTTTGCAAGGCTGTATTGGGGAATTGATGATTGTGGCCGGGAGAAGGGGAGGGGGCAAGAAAGGTACAAGGCATGGATTGATTATAACACATGTTGCCTCCCCTTTTAGGAGTAAGGCTTGTGCGACTTCCCTCTTGAGGAAATCATTGTTTCAAAGGCATGCTATATTGACTCCCACTCAATCCAGACCATTTTATTAATTATTATTTGTACTATTTTTTTTAAATTGTTAGCTGGGATCCAACGGTTCTTTTTTACATTGAAAAATCATTGTTTCAAAGGCATGCTATATTGACTCCCACTCAATCCAGACCATTTTATTAATTATTATTTGTATTATTTTTTTTAAATTGTTAGCTGGGATCCAACGGTTCTTTTTTACATTGAAATTTAATTTCTTCTATATCGAACTAATATACCATACTCTTTTAATAACCACGTGTGAAATTCTTATAGGATTTTCAAATAGAGCTGTTAGAGATTTGTTAAATAGCATGACACGTCACACACTCCACATGACTAATTGGTTTTTTTTTTTCATATAATATGACATGATGTGCCGTGATGTGGCTAAAAAATAGTGAAATACAATCAAGTCATACAAATAGTAATATTACGTCGTGACCACACGTGACGTGATTAAATATGATTTGACTGGTTAAGTTTAGTTTTTTTTTTCTTTCAAATTTAGATTAGTTTATAAAAATAAATAAAATGATGCTAAAAAATTATTGTAAATAAATTGAAAAAAAAAATTATTTCTGAAAAAACTAGTCATGTAACGCGTCACGTGACGTGATGAGTCATTTTCGATCGAAAGAAGACGTTATTCGATACGCAAGCGACATCATGTGACCAACGCACGACATTTTATTTTATTTTGTGACATATATATGTAACGAAATTGATAACGGCGCAACTAATTTTCTTCGTTGAAAATACTAGATAACAAAAAGGAGATTTCGGCCTTTGTGGTTAATGGGCCGGCCTTTCAACATTGTAAAATGTATTTAAAATATTACCGGTCGAAGCATATAGTTATATACACTAGATCGTCCAAAAAGGCCTATAATTCAGGCTGTACATGAGCAGAAAAAAGTAAGGTCCAATAAAAATCGGAATTGGGCCAATTCAACAGCCCTCTTTAGGCCTTTTGAGAGAACACGAGAAATTCCTTATTAGGTCAGGAGATGCAAACTTTGATAATTCTCCAGCCCAAAAAGACAAACTAGGAGATGAATAGTGCATTGTTTGAAATGATGGATTTGTATTTTTGGGATTGTTTTAACTTTCTGTCCTCTTGTACCTTTTTAGTTACCGGTTAATAATTGTTTCCTCAAAACAAAAGAAAAAGAAGAAATTGGCCGAAACAAATATTATTAGCGGATCACAAATGTGAAATACCAACAAATGAATTGGTTCGGATTTGTGGCCGGGATAGCAATTTTATAAGTTGCTTCATTCTTCCATCGCCCGATTAATTTTATTTTTAAGCTAAGTATCAACTTAATATGGCAACTGTTGACCATAATAGATAAATTGTTCCTTCAAGAACAAGTAGCAGACAATTTCACTAATACAACCTTATTTTTTTAGAAAAAGATATAAGTATAATTTTAATAAAAGAATTATAATTAAGTGAATACGTAGAAACTCTTCTAAAGTACTATAATAATTAATATACCAAATAATACATGAAATGATTTTTAGAAATAAAGTAAGAGACATTGAGAGTGCATTAATTGGCCGCTGGACTGTACTATAATGTATAAATTTATGGTGTATTCTTTGGAATTTGTACAAACCATGCACAGTGAGACTTTTCACTAATTCACTAATGTAGAACAATTTGTTAAAAAAAATTAGAAAGATTATTAAGTTTGAGAATTTAACCGGTTATATTATATCAATGAAACAAACAAAAGCGCACTTTGGTAATGATAATATATATGTGTATTTTTTTTTCTCCAAACTTCGCTCCAGAAAAAGAAAAATTAATTGAAGAAATTATAATTTTCAAACTAAAATCAACAACAACTAATTCTTTAGTTCCAAACAAGTTGAAATACGCATGTTAAAAATGAAATCCAACTGGAGTCGTGAGGGTTTCATTTTCATAAAAAAACTATAATTTACGTTAGCTTGCTATGTTTGTCACAATTCTCCTCCTTTTTTCTGACTTGAGACAGGTTGTGTAGAACTATGCATGCATGCAGAGTTAGTTTTTAAAATAAAATCATTTCTGAAAAAATAGTTCCCGAAACGTTAAGGGCATTTAAATGCTAAACAACACAAATATACAATTAAGAGTAATTATCAACATATAGTAATACAAAAAGATTGCATTATTTAAGAATTATACGTAGTATTTTAGACACACTTTAAACATACGACTTTTAAATGAGGAGAAAAAAGTATTATATAATAATAAGAGTAAAGCTAACATGCACTATGTTCACTAAGAATATTAAATAACGAATTCAAAATTTTGAAATCCATCTATTCCAGAAGTAATGTGCGTAATGCACATTCAAATTCTTTTTTTTTATAGTTAGTAGTTAATTACAATAAGAAAAAATAATTTACAAAATTCTAGATTCTATCTCCTCGTATAAATAAAAATAAATAATTACATTCATACTCAATAATCCTAAAATTTAATCTCCATCTTAATCTACGACTGAATTTGTTTTTTCGACCGCCGCCGAGCGCCGACGACGATCAGATCTACTCACTGTCGCGCTCCGATTGAGATGGAAACTCTACGCTTCGAGCTTCAACAATACCGCACTCTCGGCTCCAATCGGCTCCGCTTGGCTCCGATCCCTCCCCTCTCGCTTCACGTCCCGTCCAGATCCACTTTTTTGACCGCCGCCGTGCTCCGATGATGACCGGATCTACTCACTGTCGCACTCCGATCGAGATAGAAGTTTATGTTGATGTTGAAGTCAAAGCACAAATGGGCTTCGGCCCATTAAGAAATTATTTGCTTATGTGAGAATATCTCACGTAAGAAAGGAGGGGAGACAGAGAGATATAAGGGTTAAAACTCCAAGCCGTGAGTTTATGTTCTTCTCCTCTCTAAGCTCATTCTAGGGTTCTTTGCTCTCTTGATTCAATCCACCTAAATACACTAGGAAATCTCAAATTAGTGTATGAAATTGTAAGAGAGTGTTAGAGTAAGTGTTAATGGCTTGATTATCTCCTTGTATTTGTAAAACTCCTTGATATAGTGAAGTTGCGCCGTGTGCTCCCGTGGTTTTCTCCCGAAAGGGTTTCCACGTAAAATCTTGTGTCTCTCTTTTATTTTCTGTGATTGATTGCTTGTTTGTGTTGGCTTCTTGTTTGATTTCATATTTCTCCATTTACTCGGGTATTGGTGTATGCCCGTAAGGTGTTCGATAAAATTACTCCTTGAGCGCTTCCGTGTACGTTCTCAACAATTGGTATCAGAGCACGTTGGGCTTTGACATAGGAGTGATTGAAGCTTGAGTTGGTTTAATTTGAGCTTGTATTCGTGATTGCACGTGTAGAATGGAGAAGGCTATGGAATTTGAGAAGTTGAATGGTAGCAATTGGGCTATTTGGAAAATATTGATGGAAGACTACTTGGTGTCGAGGGAGTTGGATTTACCATTGATTGGTGGTAGTGCGCAACCTATGAACATGGAGGATTATGAATGGGCGATGCTTGATCGGAAATGTTTGGCGGCTATAAGGCCGTGTATTTCACCATCGATCTTGTTTGATGTCTACCAATGTAAGACCGCTCATGAGCTTTGGACCACATTGGAGCAATCATATGAGCAACCTTCGGGTGTAAACAAGATGCATGCTATGAAGAGGTTATTTCTCTTGAAAATGAATGATGGCATATCAATGAGAACGCATGTGAGCGAGTTCAACTCGATTGCGGCTCAATTGAAGTCCTTGAAGGTAAACCTTGATGAAGAGGTATTATGCTTATTACTTTTGAGTTCTTTGCCTACTAGTTGGGATACTCTTGTTACTACTGTTGCGAACACAATGGGCAATAAATTCAAGTTAAGTGATGTTGTTGCTTCATTGTTGAACGAGAAAACTAGGAAGGCTACAACCCAATTGGAAACCGGGCCTAGTGAGGCATTGACGGCTGGTGAAAGGGGGAGGCCGGTTACTAGGGAAAATTTCTCGGGTAGAAAGGGTGCATCTCAAAGTAAGGGAAGATCGAAATCTCGAGGTCGAAAATATTCTTGTTGGCATTGCAAGAAGGAAGGGCACATGAAAAGAGATTGTCCTCTCTTGAAAGGCAAGCAAAATGATAAGAAGCATGATGGTGAAGCAAGTGTAGTTTCCGATGAAAAAGGAGATGCGGTGACATTAAGCGTTGCTTGTACCGCGAGTTTAAACATGGATGTTTGGGTGTTGGATTCGGGTGCCTCATTCCACATATGCTCGGATCGTTCTTATTTTGTCAATTACAAAGAGGTAGATGGTGGATATGTCTATCTTGGTGATGGCCGACCATGTAAAATTGTCAGAATTGGCGATGTTGAGCTTGAGCAAGCCGATGAAAGGCGATATAAATTGAGCAATGTGAGGCATGTACCTGAAATTACCAAGAATTTAATCTCGGCGGGTCAACTTGATGACGGCGGTTTTGTTGTGACTTTTGGAATCATGGAAGATGTCAAAAGATTGCATGACATTAATGAAAGGGCAAAAGGATGGGAGTCTGTACATTCTTCATGGAGCACCTCGAAGAAGTGTTGTGGCTACGGCAAGTGAGCATGCTGATATGCAAGTGTGGCACAACCGGCTTGATCATCTAAGTGAAAGAGGTATGAAGGTGTTACAAAATGAAAATTTTATTTCTTCTTTTGATTGTTCATCTCTTGAATTTTGTGTTCATTGTATAATTAGAAAACAAAAGAGAGTGAATTTTAAGAGGAATGAATCCCATAGAAAATTGAAATCATTGGAATTGGTTTATTCCGATGTATGTGGCCCATTTAATGTTAAATCTCTTGGTGGAGCATCTTACTTTGTTACATTTTTAGATGATTTTTCTAGAAAATGTTGGATTTATCCCTTGGCCTCAAAAGATCAAGTCTTTGAAACTTTTAAGAAGTTTAAAACCCGTGTTGAAAATGAGATTGAAAAGACCATTAAATGTTTACAAAAGGATAATGGTGGTGAATTTTGCTCTAATGAATTTGAAAATTTTTGTGCGAGAAATGGCATTCGGAGAGTGAAGACGGTACCATATACACCGCAAGAAAATGGGATCATTGAAAGAATGAACCGGACCATTGTGGAACGGATTAGAAGTATGTTCTCTCACTCGGGTCTTCCAAAGTCATTTTGGGCCGAGGAGGCCAACACCGCGGTTTATCAATCAACCGATCACCAAGCGTGGCGTTAGACGGTGGCATACCAAAAATTTTGTGGAGTGGTAAGAAGCTTTCTTATGAACACTTACGAATTTTTGGTTGTGAAGCTTATGTGAAAATTCCTAATGTGAAAAGGAATAAGCTTAATGTCAAGTCACGGAGGTGTGTATTTGTTGGTTATGGAGGTGATGATTTGGGTTATAGGGTTTGTGATCCTATTGAAAAGAAGACAATAGAAGCCGAGATGTCATATTTTGTGAAAATGTGATGTTCATGGAAAATCATGAGAATGAGCAAACTAAAGATCGACATGAGGAGGAGCATGTTGATGCAAGTGTTAAACCTAGAATGGTGACATGTCCTCAAGAAAATGGTGATGACCATGAGGAAGAGAGTGAGCCGGTGGAGGCGCATGAGGATGAAGACGTAAGCGAAAATGAGCACACTAATACCCGGTACAAGAGTTGAGAAGATCAAATCGAGTTTCTCGACCTACACAAAGGTATTCCCCTTCTCTATATTATGCTTTGTTAACGGATGGGGGTGAACCCGAGTCATTTCATGAGGCTATTGATTGCTCGGATAAGGCCGAGTGGCTAGGAGCAATGGAGGATGAAATAAATTCGTTGCATCTAAATGAAACTTGGGAGTTGGTGGAACTTCCAAAGGGAAAGAAAGCATTGAAAAATAGGTGGGTGTTTGTGTTGAAAAATGAAGCCGATGGTTCAAAGCGGCATAAGGCTAGGTTGGTAGTGAAGGGCTATGGACGAAAACATGGTATTGACTTTAATGAAATTTTTTCTCCCGTTGTGAAGCATAGTTCAATAAGAGTTGTTTTATCTTTGGTGGCTAATTTGGATTTGGAGCTTGTGCAACTTAATATTAAAACCGCTTTCTTACATGGTGACTTGGATGAGGAGATTTACATGTCACAATCGAAGGGTTTTGTTGATAAATCAAGTCCTAATCTTGTGGGTAGATTGAAAAAGAGATTGTATGGTTTTTAATACAAGCCTCTCGACAATGGTACAAGAAGTTTGATACCTTTATGCATAAAGAGAGTTATAAAAAAAGTGACTTTGATCATTGTGTTTACATGAAAGGTAAAGCGAATGAAACTTTTACTTTGTTGTTGCTTTATGTTGATGACATGTTGATAGCAAGCAATGATCTTGAAGAGATCAAATCTCTTAAGCTTGACATGTCCAACAGGTTTGCTACTAAAGATCTTGATGAAGCAAGAAAAATATTGGGCATGCGGATTCAAGGGAATCGGAAGAAATGGAAACTTTGGTTAAGTCAAATGGAATATGTTGATAAAGTCCTTGAAAGATTTGACATGACCGGATGCAAACCGGTGACTACACCTCTAGCCGGACATTTTAAATTGTCTAAAGAGAATTCTCCAAAGAATGAAGAAGAGAGGGCGAGAATGAAAAATGTCTCGTATCTATCGGCCGTTGGTAGCTTGATGTATGCTATGGTGTGCACACGGCCCGACATTGCACAAGCAGTGGGAGTTGTCTCTCGATATATGTCTAACCCGGAATGGGAACATTGGCAAGCAGTGAAGTGGATATTTCGGTACTTGAAAGGCACTCGAAGCTTGCAACTTTGTTTTGGAGGATTTCGTTTAGCAAATTGAAGGGTATGTTGACGCCGATCATGCGGGTTGTAAAGATACAAGGAAATCTACAACGGGTTATGTTTTTACTATCGGTGGTGGAGCCGTTAGTTGGATGTCTCGTTTGCAAGATATTGTTGCCTTGTCTTCCACCAAGGCGGAATACGTTGCATTGACCGAAGTGGCCAAAGAGATGATTTGGTTGAAGAGTTTGCTTGGACAATTTGGATTGAAACAAAATAAATAGGTGGTGCATTGTGATAATCAAGGTGCCATACACCTTGCGAAGAATGCGGTGTATCACTCAAGAACGAAGCACATAGATGTGCGATACCACCTTATTCGTGATGTGCTTGATCGTTTGCAATTGATCGTGGAGAAGGTTCACACGAAGAAATATATTACGGATATGTTCACGAAGGTGGTGCCTCCGGATAAGGTAATGTTTTGCCGGAGGCATTCCGGATTGGTTGAGTAACTCGGATGTTGGAGCGCAGTGCGGTACATGTGAGATCAAGTGAGAGCTTTGTCTTCAAGTGGGAGATTGTTGATGTTGAAGTCAAAGCACACAAATTGGGCTTCGGCCCATTAAGCAATTATTTGCTTATGTGAGAATATCTCACGTAAGAAAGGAGGGGAGACAGAGAGATATAAGGGTTAAAACTCCAAGCCGTGAGTTAAGGTTCTTCTCCTTTCTAAGCTCATTCTAAGGTTCTTTGCTCTCTTGATTCAATCCACCTAAATACACTAGGAAATCTCAAATTAGTGTATGAAATTGTAAGAGAGTGTTAGAGTGAGTGTTAATAGCTTGATTATCTCATTGTATTTGTAAAACTCCTTGATATAGTGAAGTTGCGCCGTGTGCTCCCGTGGTTTTCTCCCGAAAGGGTTTCCACGTAAAATCTTGTCTCTCTTTTATTTTCTGTGATTGATTGTTTTTTTGTGTTGGCTTCTTGTTTGATTTCATATTTCTCCATTTACTCGGGTATTGGTGTATGCCCGTAAGGGGTTCGATAAAATTACTCCTTGAGCGCTTCCGTGTACGTTCTCAACACTTTACGCTCTGAGCTCCGGCCATACCACACTCTCGGCTCCAGTCCATTCCCTCTCTCTCATTCTCCTCTCCCCTCAAAATTTCAAATTCATGTAATACAATGTCAAGTAGTCAACTACAATGATGAAAAATGAATGCATTAAAATAACTCATTAACCTTCATTTTTTGGCCACTTGAATTTGTAATAAATGAATTTGAAAATTTGAAAATTTTACATAATGTACACACATCAATCGTGAAATGGATTGGCTTCAACAGTTTGGATTCACCATTTGAAGCCAATCTGATAGATTTTGAAGTTATGCACCTTCTTGGTAAGCATAATGCCCACTAGCTTTACTCTATATAATAGAGTGGAACTAGGGTAGTTCTTAATTAAGCTTTCCAAGTTTCTTTGTGAGCTTAGCTTCAAAACCTATAGAATTGGTTTCAAATCACAAATTTAAACCGTTAAAACCGAGCTACTTCACGAGTGATGCGTTTACATACAATGTTGTTAAAATTTCAAACTAATTTAGTGTAAAATCAAGCGGTCAGAAGTATAAAATTTATAAATTAATTTTAATACATTAATTTTTTAATTATTTTTTAACCGCTTGACTATATATTTAAATTTTTTTTTGAATAAAGGTTGAAGGTCAAGCAACACAATTATTTAATATCTATAAATGATTCTCTATTCAAGTTTTGAACTTGCAACCTCTCACACGGAGAGCATTCCCTTTGCCACTAGAGCAAAGGCTGATTCTCGATTATATATATATTTAATTAATTCGAAACAATTAAAACTTTGAATGCAAATTCATCATTTATGAAGTACATAGGTTTCGCAAATTGAATTCGTCATTTAAAGTCATTCCGATAAATTTTAGGGGTAAGTTCACCAAACCACTTGGTCAGCTTAAAAAAGCCTTAGCTCTACTCTATATAATAATACAAGAGAGTCGTGCGATAAAAAAATGCAAAGAGAAAAACTGTGTAGGACGGGAAAGAGTAGCAATGATATGACATATATATCCAGGGATTTATATAGTGGATAGAAAATTTATGCGGTGAGCATTAATTTTTCGTAGCAGAAATGATTTTTGGACTACATTTTTTTGTACTTTGTTGACAATGAAATTCAATAAAAAAAATACGAGGCCACATTGCAATATCGAATTGAATAATTTTTCAATAATAATATAAAATTTACAAGTAAATCATTATTGTCTAATAGCTATTATGTCAAATCAGCATCGCATTACATAAAAACTAATTAAAATAAAATTATAAGTATTTTGATCATTCATATTCAAATGTGAATGATAGTCGATCATATAAAATTTTTATTTTGTGAATGAAGATCAGTTTCTTATGTTATTCATATAGTTTCACTATAAACTATATAAAAAATAAAGTACCAAGTACATGAATAAAAAAAAAATGAGGGCTAACCCCCTGTAATCAGCTTGCTCCTTACTTAAAATTAAAAAAAAGTAAAATATTTCAAAAACAAAGAACAATAATCTTGCGTACATGCACTTAGTGGGTTGTATAGGCTTCTAATTGCAGCATGCCAATTTTTTTATTTAACTCACAAAAGAATGTTATTTGTCATGTTTGCTTGAAAGAAAGGAGCACTCGTGCACATAATGTATGTATGGAAAGAACAAGCTGGCACATTCTGTATCTAAGCAAAGAAGGAAATATTGCAGCAGCCCATATTGCAAGATATCAAAGCAAGCAAAGATGGCAAGATATTGGAGCAGCAGAATTTATTCTTTATTCTATAAGATTTGTTGTTCTAAAATAAGATTTGTAATATTGAGTTTCCATACATGAATGTCTACAGAAAATGTAATAAATAGGCATGCATATGGAGTCCGAAATTAAGAAGAAAAATAGAGATATCTCTGTAACAATGGTTTTGAATATATGAAAAACAGGGTGGGAAGGGTGTTTCTGGGAGTGTTGTGTTCTTTTAATTTCCGTAACATGGTATCAGAGCAGGAAGATTGACCTGGTGATATAGTTAAGAGAATTATAGTTCTTCTTTGTCTTTAACTGCTATTCTCTGTACTATATTGCTCTAAGGAGTCTTTTATTCTTGTTTGTGTTCACCATGGCAGATGCCTCTGCCTCCGAAACCGCTACTCTACTTGAGAAATTAACTCAACTAATTACCTTACAACAAAGCCAATTAATGGCCATGCAACAAACCCCTGTAGCAACACCACCACTTGTTATCCCTCCTTCCACGGCAGAAACTCCTCTTCATCCTAATACAATTCCCATTAAACTAGATGGGAAGAATTACTCCTTGTGGTCACAATCTGTGCGAATGTACATCAAGGGACGAGAAAAACTGAAGCATATCACAGAATCTGCTCCAGCTACTGCTGATCCGATATACAAGAGATGGGATATCGATGATACAGTGGTAAAAGGTTGGATATGCAACTCCCTCGATGCCAACCTTTATGGCAAATTTCTGAGATACCCGACAGCCAAACAAGTATGGGATGCAATTGCAACCACGTTCTATGATGGAAGTGATGCTGCTCAGGTATTTGATTTAAACAAACGGGTGAATAAAGTAAGCCAAGCAGGTAGAACTGTAGAGGAATATTACAATGAATTGCAAGACCTTTGGTTAGAAATTGATTTCCGTCGTCCGAATCTCATGAGTTGTGCAATAGACATAGAAAGGTTTGATAAATTTATTCAAGAAACTCGGGTTTATGCATTTCTGGATGGTCTTGATGGCAAGCTCGATAATGAGCGAGCGAATGTTTTACAAATGTCACCATTTCCAACTCTCGAGCAAGCATTTGCTCAGGTAAGAAAAGAGGCTACTCAGCAAGAGGTGATGAATAAAGGAGATGAGGGAGCAAATCAGATCTCAGCTGCCATGATATCCAGAGGGCAAAGGAATTTTGAGGTAAACCACAATTCATACAAAAACTCCTCTTTTGTTGACAAATCTGGATTAAAATGTACCCATTGTGGCCAAACAAGACACACTAAAGAACAATGTTTTCAACTAGTGGGGTATCCTGATTGGTTTAAAGACAAACGAAAGGGAAAACAGAATTTTTCTGGGAAAGGTCGGGTTGCTATTGCATATACAGATGGAGGGTCACACGGGTCAAATCAACCCGGAAACAATACAAGGCGAACCACAGCATCCGGTCAAAATTCAGAAGGAGTAATTGGACAGCAACCTCACTGGTCCGATCCCACAAACCATACTGGAGGTAATGGGCGAACTCAAGGTGAGACCACTAGTGCATCTGGACAAGCAAGTCTTCAAGCCACAGGACTTCACACTGCCGGTTTTGGTGCTGCAAACCAAGGCATATCGGGTACAGTGACAAATCAAGGTAATTTTAATGCTATTTGTAATTTTTCAAAAGTAGAAGAATGGGTGTTAGACTCAGGAGCTACGGATCATATGACGTACTCCGAAAAAGATCTTATGACCTTTAAAGAACCTCAAAAAAATGGCATCTTTAATGCTAATGGTATTTGTTATCCAGTGAGTGGTGCCGGAGATGTGTCGGTATCTCCAAACTTAACCCTTACAAATACTCTACTTGTTCCATCACTGTTTTCCAAACTTATTTCAATTGGACAATTAACAAGGGAGTTAAATTGCGTGATTCTCATGTTTCCAGATTATTGTATTTTCCAGGATATTCAAACCAAGCAGATTTTGGGCCGTGGTACTAGGAGAGGAGGATTGTATTACCTAGACACTATGAAGACTGGAGATTCTTTAATAAGTGTTAACTCTATGGAATTGAGAAATCGAATCTAGTTGTGGCATAAAAGACTAGGGCATCCCTCATTTGGGTATATGCAAAAGCTTTTTCCTCAGTTTTTTATTGGCTTAAATAATGAACAATTTGTGTGTGAGACTTGTATTAAGGCAAAAAGTCATCGGTCAACTTATTTAGCAAATGACAATAAAAAACTTGCTCCTTTTGATCTGGTACATACCGATGTGTGGGGGCCATCCCCGGTAATATCTAAATCTGGGTGTAGGTGGTATTTAATTTTTACTGACGATTGTTCTCGTATGACATGGTTGTATTTGCTAAAAACCAAAGATGAGGTTAAAAAGGTGCTTAAAGATTTTATTACCATGGTCAAAACACAGTTTGAAAAGGATATTAAGGTGATAAGAAGTGACAATGGAACTGAATATGTGAATCAAGAATTGCAAATATTTTTTAAGGAAAAGGGAATATTACACGAAACTTCATGTGTAGGGACACCTCAGCAAAATGGAATTGCAGAACGGAAAAATAGGCATATTCTAGAAATCACAAGGTCTCTCTTACTTGAAAGTCATGTGCCAAATATTTTTTGGGATAATGCTGTATCATTTGCCATCTATCTCATGAACCGTACTCCAACTAGGGTAAATGATTTTAAAACACCACTCCAAGTTCTTTCTGCACACATGAAAATTAATTCCGCGCTAAACCTAATACCCAAAATTTTTGGTTGTACGGTCTATGTTCATATTCAGAAAAACTTTCGTTCCAAACTCGAATCAAGAGCCGAAAAATGTGTTTTTTTAGGTATTGGCCAAAACCAGAAAGGATACAAGTGCTATAGTCCTACCACACGCAAATTCTATACCTCAATGGATGTAGTTTTTCTAGAACATGAATATTTCTATAAGAATTTTAAAATTCCAATTCAGGGGGAGAATCAAGAGGAATTGGATTTTAATTTTTTAACGTATTCAGATATTAGTATGGCCACCAATCAGGACTCACACTCGGGTCCAGAGGGAGACCCAAACTCTGGTCCACACTCGGGTCCAGCACACTCGGGTCTAGAGGGAGACCCAAACTGCATCACTATAAGCCATTATATTTAAGTGTGAATTTTTCTTAAACGTAATACCTTTTCCTGGTGCGCCTTTCAAGTACTTGAGAATTCTCATCACTGCTTCTAAATGTTCTTCCTTGGGAGAATGCATAAACTGACTAACAACGCTCACAGCATATGCAATGTCAGGTCTAGTGTGAGATAAATAAATCAGCTTTCCAACTAACCTTTGATGTCTTTCTGTGTTGGTTGGTGTGTGATCCGAATAGGTATCTAATTTTAAGTTCGGAACCATTGGAGTATCAACCGGTTTACACTCTAACAAGCCAACTTCAGTAAGGAGGTCAAGTATATATTTTCTTTGAGACAAATAAATACCTTCCTTATTTCGAGACACCTCAATACCTAAAAAATATTTCAGTCCCCCTAAATTTTTCATCTCAAATTCCTTGGACAATTTTCCTTCTAGGTTTTGAATCTCAATTTTATCATCGCCTGTTATAATCATGTCATCTACATAGATTATCAAAATTGTAATTTTACCTTGGTTTCTTTTAAAGAACATTGTATGATCAGATTCACTTTGTACATACCCATATCCTTTCATTGCTTGACAGAAACGTCCGAACCACGCTCTTGGTGATTGCTTTAGTCCATATAATGCTTTCTTAAGTCTGCATACCTTGTTTACACTGGTTGTTGACTGATAGCCTGGAGGTATTTCCATATAAATCTCCTCCTTCAATTCTCCATGAAGAAATGCGTTCTTTACGTCAAATTGGTGTAATGGCCAATCCAGGTTTGCTGCAAGAGATAAAAGGACTCTAACATAATTTAATTTAGCAACTGGGGAAAAAGTTTCTTTGAAGTCTATCCCGTAGGTTTGAGTGTAGCCTTTTGCTACTAATCTGGCTTTGTACCTTTCAATCTTTCCATGTACATCATACTTCACAGTATACACCCATTTTCACCCTACAGGTTTTTTTCCCACCGGTAAATCTGTTATTTCCCATGTTTCATTTTTCTCTAAGGCATCCATTTCAACATTCATTGCTTGAATCCATTTTGGGTCATTTCTAGCTTCTTCTAATTTTTCTGGTATGATTATAGATGATATATGGTTTACAAAACCTTTTAGGGGTTCGGCCAAATATGCTGTGGTGGTATATTTTGCAATCGGGTATCTTTCTTTACTTGTTCCATCCTCCGGAACGTACCTTTTTGGTGGTTGTCCTCTATTACTCCTTGGTGGTAATTTAAATCTGGTTTCAAGAGAACTTACCTCAGGATTATTACCAAGAGATTCGGGACCGTGTGGTACATCTTCAGATTGTATTACCTCTTCACTGTTTGTGTCTTGATTCTCTGAATTAGCAGTAGCTGTTTCAGAATTTTCCTCATAACTATTTGGGTTAACATCTCCACCAGGAAAAGGTATTACGTTTAAGAAAAATTCACACTTAAATATAATGGCTTATAGTGATGCATATTGGGCAGGGTGTGTGATGGATCGAAAATCAACAGCAGGATACTTCACATTTGTAGGTGGAAACCTGGTAACATGGAAGAGCAAAAAACAGAATGTTGTTGCGCTCTCCAGTGCGGAATCGGAATTTAGAGGAATGGTGAAAGCAATCTGTGAGTTGTTATGGTTAAAGAAATTTTTAACAGAACTAGGTTTTGAACCAAAGTCTGAAATGAGATTACTGTGTGATAATAAAGCTGCCATAGACATCGCTCATAACCCGGTACAGCACGACCGAACAAAACATGTTGAGGTGGATAGACACTTCATCAAAGAGAAATTGGAAGCTAAGGTGATTACAATACCATTTGTAAGATCAAGTGAACAACTTGCAGATGTACTAACGAAACTGGTGCTGAGTAAAATATTCAATGACTCAATTGAAAGATTAGGCATGACAGATATCTATGCACCAACTTGAGGGGGAGTATGGAAAGAACAAGCTGGCACATTCTGTATCTAAGCAAAGAAGGAAATATTGCAGCAGCCCATATTGCAAGATATCAAAGCAAGCAAAGATGGCAAGATATTGGAGCAGCAGAATTTATTCTTTATTCTATAAGATTTGTTGTTCTAAAATAAGATTTGTAATATTGAGTTTCCATACATGAATGTCTACAGAAAATGTAATAAATATGCATGCATATGGAGTCCGAAATTAAGAAGAAAAATAGAGATATCTCTGTAACAATGGTTTTGAATATATGAAAAACAGGGTGGGAAGGGTGTTTCTGGGAGTGTTGTGTTCTTTTATTTTCCGTAACAGTATGGAATCCAATCCTCATGTTTTGTTGAGAAAGAGTCTGACGCACTTTCAAGCGTAGAGAACCGGATTCCTTTCAAACTGCAATGCATTCAACATTAATGGGAACATGTACAGTTAAATGTGTTTGTTTTTTATACCGTCAAATATTTGTTTGTGTATTTATGCTACATTTCAACAAGGCAGTCTGGGTGAGCTTAGATACGATTTTTTTTTAAGAAATTAAAAATATAATTCTTCGGGGGAAGGAGATGATTGTCTTTTTTTTTTTTGAAAAATAGTTTCACTGTAGGTTTTTGAGACTGTACCAATGATACGGTTTTCAGTATTTCTCGGATGTTAAATCTAATCTTAACTACATATTTATGTGGAAGGTGGTGGAACGTCCGTACTAATCTTGACTACATATTTTTTAGAAAAACTCGATCGAAGCCCTTAACAAAGACGTTATCTAGTATTATTGTTCAGTTATTCATAGGAAATAACTTATAAGGGTGTAAATGCGTATACAATTAAAATTAGATACACAAGTGACGTTACATATATATATAGAAATGTGTAAGACCAGACTTTTAACAAAAAAATTCATCCAAATTTATGGTGTTGATTATAAAGAAACTTTTGTACTTGTTGTTAAGATGAACCGTCACAACAAAAAGTAGGCACTTATCGCGAGGGTACTCCGTCGCGAAAAGTACCGTCGCGAAAAGAAAAAACACAGTTATGACGGTACTCTGTCGCGAAAAGTGCCTACTTTTCGCGACAGTACTCTCGCGATAAGTGCCTACTTTGTTGTTGTGCGTGTCAGGATATTTATTTGTAAGAATGTTATTTCGAATGGACTTAAAAGGTATATTTTTTAAAGATAATTAATTTGATGAAAAAGTATATATGAGTTCACCTCTAGAACATCGAGTGGCGGATTATGGAGGTCAATTGACCTTTATTTTTTTTTTGTATTTTTTGTATTTTTTGTATTTATGTATGATTTTCCATATAATTTAGAGCAAAATGTTAAGAAACTGTAAAAGTGATCCCATTTTCTGTAGAAAATTTCTATATGATTGATCCCTATATGTATTTGACCTTCATAGTTCGAAAGTATGGCTCCTTCACTGAGGACATAAGAATGAGCACAATAATGTTTAAGTTTCCAAATTAAAGTAAATCAATATATGAATTAAAACAATCTTCTCGCACTTGATATATATTTCAAGCTAAGTAATTCTCTTTTAAATCATATATAGTTTTGTCAAAAGCACAACAGATTCTTCCATGTTTACCACTAGGATTCAATCATATTTGGTGCATGCATATATATAATATCTTAATTGCTGGAAATAATAATGAAGAAACTTGTAATTAAAAATTATTTAAATGTAATATTTGACATTAAAGATTGAAGTTACCCTTTCTAGCAAAGTTTTGATTTTATAACAAAAAAAAAAATTTTTTTTTGCCTAGTAACACACCAATAATTAATAGAAGTTAAAAAATAATTAGGTGTACCTTTTTGTTCGGTGTACTTTTTCTTCATGTTAGTGACTATGATAATGTTTGTATTAGGTTCAAAATATACCAGTCTCAAATTAACCCACAACAGACATAAGAAAGAGGAAAAGTTATTTGTTTTTTTAAACAGAAAATCGAGATTCAATTGCTTTCATCAAATTTAGTATAATCGAAATATACTAAATTGGTAGAGTAATAAGTATACACTCTTGGTTTGGTTGGACATTTGAAAAAGAAAAAGAAACACCAGAAAAGAGTACTGTAAGAACAAAAAGACAAAAAAGAAAAATGGTCGCCGTGGCAATTTGGATCTCTAATATAAACCGATTCCATGGTATCCTTAATTTCTTTTAATTATTCCTTGTTCAATTGAACCAAATATTGACCGGATATTGTGTCCAAATATTATATGACTGGCTCCTACATTATAGAGTTTTTCTTGAGAATAAAAGTGTATAAATTAAGTTGTGACAGGAAATCTCATAATGCCCATTCTGAAATCTAGCTATAGTTGTCATCGATTATATCCCAAAAAACAAAATAAAAAGGTAAAGGGTTAAAGTCTATAGTTGTTCTATTTCAAGAACTGAGAATCTTTTTGCCTGTAATGTGTTTATAGGCTAGCAACTAGGTTATTTGGTGCATGGCATATCATATGCTGTTGCTCCTCACCCAAATTCAAAGCGAGAGGAATTGCAAGACGCTCAATTAATTACAGTATGGATACCGTGATACATAGTGTTGAGGCTCCTCCACAATTCATCATTGATCTTTCAAATATATGATATCCCAATTACTTGATTTCAGAATAAACGCTTCATATCCAAAAATATGACTAAATAGTTTTTATCAAATTGTACATCTAAATTGACACTTTTTTTTGAGAACTTGGCAGTGATCTAAATTGACACTTAATTTGGTTTAAACCGTCCATTTTTTTTTTTTTTGAAAAGCTTCGCAAGAGCTGCGAAGTGGTTAGCGGGGCTTGAACTCTAGACCTTTGGATATCCAACAGTCTTAAGACTTTTTTCCTAGTCAACGTATGTGTTATTGTCCCAGTCTTGTCCATTGAATTTCTTAATGACATGTCATGCCGATTGTTGCCATCAATATAATTTTTAGGCAGAATTTTTTAAAATTTGTCAAGTAAGAATTTTGATGCTAAAAATGATTAAATCTCTGCAGGGAAGTACAGACTGTGATATGATTTCTACATGCACGCCATATCTTCAAAATCTCTTAAGCATTATAGAAATTTATGTGGGTTAAAATTGATCTACTTATATGAAAAGAATAATATTAAAATATAATTAATAAATAAAAACTTCAATTTTGTATCGTACTATCCAAACAAAAATATATCATATATACTTCTCTTTGTTCATCTGTCGAAAAATGATATATATAAATTATGTCTAATTGATGAATTTTTATTTTGCATTTTATATATGTTTCAAATTTTGTTTTACTAAATTTGTGAAATTAAGGCTTAATAAAAGAAAATACATTAATTAGCCCTCATCAACTAATAATATCTTATACAATTACAACGCCAGCTAAATCCAGCATTACCTAAAAAAGAGAAATGGTTATTTCAATTGAAACCGACTTTCGCTCTAACAAAAACCCATTTTTTTTTGAAAGAGATGTGAAATTACAACTGTGCAAAATCGATCAATTTTTTTTTGAAAATTAGTGACTTTAATGCCTACTAACAACTCGATTGAAAAACTACATGAATCAATTACTCTGCAGTTGCGATCCATGACAAAATGTCATCTCTTTCGTTGAAAATAAAGGTCCCAGAAAATGTAGACAACGAGTTGACATCGTCGTTGGTGCTTTCACTATATATCTCCATCATCAAGTGCAACTTGACCTTTACAACCGCGCCCATGCATTTTATGATTTGGTTAGGAATTTTTATTTAAGTTGTTTATGTAGTCACTATCTCGAATTACTACAAGAATGGGACAATATCTGCGAGAGTAAAAAGTGACTATCCGCGAGTGTACACCGATAGAAAAATATTATTTCTGAGTGCATTAGTATTACCAACAGGAGTATCCGTGACGATATCCTCGCAGATACTGTCCCATTCTTGTTAACTAGGACATGAACAACAACTAGTGTGAAAAGTAAGTCTCGAATTAAGTTAGGCACTTGTTTAAGTCTACGATGTGCTTGTTTGTAAGTGAATTTTGTGAACGGAATTAATATAATACACAATCATACATGTAAGATGTGATATCGCAAAAGAAAGATGTGCCGTTATATTTCGGTTTAAAATCTTAGTATTCTAAATTATGAGATATTGGATGTGCACCGAATTGTGTTTCTAATTACAAGCCATCATGGAGAATTCGGAAGTAAATTATCTTTTGTGCACCATCTTAGGACTTGAGAGATTGTATTTTTTTTTTTTCTGAAAATTAGCAACCCCAATATTTTCAAATATACATATATCTTCAAAAAAATTAAGCAAAAATCTGAGATTGTGTATTAATTTACACGTAATTAAATTTCATAAATAGGAATTTGAGATTTCCACTTGTATATATATAACGTTGAAAATTACTTCAAGTGCTTGTGAAGTTTCCTGTGAATTTCTTCATAAAATAAAGCATGCACTATGGGACATCAGACAAGTAATACCAAAACCTGTTTACCTCAGAATATTGACTAGAGAACGAAATACAATGTACTGACTGTTCTAAATTAAAAATTAGTCTATTGCTTCGAGTTCCAAATTGAGACCTAGCCAAGCACTTAACTACAACATGTTTGCATTGAACTGGAACAGGCTATGCGCAGGTCTAAAGACTCAGCTCCTAAAAATTAGCAACTCAGAGTGTCTACATGTTAGCTGTGCCATTGACAGAATGTTACGAATCCTAGCTAGTTGAAAGAGATATCTAACTACCACCATGTCATAAGTATCTCCACCTCACATGCACCGTGACCCGCTCTAGATATATGCAAAGCAGATATGTGCAACCTATATATACTACAACCGCAATATTATACTATCTAAACATCATAGATGTATCATGTCGCCTTGGTTTTTAATTTACTGTCAAATAATAACAAATGAACCCACTTACAAAAGAGAAGAAAAATTAAAATATGATTCTAGTGGGTTCATGCATGCATATTCCTCGTACCAGACTACTCGATCGAGTCAATAAGCTATTGTTGAAAGAACATTTGCTGCAACTAACCCTAGAAAAAGATTGCAGTGGGGTCATTGGTTCAATGAAAAGTACATAGAAGTAGGGTTTCATGTGATGAGCATGAGGGCAACTTTGGAAAATTACATTATGAGCCCCTTGTGAGTTGGATTCCATTGAAAGAAAAGACATGCAATTAGCATTCATGTCCCTTGCACTGCTTGTTTTTTCTCTAATAGTTCAATGGACACAAGTAAAAACTTTATTGAAATAAAGTTGAGATCAAGATCAATCTGCAGTTTATTTTTATTCTGTTTTGATAATTAAAAAGAGATTTCAAAACAATTAGTATGATTGGTTCATTTTTTACATTTTACATGAAGAAATTGACGCATTATGAACAAATAAAATATCCGCGATATCTATTTTTTTCTAGCGCTATAATTAAGATTGTTTCTATGAGCCTACTTTTGTATGTTACGCAAAGAATATAACCTGTATAAATTCATTTGTATTAAGTTTTTCAAACTTATTGTGATTTCTTGGAAATGTTGTAATTTTAGATTTTAATGTCCATTGGTGATTGGAAAAGAAAGTGGCATTAAAAATATAAAATTTTGTAAAAGAAATACAAAATATAAGAAAAGAAAGAAAATAAAATTTTATCATTTTGGCGTGAATATATATATAATACGCATAATTTGAAGTACCACATTCAAACTGATGGATTTAAAATTTTAATCCATTCTTGACGGATATTAAAATTGAAATAAAATTATCCATTTTCAGTGGACATAAACCTTGAAAGGAGAAGCCCCCTGGATTAATCCTCAGTTTATTGCATAATTTGTGTGTGTATGGAAAACAAATATATATGAATACAAGTTATTTAGAGAAAAAAAATAAGCTATGCCTAGTCAAGAAGATATATATAAATGGTGATGTTCTTTTTTCAAGTCCGGATCCTTTGAAGTAACTCAAATTTTGAGTTTTGATCCGGACCTTCTGATTAGAATCCAGGCCAATTTGGTCTCAAGTGAAATTGCAAATGACCCTTTAATATTTGTGTCAAAACAGATCTGACGGTTTGAATCTAAACTCAAAAATTGAGTTACTTTAGGTGAAATGATTCTCTTTTTTCTTGGTCACAAATAACATTTCCTTTTGGTTTCTGAATGTATATAAAATGAATGAATTAATCTAAAAAAAGGAGACAATTGTAAATAATGTAACAAGTAGAGCAGGAAATGGTGATGCAGCAATCTTTTGTTCTCAGCCATCACTATTGCATTAATGATCGAGTGTGTTTTTTGAGAAAGAGGTTACCCCACCCACTACAACTAGCACTTCCTTTAATTAGCCACCCTCTCCAACTTTTTTGAATTATTTGTTCCTTTCTCTAAACCGACCTTACCTTACCATACAAAGTCTGGGCACACCGCAGTGAGTCAATGCCCATGTAGAAACTATGCTAAAAATGCAAAATAAATAGCAAGAGAAAGGAAAGGAAATATTTCATTCGTACAAGGAATGTAAGATCTTAGTTCCATAAACCAAGTTTAATTCGCCTTACTAAGCTAAGAGAATGTCAGTTTGCTAAATTAGTTAATTCCTTGTTTTTTTTTTTTTGAAAAAAAAAAAAATTGTTCTTGTTTGTTCTTGTTTGGGCTGTGAAACGAATGAAATTTCGATCTGTGGTCCCATAAATATCAAAACAATATCTCACATGCAGGGCCTAAAACGAAGAAGATTTTGTAGAATTTTACTGCACTTATATATACAAGTTCTACAAAAAAATAAAAAGACTTATAAACTTGATGAAATATTCAATCATATCTGAGTAGTTGGTGAAGAAAAGGATATATAAAGAAGTACAGTAACACTTTAAAAAAAAAATATAAAATCCTAACTTTTATTAACGAGTGAGACAATGCATGGTAATATGCATATTACAGCAGTCCGTACTATGCACTCATATTTATATTTTTAAAGTTCAAATAGTCGATCTGAACTATTAAACATGCTCTTGATCATATGAAATTGTACTTGGAGCACCATAAAATAAAAAGAAATTGTACTTGAAGACAAAATTTTAAATTTTGTAGAATCTATAACTATTTCTGATAGGTAGAGAATCACTTATTTTAAAATTTCTAAACCATATATTCCTAACTACTAAACTTGTGATTTTCTACCTATCTAATAAAATAGTAAAAAAAAATTCTGAAAAAATATAAAATTTGATCTCCGAGTATATTTTCATATGAAGATTATGTTTAACTGTTTAGATTGACTGTTTAAATTTTAAAAATAGAGATATGAATCCATAGGACAGGTAAACAAGGGCGGATCCAGAATTTTTGTTAGGTGGGTAAAAAAATAGCGAATTGAAATTAAATAGCTAATCGGATTTAAACCCGTTAACTAATTGGAACTCGAGTTTAAGTTATACTTTCCAATACTATGACTTATAATTTATGATGCTATAACTTATAATTCTAATTAGCAATTATAATTCAAGCAATTTATTTTAATTTTAATCCTAAATTTAATATGAATTACAAATCAGAAATCAAGAGGGGGGCAAAAAAATTTCAGGGGGGACAAAGTCGGTCGGGACCGATAGATCTCCATTAAAAATCAAAATTCAAGGGGTGGGGGCTAGTCTCATGTGGGTCCGCCCCGGTAGGTAAATGATCAAATTTTGAGTTTGGATTTGAACCGTGCGATCAGAATCAGAGTTAATCTGGTTTGAATTGGAATACACATGGGTGGACCCACGTTCATCCAGCAAGGGGGGCAGTTGCCCCCCTGGATATCGAATTTTTTGAATTTTAGTGGAATATTTTCGAAAACCTTGACGTCTGCCCTCCATGAAATGGATTTGCCCTTCCCTGCTCCCCCGATAGAAATCTTGCGTCCGCCCCTGAGAATACACGAGGTTTCTTTAATATTCGTGCCAAAGCAGATCCAACAGTCCGGATCTAAATTCAAAAATTGAGTTATCTCATGGAATATGAATTCAGAGTAATTAGTCTGGGCCTTGCGCTTCAAAGTCCGCGCTTCAATAAACAAAACACTTGAATCTTGATTCTATGCGCGTACCGTGGAAAGATGATTTCGTGTCGTTTGTATCTGACTACCTCAATCGTATTCCATTAGGTAGAAACAACTAGTTCCTATAATACATAAATACACGATTTGAAATTCGGAGAAAATCTACGAGATTAAATTGTAACTTAAATATAATTCGAAAATAGTTTTATTTATATAACGTAATTAATATACCAATATATTAATAATTTTAGAAAAAAACATAGATGTCAATAAATATAACCAATAATTCGGGAAGAAATGTATTAGTAAACTTAGGTAACAATTAATTCTTACATAATATATATAATATATTAGAATTCGTCAAACACTGGTTGATTTGTTTTGCAAGATTCTGAAAATGAACGAATATTATTTGTTACTATATGCTCTAATATTTATGATTCATCCCGGTTGTCGTATGACTCGACATAATTTTAGTTCGGTTAGTTCTGTTATAGAAGATCCTGCAAATAAAAACGAATGAGTTAAATTTTTTGTTTCTGAAAGTGAAAGTGAAAAAGAGAGGGAATATGGAGCGTGAATTCTGTGACAAATACAAAGAGAAGGAACCAAAAGCCGACACGTAGCATGTGAATTTATCTACCGCCCAAGTTTTACCTAGGAATGGTCAGTTCAACCTAGTCACTAGAACCTAGTAATTTCAGAAATCACATCCATCGTGTTCTCTCTTCTCAGGTGAATTTTTCCGAGTATACCACTCAAAAATATCAAATTTAGTGTTTTTCACGAATGCCCCTCAAAGTATTTTTATTCAGGACCTATATATAACGCGCTTTAATAGTACGCATTAGTACAGAGTAGTGGCTTCAAAGAAAAGATTGTTCTAGGTAGGGATGTTTATCGGTTCGGTCCGGTTGAAACCGAACAGAACAAGGCAAACTAAAGTAATAATTTGGTTTCTAAAATAGAACCGAACCGAACCAATTTAGTATTGCAACCGAACCGAACCGATCCGAACCAAAGTTTTATTTCGGTTTGTTCGGTTCAAACAAAAATATATTAATTTTTTTTATTTAAAGCAATTGATTTATAATAAACCGAAGTATATTAAGAAATAAACTGGGGTATTAAGAAATAAACCAGGATTAAAAAATAAACCAAAGTATTTAAAGCAATTGATTAAGAAATAAACCGGGGCGGTCCAGGCCAAATTCATAATATATAAAAGTTCGGTCGGTTCGGTTATTTCGGTTTTGAAAAATTTCAAACCGAACCGAATCAAAATTATAATTATATTTAAAAAAGCAAACCGAACCGAACTATTAAACTAAAAAAACCGAACCGTTTGGTCCAAACTAATTCAGTTCGGTTCAAAACCAACTAAACCGGACCCAATGAACACCCCTAGTTCTAGGTACTAGCTATATACTTTTCTAAAGCGGATAATTAAGTTTACCTTTTTTATTGTTTTTAACATGTATATGTATAAATGTATAATAGAGTGTACTATGAGCAATTAGAAGAAATTTTCTTAGTACAGCTCTATGGGTTATATTCTGGAAAAACCTACAAGAAGAAATTGAATGGATACTTTTTTCTTCGAAAAGGATGAAAATTTTCTATCATGCAGGACTAAAAAAATTAAAGAAAGGTACTCGTCCAATCATCCTGACGTTCTCTTGCGCCAACAACCGTTTGATCGATATATAGTGTGAATCTGAATGTATATAACATAGTGATATGATCCATGGAGGCAACGAGGGAGCGGATTCACAACCCACCATTCATAGCTCGATTGATCATGCTCATTGTTGGAAAATAAGAATGATAAACAAATTATTTTTTAAGATGAAAAAGTGAGTTAAAATTAAGCTGACTTATTTGAAATACAACGGTCTTATCTTTGATGGAGAATCATAAAGGTCAAACAATTACGTCTTATCTAGAGATTAAACAATTACATTTTATCTAGAGGTCAAACACTTACATACCGGAGAAAGAGAAACAGTTCCCTCCCTTAACCTAAGGACCGTTCTATGCCAAAGAGACTCAAAACATAAATCAGACGTGTCGAACATAATATCTGATTTCATGCCGTTTGTCATGGAATATCCAAAGCTTTGGTAGAGCAACAGCCGTCTCCGTGAACACGAGACAAGTCTTCAATGGCAAGAAGCCATTATCGCCTTTTCATCGTATGGTCGTGGATCAAGTTTTCCAAGACAGTAAGATATGAACCTTGAGAAATTATCTCTAAATTTTCTAATGAATTTCTCTTCTTTATTATTTGATAGTGTAAGAAGAAGAGAATGCACACAGAGCTGTATTTTTCTAAAGAGAAAAATGTCTTTTCAGTTTCTGTATTTTTCCATGTTATCTTGTGTCTTGGGACCGATCCTTATATAGTGTTACCTATCTGTTTATCTGCCAACTTGAAAAAGGTATTTTGTGTATATGCATCAAAAATCGTGCATTTGCATCAAATTTTGTGCGGCCGCATCGATATCCGTGTGACCTACACAAACCTATGAAAAGACAGTTTTCTGAATCGCAAATCTCAGAATCAGTCCATTATTGATTTGATCTTTGTCTAAATTGTTTTACACATTTATGGACCACACCCTATTGAATACATAGATTGCCTAATATCTTAATTTCATATTAGATCACTTAATTGTGTCAATCATATATGACAGTATACAATCCATAATTATATTACATATGCTCAACGTTGGATCCAACAATCTCTTCTCTTGGAGCACCTCTCTACTCGCAGGGGCGGACGCATGATTTCTGTCAAGGAGGGGTAGGAATCGAGTTAAAATAGTTTATCGGGTTCAAAACCATTAACTAATCGGGTACTAGATAAAAAAAATAATCAACATAATAAGAAACAATAAAAATAGTATAGTTTACATAATAAAAAATAACAAAATAATATCATTTTACATATTAAAAAAAAAAAGTTGGTCCAGATCCGTAAATTCTATAAAATTTGTATATAAGCAACAAAGTTTTTTATTAACAGTGCTTTTGGACTGGTCTAGCGGGCTTTTCAGTTCCAGAGAGGGGCAAAACAATTTTCAGGGAGGGGCAAAGTGGTACCGGACACGTGTTTTTTCACTGAATTTCAAAATCCAAAGAGAAACAGCTGATCCCCTCTGGCTGTGTGTGGGTCCGCCCCTGTCTACTCGGTCAAGTATCATCTTCTAGTATCTTTGCAAAGAAGATACAAGAGTTCTTTTCTGCTATCGTTGAGGTGTGAACAACTATTAACGTTGATAACTAATTTCCCCCCTCCAAATCTTATTAAGGCCAAAGATGGCAACCGTAGAGAGAAATTGGAGAACTATATCTCATAGGGAAAGAACTTAGAGAACTCTTTTTGTTCCTTCTTATAAATATTGTATGTGCAATAATAAATTATACATACACATAAAGTACATACATGCATGTCGCAGGCGAATAAATCACATGACTTATCATCCAACAGACCAACACCCATGAACAATTTTCACAAAACTTAAATAAAAAGCATAATCAAATTATACATAGCAGAGCTTTTGAATGCCAATCAAACATAAAATGGTTGCACTTGATGCAAAATATAGAGCAGCAATTTGTTCAAGAGATCAATGTTTCTCCAATAATTCGTAGGCTAGCTAATTCTTTGTATTAATTGTAACCCAATAAAAACGTCGGATGACACAATTCTCTTCAGTCCTGTTTTGTCGAATTGAATCTATTTTGTGGATATATCACAAATCTATTTGATATTTTTTTCAAGTGTGTCCAGACAACATTTTTATCGATCCATAAATTATATTTGTTTTTCAATAAAAATTCATATTGCAAGTCAGAATGTTGAAAAAAATAAAGTAAGACCAAAGATTCTTTTTCCCACATAACAAATATCATTTCTCTTTTCCAGTGTCATTAAGTAAATATGATAAAAGAAAATTTAATTAAGAATATATTCTTATTTGACGAGACCCATCGAAAATAGAAGGACATAGAAAATTAAACATAATACTTTATACTTAAATTAATATTTATGTTTTACCTTAATTAATTAGTTAGTTCCATTCACAATTTTTTTTAGAATAATTTTAATTTATATGAACAATTTTCACAATCTTTATTTAATTTTGATTCTAGTAGATTCAATGTTGATATATATATATATAGTAAAAAAGGCAGATGCCCATTTCATTGCTGAAATATTTAAATACAAAAACTAGTTAGCCAGAAATATTTAAATACAAAAACTAGTTAGCCAGCAAGGCTGGACTGGGAACCTCATACCATGAGAGGCAAAACATTGTTTAAAGCAACATAATAACATATATAAATAGGACATACATATTTTGAAGAAATTAAAATTTTTTCATAACTATTCACATGTTACAATCGAATGTTCATTTAGCACAGTTTCATAATAATCAATACAGTGTGTATTCATTAATACGAGTTCTTTAAATTAATATGTAGGTTTTTCTTACCGTAAATTAATTACATTCCGCATATCTTATACAATCAAACATATATGCACTTATTGTTTCACGAAATGAGCATGGTGGCAAGCAACGTCTTTTTAATGCTTAATTTGACAATAAGCATTCAAACATAAATGATACTTTGATAATAATATTTCACACAACAAGTTAATTAAATATGTTATAAAAGTTTATGGACATCGTTTGATAAATAGGTTGCTTACAATGCAATTTATAGATGACCAATTTTCTGGTAATTATTATTGAACTTTGACCATTTCCAAACCTTTTTATGAATTGTACTCACAACATCGATTAAATCTCATCATTTTTTATACATGTATAATGATATGATATATGAACATGATTAATGTATACATATTATGCCTAACATGTTTTGGATCTAAATTAAGCTTCCTGGTTATTATTAAATCCATTCTCTATTGAACCTAACACGAATGACATATATGGTGGCTTTATAAAGTTTTTATACCCCCTATCAAAAATATGAATTTCAGTTGGATGATTGACTTTTATTATCACGTAAACTTAATAATATTCTTCGATACTAAATGATCTTCAGATTGTATCACGAAGAGTTCGCAAATAAATCCTTATAGTAGATTTAAGTCTTTCGATTATCCATCGTAATTTGAAAAATCAAATATTTAGTTTTAGTACTTTTTTACAACAAATAATGCTACTTAATCCTGCCGAATACCGGTTCTTTAGCGCGGATTAAGAACAACTCATTTAGTCTCTTTTTGTCCGGATCTTAAGGCACCTCTATCATTTCTTTAGCTTCCTTAGCTTTCACCTACAGATTAAAACAACTGAACATCAGTTTCTAAGCACTCCTTAAGCTCTTAATCATTTACTCTTAATCATTTGTTGCCAAATGGCCCACAGTGATAATTGAGAGGTGGGACCCTCAATTGGGACCCATGCATGTGGGGGCTTGGAGGAGCGCGACCTAAATTCTCTCGGCAGATATCACAAATAAAACCTTCCATTAATATATATCTTGTAGTTTTTTTCTAGAATTACTTTAATACCCCTCTAATATTAATTTTTTAATTAAATTAATTGTAATTGTCCCCGTCCAACATTTTATAGTGTAGGAGCATCAGCGCATCACCCAATATAATGAGATTTTATCCAAATTTTTTTTTATCAAATTATTAAATATTTTACCAATACATTTACTGATCCTTATTCATTGTACATCAAACGATACACAATTGTATCAAATTAAATTAGTTAGGCTATATCTATATACTTAACAATACCATTTTAGGATCTTTACTCTATAATTAGGATGAGTAAAGATCCTAATTAGCAAATGTATTGGATACAATATTAAATTAGTTAGGCTATATCTATATACTTAACAATACCATTTTAATACTTCTTGTAATTTAACCTTGTTCAAATTGGTTTCTTGTGATTGCTCTTATTTCAAACTAATATCAAACTAATATGTATTTTTCACGTCCAAGAACATAATTTTGTTCTTTCTTGAGATTTTTCGTTTTTATTTAACAACTATATATATTCCATCAAAACTGTCAATTAATTTCATTTGCTAATTAAGGGATCTTTACTCTTACATAAATATTGTATCCACAATTAAGTTATTATTGTCGATCATCATCCTTATTATACTCTATTATTAATTAATATCGGGGTCTTTTCTTACTAGGATTGTCCCTCTCAAACTTCGTCCGAAAAAAATATGATATTTATTTCATTACAATGATAATTTTTTTTTTGACATAATCCATGTGAATTAAAAAGAATGTAAATATAAATTCTTCTATTTTGTAATTATATCCATCTTCATTCCAATCTGTTGATATATCTGATTCTATGAAGAGGGGAATGCAATTGAGTTTTTATACAGAAATATATATTATTTCGGTCTCAAAGTTAAGTCAATTTTATTTTGCTCAACAGAATTTGGAATAAAATATATTCCTATTCGTAATTGTTGGGTTGTCAAGAACCTACCTAGTCTAAGAGGAGGGGGAATTAGAATAGCCTAATTACAGTGGTTCACCTCTTCTAAGTAAAAAACAATTACACATCAAGCTAGCTGCCATTGAATCTTGTCAATTGTAGTACGTCTGTAGAGATTCAATAAGTCGGAGCTAGGAGAAATCTCAGCCCTCCATTTTCCACCTCTTTAATTATCTGTTAATCATAATTGTACTATCTATTAACTGAAAATACATACTTACAACTAGAGTTCTAAATAGCGCCGCTATAGCGTTTTCGGACCATAAAAGCTATGACGTTATTGGCGCTATAGTACGCTATAGCGGCGCAATATGGCAATAGCGTTGTTTTTTTAGCCGTTCCACTATAATGCGATAAACGCTATTTAAAACATTTGCTTACAACGATAAATATTTTAAGAAATCAATACAAATAAGTAATTTGTTTAATTGAGAATCACTAAAAATTATTAAACATCAATTAACAGATTGACAAACATAATTAACAAAAAAATAGTAATAAATGGAAAAACATAAAATGTGATGGACTTTGGAAAGGGAACCGGCGGCGGTCCAATGGCTGCCCAGCAAGAGTAGTTTGATCCGCATCAACATTTACAGCTTTAAGATTAGTGTAGGTCAAGTGCACACGAATCTTGAAGCAGATCGAAAGGCTCCGAATTTGGTATGATGTCAATCGTACCGACCTCCTCCCTATGGAAAGCACTCACTCGATCAGCTATTATTGCACCAAATTAGGTGTCTAACAATTGTAGAGGATCATGGGTTCGAATAGGAAATGTAAGAGGATGTTAACAGAGACCAAAGAAGGGACTAGTAGGTGAAAGTTTAACATTGGACCACTGCAATGATTTAAGTTTAGCCAAGAGCAGCTTGGGAGCTTGACCCAAAACGAAGAACAACTGCATTGTACAAATCCAATTTTGGTTAGAATTTTCCAATTTAACACGCAGGGATTGTCAGAGTGTTATAGCTTATACGCCATGTCCATTATCCCCACTAATTAATAATTCCAAATTAATTAAAATGCTGGAGGGAGGTGAAAATTAATACTGAGCTACAGTACTTGGTGCTTTTCCTGTCTCCACTAAATAATATTCCTTCTCATCTCATTATATTCTACCCTCTCCAGCTTCACACAACAGAAACAGTGCACTAGATCTAGAAGAGATAAGAAGAGAAAAGAGAGAAGAGAGAATTAAGAGAGGAGGTCAGATCGATTGATAATGGGGCGAGGTAGAGTTGAGCTGAAACGCATCGAGAATAAGATCAACCGTCAAGTGACCTTCTCGAAGCGCCGCAACGGCCTCCTCAAGAAGGCCTACGAGCTCTCCGTTCTTTGCGATGCGGAGGTGGCGCTCATAATTTTCTCGAGCCGCGGCAAGCTTTACGAGTTTGGCAGTGCTGGGTAAGACAATTCTTTCTTCTCCAATTAAAAGAATTTAATTCAACTATTGGTCTACTTCTTTTTCTCTTTCGTGATTTCATGGTATTTACCTTGTAATAATTCTTTTCTTGTAAGCACTGTTTTGGCTTTCGTTTCAAGTACTATATTTCCCTAACGAGACTACTGTTTTATCTAAAATGGTCAGATCTTTTGTTTGCTCTTTTTAGGTGATTTTATTTTAATTTTTTGGTGGTTTTCGTAGCTTGTTTAGTTTGGTATATAACTAGGTAAAGTTTTGTGTCATGATATATCTCTGACGATCTTGTTCTATACTTCTTAGCTTTGCTACAACACTTGTGTATTTTTCTAGGAGAGTACTGTTTTATCTAAATTAGTTGCATCTTTTCTTCCATTTGGCAACTGATTTTTAATGGTTATTTAGTTTACCATTATTGTACCTAGGCTGGAGATCTATTCTTGTTTATTCTTTTTCCATTTGTATGTAAAGTTTGGTTTAAACAAAAAGTTAGCAAGGCTTCAAACTCTTTTTCTTTCAAGGTTTACACTTTCGCTCATTTATTTCCTCTTTGTTTATTTTGAGAGTTGATGAATTGTGTAGGTTTTGTTCTTTTAGTAATGTCTAACTTCACTTTTTGAGGGTCTTTTCCTCAGCTCTCTCCTCCAAACTCTCTCCAGATTTAGATTTTGGTATGGTCACAATTAGATACTGAATCTCTTACCACCTCTGATCTATAACCCAAACCATATCTTTGTTTCTCTTATTTGCTTTACCACTCAATACCTCTCTTTCTCTCTCTCTATCCCCTTCCCCCTCCTGATGTCTAAGCAAGAGGAAATGCAAGAAAAGAAGGAACTGCTCTTTCTATTTTAATTGTTCTCTCACTTCAGGCTAACTTTTGTTGACTGATCTCTCTTTGTTTTAACATCAAGTAAAGTTGTTTTCTTTATAATTCATAAATACCAAGCTTTTGTTTTGATGTTGGCGCAACTGCAATTCCTTCAGTTGGTTTCTTCTTCATAATTTCTCTCTCTCTCTCTCTCTTAATGAAACAGTAGCGCTCCTCTTTTTTTCAGTATGTATTCTATCTTATTATTTTTATCTTAAGACAAATTAATTATCTTTAGTTGTCTCTCAAGCCAAGCCTGGTCACAACTGGAGTGGAACTACTATGAACAAAAATTCTGAAAGAGAGTCGTTTAATCATCATTATTACTTTCATAAGGAAAAATATTCTCAAAAATCTTTATATATTTTGGGGAAGATTTAGTTGTCTCTAACTCTCTTATCCGTCTAAATGCCTAATTGTGTACTGATCTGATGATATCTTATCATGGACTGCTGATTCTAAGTTATGCTAATTTGTAGCTTCATTTTTTATATTCCCTTAAGAGCTTTATTTATATTTGAAATTGTGGAGCTTCATTAGCTTCTTCCAGGTTACAAGAAAATAACTCTATCATTGTCTTTTAGAAGTAGTTAATTTGCCTTGCCCTTAAGTTTGATATCAAGTGTTAACCTGATCAGTACATTATTTCTCTTCAAGTACATGACTCGATTTTTGAAATACATAGCATTTTGTGTTCTCTACTGTGCTCTGGATTGCCATGAGCCCCTTTTTGTAACACTAGAACAAATAATTTTAGCATAGCATTATATCCAAAAGGTCTGGTCATTTTTACCATGTTGTTTTACTAAAATCTTATAGCTATTCTGGACTAATAAACATTAAATTTTCCTTTTAACTTTACTTTCATCTAATTGTAGAAGAAATAATACAATAAACCAAAATTTCAAAGAATTATCTGGAATAATTAATTTTGCAGCAGAAAACAACACATCACAGCATATAGCTTTAACCGATTCATGATTGCATGATAACTAGTTTATTCTTGATAACGATTATGTTTTTACCATATTAGTATTACTAAATTTACCTGATTTGTTGTATGGACATGTGCCTTTAATTTCTCTTATAGCATACCCAAGACTTTGGAGAGGTACCAGCGCACCTGTTTCAACTCTCAAGATGGTACTACTGCTGCAACTTGTGAGACACAGGTACTCTGTCTGAATGGAGAATATATAATTTTGTATGCTAATATTTTCAGCATTAAATGTTTTTTTCTATTAATACAAGATTACACAATCACTGGCTTGTTTCCCATGAACTCTACTATTAATACGTGCATCTTCCATCATTTATCTTTTCCAAAAGAAAAGTAAAATTTGTAAATTTTAGCTGAAGAATAGCTTCCTCTAATGAATTTGTTCACTGTTTTTACTTCAATTCTTATTCCTTATTGAAAAACACTCTGTACAATGAGGCAGTACTTGAGTTTGCCTCCTTTTCTCCAATCTGAAACGAAAACTAATGGAAAGAATAATAGAAAATACCATTTTGTAGGACTATGGATGATTTAAATGGCATCCATAGAAGCCACTTTAGCGGAACTATTTTAGCGGCTACAGCGATTGAGCATTTTTACCTATACCGGCATTTAATGGTATAGTGGAAAAATAACGGGTATTATAATGAGAGCGGATTTTTCACTAATTTACTGAAAATTTCAAAAGTTTCCCCCTTTTATTTTTATTATTAAATCCCTGTTTTATCTTTTTCATTTTAGTATTTTTTATTGTGACAATGACTATACTTATATTTTTGTTATTTTAATTAATTTTTATGTAATGCACTGCTTGATTGGTTTATATAGAAAAATTATTCAGTTTAATAATTGGATATATTAATTGAAAACAATCTATTCGAGCTGACATCAACAGTTTGTTTCATTTTTATTTCTCCTTTATTAATATAGCTTTCTTTGTTTCCTGCACGAAGACATATATATATTCCATAACAAATATAAAATGTGACTCTATATTTTTGTAAAGAAAATCAAGGAGAGAAGTGATGCTATTTTTGTGTCATGCAAAGATGCTCAAGTTGTATGTAATATAAACTTGACCAAATTTTTGCTTCACTACTTGGCAATTGGCAAAAAATAACACTATTTTTGAAGATATTCGAATTGGTTGATCTTTTGGTGTTAATTCACTAATTAGTGTTCTTTCAATTTGCAGAGTTGGTATCAAGAAATGTCAAAGCTGAAGGCCAAATTAGAGAATCTGCAACGAACTCAGAGGTGCATCTTTGTTTGACTAAATTTAGAGGAAGCCATACGAGGCTTTATATTCAGGTCCCTACATCCAAAGATCAATTAAGAACAATTACAAAAATGAAAAAAGAAAATTAATAATTTGAAAATAAAATTGATGACATGACCAAAAAGATTTTCCAAAATCGATGGTGTCTGCAACTTACATAAATTGAGTGAAATTTTGTCTGTTTTTCTTTTCATATGAAAACTACAAGTTAAGAAGGAAAGTTAATTATAGCAATTTGATTGGACATATGTTATTTAACAGAAGTATAGTGAGTGAAAATGTCTAATTTCGTATATTATTTCAAGATGTATCACATGCTTAAAATAAGAGTTAAGAAATTTTTTGCAATGCATTTTGTAGTGGGCTCAAGGTTCTAAAATATTCATAAATATATATATATATATATATATATATATATATATATATTAAAAAAAAATCAAACCTTTAGCATAATACAGTTATGTTTCTCCCATTCGAGTTTTGGCCTAAAGAAATGTATACTTCTATCATCCAAATCTTGCAATTGTATTTTAAAATTAGGAGAGTTCTTAAAATTTTAACATGGATATATAATTTATATACTTCTGCAAGAATATTGGTGGATTGATTCAATCTAACTATAGTTTTGCAAGAATATTGAGTTAAATGTTGGAAAAAAAAACTATATACATCTGCAACTTTGCAATAATATACACATAAAACATAACAAGTATGATTATTTTACTTGTCAAATCATAAGTTTTGTAGTTTACTAATGACAAACCATGAGGTATAAATTACCTTTGAAAATAAATTAATAGAGAGAGTATTATTTTTTTCTTATGTAAAATATTTTTTCGATCATAGCTTACACGACAAGATGTGAACCATTATTCCTGGTTATTAATAGAACAGTCCTTACTTGAATGATGGCCTATAATGTATATTTAAACATATAAATAAGAGATTGTTCTACTGATACTTTTCTTGATTAAACATATATGTGAAGAATTCTCTCCCACTTTGCATTAGTTCAATATTTATGCATATCAATAAAATTTAGGTAACAAGTGTCTAGACAATTAAGTGACTATTTATCTATTTGGCAAGTTATTTTAAAACCATCTACTTGTACTAAATTTTCAGAAAATGGACTAGATGCCTAATTAATTGTACTCAAACTGAATATCTGTATGAAGTTTAAATTATTTTTTAATTCTAAGAAATATGTTCCAATGCCAACAAAAGTTTTGCTAATAGGTAGCTTATGAAAATATTAATTTAAGGAATTTGCTCGGAGAAGACCTCGGACCTCTCAGTGTTAAAGAGCTACAACAACTAGAGCGGCAACTTGAAACAGCTCTGTCACAAGCAAGACAAAGGAAGGTATAATCTTATTTCACTTTTAATTTCGGTGGTTAATACACATATATTAACTGTGTGATGCTATTGTAGCAATCTATTTGGATTCAGACCAAACAAAAAAAACCTGTTGGTTATGCCTATAGTCTCTATATATATTTTGCATAGCTTAGTAAATGAACAAAAAAGTATTTTATGGTAATGTCGTATAACAATTGCATGTTCTTGTGATGTGAGACCATGTACCACCATATAAATATGTGCTGTCGAGTATATTAATAATTATTTTACATCATTTTTAATTTAGGTAATGTATAGTCTATGTTATGATTTATCATCATGCTTTAATCTTAATTAATTGGTTCCTTGTCAAAATGGTCTTTAAACTAGATGCGGATTAGTAAGGTTGTATTATTGTCAGATTTAATGACCGAGCATAAATGCCTACTATCCAAAATAGCAAAAAAAACCTTCTGATCAAATTTAGTTTTTTCCCCATAGAAATAATAATTGCTCCAGACAATTTTTTATTTTTTATTTGCAATCATAAATCTAATGTTTTCCAAGAATTAAAGCCAAATTTGTATGTTTAATGCATTGTAACAATATTGAAACAGACCCAGATTATGATGGATCAAGTTGAAGAACTTCGCCGGAAGGTATGTTGAATCATTTATTTATTATTTTGCTATTTTTTTAAAAGAACATCCAAAGCTATCTCTGAGTCACTCATTAGGCTAACAACATTAAATTTTTGTTAATATTTTGGACTGATATTATGTTATTTCCTTAAAGTAATAGTAAAGAAAGTATGTTATTCTTCCTGATTATTGTTAAGTCAAATTGTGTGAAATGGAGAGTTATGAGAATATATACTTTTCATATATTTTTTTTTATTATATGAAGATATATATCTGAAACTATATATATTTTCTAGTGTTATAACAGGACCTCTATTGTATTTTGCATTCTAATCTTGCTAATTAGCCTTCTGTGCTTATAATTAATACTTACAGGAGCGTCAGCTTGGTGAGATAAACAAGCAGCTCAAGAACAGGGTACTTTTACTCGAAACTAAGAACAATTTTTAAAACAAAACAATCATTTTATAATTATTTTTAGTTCCTAATTTACTTGCTTAAATTATATGTAGCTTGATGCTGAAGGAGCTGGGTCTTTAAGATCCATTCAAGGTACATGGGGACCACCAGATTCCATAGTTACGGCGGATGGCGGTTTCCCAGTTCAAGCTTCTCACTCAAATTCCATGGATTGCGAACCTACACTCCAAATCGGGTAAAACTTGTACTATTTCTTTAAATAAATGTAAAGATTTCTTTTCTATAAATAAATCAAAGCAGCAATCTTTGGAGACAATCAATTACAAACTGGAGACTGATTTTTAATTAAAATGGGTATCATTTCATGCTATCTAATACATTCCACAATGGATAATATCAATCATATATTAGTGACTTCAATGTTGTTATGCTTAATATGCTTTAATCTTGTATGGTTGACAGTAGCTGGTGTACGTAGTTGATATGCTTAATGTTTTTCTTTTCTTTTGTATTTCTTAGACTAGTTGAATTTTAATGAGGTTTCATATAAGCATTATACCGAAATCAGTGTCCAAGCATATATCATAAGTTGTCTCAAATTCTAAACGGTTCTGTAAAATAGAACTATTGAACATGGCACCCAATAACCCATGATGGTCCTGAATTTGTACTCACCCCCACAAAAATCTGAATATTGGAACACTTTTATTTCATATAGAAAATTTGAACCATAATATATGTAGTTGAGATTTGAGACCTTTATTGTAAATAGGAAGGCCTAGTTGTGATTTGAGACCTTTATTTTCCATGACTGGAGGGAGAAACCTATGGAATGGCATGCCTTCCTGGAATGTGTTAGGTAGCTATAGTGTTGGTAAATTTAGCTAGACAATTATTCCCCTAACCTAACTATCTATATGCTAAAAACCTGGATTTGAATTTGGACAACAAATATTCACCTTTTTTTTTAGAAGGTTGGGTTGGGTTCTGAATTTCTTTTTCCAAATTTTTTATTTGTAGCATTTCCAAAATTCAAAATTCAAAAGTAGCATGTTGTTTTAAAATCTTGAATCTCAGCAGACATGCGTACCTAGTTTGTGTGTCATTCATGGGTGGCACGCAGGCATCTTCCGAGAGATGCATAGACATGCTACCTTTTGAATTTTGAATTTTTTAAAATACTACAAATACCATATTCAGGTTCTTTTTTAAGGTTCTTTTTAAAAAAAAAAAAGGTTTACCAGGCTGCGGATACTGGGTGCAGAGACAACACACCTAATTAAGTTCCAATTTCTATTAATAAGCATACACTAATAAAAAAATATTTTGTTGTAATTTTAGGTATCACCAGTTTGCTACTCCTGAGGCTACAATGCCAAGGAACAATGGAGGAGAGAACAACTTCATGCTTGGCTGGGTTCTTTGAGCCTATTAAATCAATACTGCAATTAGGGGTCCTTTGATCCTCTTAAACAAGTATTGAAATTATCATATTATTGACATGTTTTGTGGTTTGTAGTTTATAAGAACCTAGCTTGCTTTTGGTGTGTTTTCAGACTTCTCAGCAGTGTGCAGTTCAATGCTGAACAAATTTATCTTTTGATGCATTATGCTATTGGACTTTGTAAAATATACACAGTGTGTCTATTTTAATTTTCCTGGGAAGGTTTAATAATATCTGGTGATGTCAGACTTTGATTACATCTTTTAATTATTTGTTGACCCAGTAATTCATCTAATGCACTTCATGCACATATATCTGTTTATGATTGAATTAATTTGTTCATTAATTATCCGCTTCAAAATCAACATAGTTTTGATCCATTATTCACTAGAGGGCTTAATTGTGGGGATTCCAAACTGATCTGGTACTACAGGGAACCCTAGAAAATAACATTAATAAATATAGTATTATGGTCTTGTATATGCATGTCTGGTGAATTTCTAGTTTTCTACTTGTTAAAGGAAGTTGAATTGAACTTGCACCTGTGTATATTTTTCATTGTTGAGAAGATGTAATAGTATTATTACGTACAGAAAGAAAATGTTATCTTTTTTAAGCTAGCAATAAATTTTCCTTTTTATGGAAGGTAAATTGAAACAAAAGAGGTTAAGAAACGAGTACAAGGAAGAGAGGCAATTATTGAAAAGAACATGACACGAAGATAAAAAGCAAAATGGAAACAGGAAAAAAGCAAGATCACTAATAACCCGTTTACATAGTTCTAAGCATCGTGTTCAGCTTATTATAAGTTAATTAAAACCTAAATTTACTGTATTAGCCTCCATCGAACAGAAATAGTCAGAATGTACAACAAACAAAATTGTTGTACAATTGTTTTGTCAAAATGTGGAATGAGATATATATGGAATAACAGTACTGTCGAATGTAAGTTCATTGAAAAAAGAAAAACAAAATTGTACAACAAACAAAAAATGTCTCCGTTTATTTCTTTTCCAGAAAGGCCTATGTGAGATGTGTGAAAATTTGTCTTCACGTTAGCTATACCTATACACATCATAATATATACCTGCAGTAACTTCATGTGCAATTACTCGCCTTATCTATCTATTGTCTCATTTTATCCAGTTTTAATTTACAGTCTACGATCTATAGTTTTGGTTGATTCAACTGATATTTAATTTCTGATGCTTACTTTTGTAGAGCAGGACATTGCTTGCCAGCTATATATCCAATTGTAGTCCTTAGCAAAGTCGGAGACAAAACTAGATTTGACAAGACAATCAGTTGAAATTTAATTTATTACAAACCAGTCTATCATAAAGAGTATGATCAATTGATCAATTGGTTAGATTTAATGAGTAGTGCAGTTTGGGCCGGTCTGACACCCACCGGAAGCAAATTTGGGTCTGATGGGCATTGGAATTGTCCGATGCACTTTAAGGTTTGTGTGAAAAAGTCCTAGACGGGGCCCCACGAATCGTAAAGTACATCGGACGACTCGGATGCCCATTGGACTCAAATTTTCTTCCGATGGGCAATGGATCCATACTTTTCTCTTCGATGAGATAGTTCCATTTGTATATAAGTATTGATCAGTCATGAATAAAGATTTCTTTTATACAATAGTTTTGGCTTCATGTAGTGTACTAACTATAGAATCAAACAGCTCTGTTAAAACCTTTACCCATAAGTCGTACCAAAGACAGACGGTATAATTCTTAACGAGCAGCTTACAACCATTTCACAAAAAAAAATTTACATTGAAAAAAAATAAGTACGATAAAAAATAAAAATAAAATTATGCCTCTCATCCAAGTGTGGAACTAGAAAATTTAATTAGAATGCAAAGGGCTGAAATTTAAATTGCATAATTAATGTGTGGCAGCTGAGATTTAAACTCAAGTCCTCGTGATCACAAAGTGAAATTCTAACTATTAACTACAAACACATGCACATTTAGAATTTTATGAGAGAAATGAACTATAGAAAAATTTTAAGACAACAATTCAATTAAATTTCAATATATTAATTAAAAAAAATTAAATCATAAAGATGACTAAGCACCAAAAGAAATCCTGAAATAATTTTAAGGGTTAATTTATAACGAGCAGACATCAAAAGAAATAAGTATGAGAAAAAAATATATAAATAAAAATTCTCCTCTTATGGCAGCCCTTCAATGAATCTGTGTTAATCTAGGTTAAAGTATAGGCCATAACCCTAACTGCCGAATGATTTAAGACCATGACTTGCAGCTATGAGTTATGCAGTCCTATTTACTTTTTGTTTTTTCTTGTTTAATGGGGAGTGGGTATATGTGGCGGGATTTAATTGGCGTGTCAATTTGATTGACTGCTGTATGAGAGAGAGAGAGATGGTGCATGAGGTGCTAGTCTAATTATGCTCAGGATATGACTTGGGAGAGGTCATTGAATTGTACTACTTTCAGCCAAATATCCGGGTTGTATTTCCCTAGAATTATGTACGGACAGAAAAAGCTGGATTGGAGATTTCTTTCTCTAAAAGCCTTGATTTTAGGAAATAGTTTAAGATTTCAGGGTTAATTTAAAATTATAAGAGGCGGCAAACGGCTGAACGGCCGCAAGGATTTCAGATCCAGTGCAAACGGCGGAACGGCTGTAGAATGAGATCTGAGTCATCCGTTGTAATATTGCACGAATCTCAAAGCTTCCCCTAGATTCCAAATAAGTACCGAATTAATTTCGGTCCAGCTATGAGTTTGGATCTAGAGTTCTAGACAAATCTGGTCCAGTGTTAGAATTCACGGTATTCTTTTAATATTGTGTAGAATCTGATCAAACGGTCATTTAAGCTCAAAATTTGAGTTACTTTCTTGGACACGAATTCTCTAAGAGACTAAGATGGGTCTATATATTTTTAACTGGTTCATATATATTGAACTTGTATGTGAAGAAAAAGGAGATGAATTAAAATATTTGTTAAGGATAATTCGTGGTTAATCAGAGGTGCCATAAAAATTCAAAAGAAAAAATAACTAGAAAAGAAAATGTTAATTGTCAAGAAAAGGGACATCAAGTATCCGTTAAGATATCACTATTTGAAAAAGTAAGAAGGCGCTGTCGAAGACAGTTATGTTTTGTTGAGATTATTCTGAATTCTGATTTTCCGCAGCTAGCTATATATTATATATCGTGACCTAGATGCAATTGAATTGTCCAGACATGCATAATTTCATGCTCTCGGAAAGCGACAGTGACCGTCCACGTGTCTCAATTATTCTTGAAGGCAACGCAACCCAAGGACTCCAAATGACAGCCCAATATGCTCTATCATATTATGAAACAGCTCATTCGGCCCAATATATCTTTCTTAGGCCCAAACAAAGAATCAGCCCTGTTCAATGAATTGATCTTGCTGATATATACAAGAGGCGGAGCCACGTTGGGCCAACTTACCCCTGGAATTTGAGTAGCTAGCAGTGATCTATAGTAATTGGGCTTTTGGCGTACCCCTGCATCCATAAGTTCATCTCCAACTTTATTTTGTCTTTTTTTTTTTTTTTTGAAATTTTTGGCAGCAGCTGCCAAGAGCAACTTTATTTTGTCTGTCGGAAATATTCTCGTGATATGCTAGCGAAACAATTTTGAATTCTCCATCGCTAATTCTTTCAATGAAAATGAAATCGCAAATCTCAATTAACAACAAAATACCTTCTCCCATTCTCCGTTTGGGCGCCATAAAATGTTAGAATTCATTTACAGCAAAAAATGATGCCAAATTGTCAAATTGGCCAAAGCTAATCTATATTATAGCCGCCATAATTCTATTCTCAAAAATCATTCTATAATTGCTAAGGTTTTGAATTAAAAAAAAAACATTCTAGAATTGAAGTGGGTACAAAGACATCTGGGTAAATTGGTTTGTTCAAGTATCAGTTCTATCGAAAACATGTCTTAGAAACTGTATTTTGTCTCATTTAAGTTTTAATTAGGTCCAAATCATGTCTCCAACCATCAAATTATTCTTGTTGCATAATTAACTTTTAATTATGTATTAGCAATTTAGCATTCAATTAGCACATTTTTAGTAGTTAAATTTTTATTTTCTTTCATTAAATTTTACCACCCCTGATAAAAATCCTGACTACGCTACTGGATATATAATTCCCAATCAAAACGATTTCTCCGTTTATAATACTATATCAAGCAAGGCCTAAGCTTACATCTTTGTAAAGATTTCTGTCGTGTTATAACTCGCAAGATATGCAAACTGAAAGACCTTTGAATTAATGGTATGCGTAGCGAGAACGGAGTAGGTCCGATGTCCATCGGACCAACTTTTAGGTTCAACTAGCATGATGACTGTCCGATCTAATTTAAAATTTGTGCGCACGAAAATTGAAACATACTCACACGAATTTGAAAGCGTTCTGTACGAATCTTAAAGAAAATCGACGGTGATTAAATCCATCGATCCAAAGTAGGACCGATGCCCATCGGACCTACTCTCAAGTGATGCGCAGCAGCTTGACAGTAGGTGCATCCGATCTATATATATTCGTATAGAATTGGTCTTATGCATGTTTAGGTGCTGTTGGCGAGTAATGGACCCTTTAATTTCTTGCCCCCAAAAAGTAAATCCGAGTCGGACCGAGTCCTACAACAGCTTGCAATTAATGAATGAATGTGCAACACCGGTAATCACCGTTCCATCATTAGGGATTAATAATTTGTGGACAAGATTGACAACTTTTTATCGTTTAACAAATAAATGAATTGGTTTGGACCCCATGTTTTTCGAATTCGTATCCTCAGCATTAACTCAAAAGGGAATCTTTTGAGTTAATGAATTTCGACCATCCGATATATCTTAAGATTTGTGCGGACTAGATCCGCACGAATATTGAAAATTCTTCTAAGTTATAGTCAGAAGTCAGATTGGCTCCGTTTAAAATCAGACGGTTCGATTCATTAACTCAAAAGATTCATTTTTGAGTTAATGCAGAGGATACGCGTTCATGTTTTTCGGCTTTTCATTGGACAAACTGGCACCAAAATGGTACTTCTCTATTGCTCGTATTTCCGACATTTTTATTAATATCCAAAGTTATTACAACTTAATAATTATATCCCGGTTTACCGGGTTTTTCCAAAAATGTCCAAACCAACCACAAAATGACCGGTTTTCTATTTTTTTTTACTCGTAATTAACCTTATAAATACCCTTTTTCTCTCTCCTCCACACAACTCACTCATCTCTCAACCGAATTTTCTCTCTTCTTAAGGTAATTTTTTTTTTATTTAATTTAAATTTTTTTTTATTTAATTTAGGGTTTATAGTTTAGGGTGTAGGGTAATTTGTTGTAATTTAGTGTAATTAGCATAGTTGACCATATTTTTGGATATTTTGGTATCTTTTTAACATAATTAGGCAAATTAAGCGTAATTTAGCCGAAGTTAGCATAATTACGATAATTAGATCATTTGAGCATATTTTACCGAAATTAGGTTATTTTAGGCGCAATTGGACAATTTTAGCATATTTTAGTATAATTAAGACTATTTTGGCAATTTTTAGCATATTTTACCAAAATTAGGTTATTGTATCTTACTGTAGCATATTTTAGGTTATTCTAACCGCAATTGACCTATTCTAGCATGTTTAAACAGGATTAAGCCTATTTTGGTCATTTTTAGCATATTGTAGCATAATTTAGGTTATTTTAACTGCAATCGGTCTATTTTAGCATGTTTAAGCAGAATTAAACCTATTTTGACCCTTTGTAGTATATTTTACCGAAATTAGGATATTGAAGCCTATTTGTAGCATGTTTTAGGTTATTTTAACTGCAATTGGCATATTTTAGCATGTTTAAGCAGAATGAAGCCTATTTAGCCCTTTGTAGCATATTTTACCAAAATTAGGATATTGTAGCCTATTGTAGCATGTTTTAGGTTATTTTAACCGCAATTAGTCTATTTTAGCATGTTTAAGCAGAATGAAGCCTATTTTAGCATGTTTTAACCATAATTGGCCTATTTTAGGTTATTTCGTAAAGCACGTAGTTGACGAGCCGATTAGTACTAGCAGCATCGAGCATACCAGTCCTCTCATGTGGATGCCCCACGACAATCACCGAGTCTCACTGGCTTCTCGTGAGCTACGTACCTTTTTTAGGTTTTCTTTAAATTTTGTTGAGTTTAAATTTTGTTATGGTAACACTGTGTGGACAACTTTTCTGAACGTAGGACACATTTCTTCTAGATGTGAAGATGCGGTACTACGAGGTGATGGACTAATACCTCATCAACCTGGGTCTCTACCAGGTTGTGGACATCTTGCGGACGGAGAGAAACATCATTAATGCATCTCTCATCGCAGGACTGGTGGAGCGATAGCGTCCGAGACGCACACGTTCACATCCCATTCGGAGAGATGACAGTGACACTCCAGGATGTGAGTGCCCTTTGGGATTTGCCTATCCGTGGCACACTTATTGGCGGCATATCTGACAGCCGGAGATTTGCTGCTGATATCGGTCAGTTGTTGGGAGCTAATCCTCTCTCTCTTATTGGGGATCGTGGTAGTCCAAATTCAATCTGAGAATGACGAAGTTACGAGAGCACTTCAGCGCGGGTCTGACGGTAGATTCCACCGATGAGGAAATTCAGAGGTAAAAACTATAAATGTTTCTATTACATTTACTATAAATTATTTCTATTACATTTACCTATAAATGTTTCTATTACTTTTCCTACAAATTGTTTCTATTAGATGTTTTATATGTTTTGTATTGCAGATAAACACAGGGCTACGTGATGGATCTTTTTTGTTATGTCATGTTTTCTAATTCCAACGGTGATATGATGCCGATGATATATCTCTCGCTGTGGCAGACCTTGAGCAGCCGTCGCCGTACAACTGGGGTGGGGTTGTCCTAGCCTATCTGTACTCCCACATATGCCGTGGTTGTGAGGTAAGTCCTTAACTCTTTCTTACTTAATTATTTAATCAATCAATCCAAATACCTAACGGCTAAAATTCTTGAAAATGCAGAAGAAAGCGAAGCAGATGTATGGATCGTACTCCTGCTTCAGTACTAGTCGTGGTCACAGCTACCGGTAGACCGGCCTATCCAGAATAAGGCTCCGGCATGGGGAGCGCCTGATACTTGGAGATGCTCGACATACGGAAAGAAGTGGTACGATTTCCACCACTACATAGATCGGACCCACGGTAGTACTATTGGGATCAGGCTAGTCCGTTCAGAGTTGCAGAGTTTGGCTGCCGATCTTGTTGAGTGGAGACCGTACAAGCAGTTGTACAAGGAGGAGCTGTTACCGGGGAGTTGTCTGTAGGAGCAGGAGATGTGGTACTACAGAGGTCCACTCGTACACTTCTGGATAGTAGAGCACCACTATCCAGATCGGGTACTCCGTCAGCTTGGACATGCGCCGTTGATTCCCATAGACCCATCTTTGCCGAGGTCCACCATCAGAGACCTGCACAAGTAAGTCGTATTCTATTATCAACTACCTCATATTACTTGATAGTTTTGTATTTGTAACTAACGTGTTCCTTACAGGATGAGCCACAAAGGGCGAACGGATTGGGACTGGAGCAACCATCTACAAGAGTACTATAGTAAGGAGGAGGATCCCCAGTATCTGGACTTCTATCATGAGCTAGATGCATTCTTTCAGACCCAGGCAATAGGTACGAGACTTGGCACATGCAGGTCTGCATGGCCACTGTCTATCTGCAGGGCGATTACGGTGCGCATCTCCGCGACAGGATCAAAACCGATGATGGTTACCATCCCAATGACATCAAATGGGCTCGCCAGGTAATGCACATAAAACTACATAGTTTTTTCCTAATTGAATAGTCATCAAGGTTTGATCTGACAAAAATTTTTCTTTTCAGCTTCTATTCTCGATCAAGGAGTGCGGGCATGGGATTGCCTTGATGGGAAAGAAGAACTGGAGACATCTTGGGTACCGCATCCTCAAGAAAAATGCGAATTATGTTGAGGATGCCAGGCACAGTGGGAAGCTCATCACGATGCTGCGAGACGCCGGAGAGAACATCACTTGGCGTGAGATAGATCCGACCGAGCCCGACGAGAGCCCGGTTAGGATGTCTGGGATGCCATCTTCCCCCGATGAGCATCCAGAGTGGGACTACCATCGTTGGGAAACGCTGGGTG